>OW679194.1:88538201-88828452 GCA_940337035.1 Agriotes lineatus
TATTTCAGTTCTTGCAATAATTATATGAGAATCGTACGATTTTTTTTGGTTGGTTATACCTATCGAGAAGTTAATCCGAGGACACACTGTATATAAATATGTACAGAGTGGACCACAAAACCCGAAGCCCCTTACTTTTTGACACTGCCACCCAACATACATACCTAGTGATCGGTTTCAAAACCGAACATAAAATAAGGATGGTTATATCACAAGGTTGCTAGAAACATTTAATTTAATTTTAAAAACAATGTTGTTTAGATCAAAACTTTAAATTATAGAGGTGGGGGAGGCTGAAAGTCATTAAACATCAATTAGGTTAGACATATCAATTGTTTACTAAAAATTAAAATGTTCGGTTTTGAAACCGATCACCTGGTATATCACAGCAATACAGTTACTCAATATTTATTTTCAAATTATGTAGATTGGAGTTGTCACTGAAACTGCCACACTTATGTAATAATAGTGACGGAACGAATTTTCAGATGGTGCTCTATGCCGTAGATAACGCTGCATTTGCATTTGTACGTTACTATACACTAAAATAGTGGCACCGTTATCTGTTTGTTAACATCACTTAAATCGTATTACTGATCTTTAAACTCTAGCTGTCAGATTTAACGGTCAATTGATTAAATATAATAAAGGTACAACAACTCTCATCAATATGTTTTTTCAGATAAATAGAGTATCTATATTGCCAAAATGTTGGTAAGTTGGGTTGCACTCCCGAACAGTATAGGGCTCCAAGTTTCGTGGCCCAGTCTGTATGTGTATATACAGCGTGATGCAAAAAAGGAGCCAAAAAAGAGTACCTTCCAACGGAAATAAAATGGTCGTATTTATTAACTTATGACCCAAGAACAGAATATTATTTTTAAATAATCGTTGAAACCTTTTCATAAGTTAGATTATTCGTATTAACGGAATTATTGAAACACAATAGAAAATTACCAATTGTACGATCAGACACAATCAATCATAACCTTTAACTTAATTTTAAATACAATTCGCTATTTCAAAAACATTTTGAAAAGCGTTTAATTTGCTAATTTAATTACAAATTAAATTTATAATGAACTCAGTAATTATCTAACGTGGTTGCGTGTTTGGTTCGATTAGAATTAGACGGAGGAGTAGATCAAAGGGTACTAGCCTTAGAAATTAATACGACTGTAAGCGTAACACTAGAATAAATACTTCCAGATTCGAAAGAAAACTTTCGACTTCCACAAATAAGCACTTGTTATTTTGTAACACATTTGCGCTTATGATTTTCCATTTCGAAATTTTGCCAGGTACGTTGGTTGTTCGCACAAGGGTAGGTTATATTAGGGTCGCTATTAATCATAGACAGGATGTTGCTTCACACGCTAAGCCGAAAGGTGAACTTCGCAGCTATGTCTGAAAACTACGAACATTTGCCATCCTGTAAGATCTTTTAAAAGATTTATAATGGAACTCGAAGCGCACATTCTATACAAAAGAATCTAATTTGTTGCATGTAGCTGCATTTTCCACTCTGAATGAATTCTACAAAAAATATTTTTGGTTATTATTAAAAACACGTGCAATATTCTGATGCTACTAAATTTATTTGGAGTAGTGCCTATGTAACAATTCGGAAAGTCGCTTGTTGCAGACAAAGTTGAAGAGTAATATTCTATAGAATCATAGAACGTGTAATGGAAGCTATACTGAAAAAAAAAATGTGATTGATGTGCAATATTAGATAGCTGATAAAACTAAAATAATGCTATTTATTTGAAAATGAAAAAATATACAACTCCTAGAAAATTGTTATTTAGACCACAAGTGTTAGATTTTTTCACAAGTGTGGTTATTAAACGAGGCGCAGCCGAGTTTAATAATCCACACGCGTGGAAAATAAGCACGCTAACACGAGTTGTCTATAAGATTTTTATTATTAAGAATTTTATTTGCCTTCATTTTAGTCAAGTGTGTTGGTCAGTTCTGGTAATTAAGGAAACGTCTATTTAAAATCGTTCATTCCTAAATTAAAAGCAAAGTGTCACCTTTTTTCACTGAGTGAAAAAAAGTGGCACTTCACACATCGAAATTAATTTAAAAAAGCCTACTTTTTTATATGAAATTTAAAAAATATTATTTATATATCTATGGTAATCCCAATAAGTACAATTTTAGAATTTTTAAAAATTTATACTTAATGTTAACTGTTACAAGGTTAACAAGTAGTGGATAGACAAGCAAGTATGAATACTTAAAGTTATTAATTGAACTTTTATTAATAAATAAAGTATGCTACTGATATCTTCAGTAGTTAATACAAAAACTTAACTACAATGTTGGTTATAAATTAAGCTTAATCGCTTCTAAAGCAAAATATACTAAATTTAACTTATAGATTACTATTGATGTTGTTACAAAAAAAGTATACTGGATTTGAATCAGTTGTTTTTAATACGCAGATATTATATAATAGGATGTTTATAAGTGTTCTTCAAATAAGTCAGAAAATTTTGATGAACATCAATTCAGAGCCGCTTTTTAGGAAAATACTGTAGTGAGACAAAATCATTTTAAACCAAGA
This sequence comes from Agriotes lineatus, assembly GCA_940337035.1. Classification (NCBI taxonomy): domain Eukaryota; kingdom Metazoa; phylum Arthropoda; class Insecta; order Coleoptera; family Elateridae; genus Agriotes; species Agriotes lineatus. Next base: position 88,540,777 of record OW679194.1, read on the forward strand.
CAAAATTAATTGCTTGCGATATAAAAGGGCAATTGGAGGTTGAATCGAGTTCATGCTCTACCTAGGCCTCAAAGTGGGCCGATTGTGTTACCCCCACGTCATGTGTATTGTAATAGCTCGACAGTGCTGCGCCTGATTGCTTTGCTATACACTTCCTTACGGTGGTATTTAGTTTAACACAAATCAATGTAAAGTATATGCCCTTTTATTAAATATTTTTATTTTAGTTTATTTGTCTTTTGCTAGCTCTATGAAAATAAAAACTCTTAACTCAGTTTAGGTTCATGCATTGACAATACGCTATTTGTGATAGTTGATTAGTGCAATGAAATTATATAGAAATCTTATGACATTTATCCAACTCTCAAAGTCAAATAATTCATGAAAGTGAAATGTCAACCCAATGATATCTGTTACACCTATTGTTATTTCATATATCTATTAAAGTAAGTAGTTCTTTCTAATATGTAATTTATTCACTATCAAAAACTTATTAATGTTTTATTTACATATACCTGTCACAAATTCCATTTAACAAGTCAGCTCAATGCTCCGGTCCAGTTCTTGTACAAGCTGCCTCCACTGCACCGTCAGAACTGCTAAGTAAATAAACTCATTTCACCCTTCATAACTGTAGCTGTATCTATTTGATTTCATTTGTAGTTCCACAAATGTTTCCAACTGACTCTGTTGCAGGAATGACTTGACCCACAGCTGCGGTAAAAGCTCCAACCAACCTGCTGAGATATATACTGAAGATCAGCTCTCCTATTTAACACCAAATAATTACTCCTCTGCAGGCCTGATCCAACTCAACTTCAGCTGCATTTGCTGATGACTTCTGGTATAGTTCCAATGCAGACACAACTACTGCAAACAATCCCAATCTACCGGAATGGTCCTCTTTGTAACAGCAACTAAGCCTCTAGCTATCCAAAAACTGTTCTCCCTCTTAATCCAATCCAATTATTACAGGACAATTCAGACGTCACATAAGTACACTGATGCCATCCAAGTCAAATCCAAACCAGCTACAGAAATCCACCTGATTACAAGCTGGTCGCAGTCCAAACGCTCATTCACATGCAGGTTGCATCCAATTTCAGCTTAATTGTAGATGTATTCACTTGACAGCAACTCACTTGAAGTTCCAAATTGAAAAGGATACCTAATATTGACTTATATGTAGTTTATCCAAATCCACTGCACACATTATTCCATGTATACTATTTTATTGTTATTAGATGTTCTTATTCATCTTTGTACCGTTTAACCATTTTATCCTTCAGTATATTTTAAAATTTATTTTATTTATTCCTTTATTTAATTTTAACTAAACACACCCTCTAACACAACAACCATACACTCAAGACCATTTTATTAAAGGGTTTTTATTATTAAATTTCATATTACTATAAAAACATGTTACATTTTTATAAAAAATTTAGTTGTTATTTTAATTCCCCCTATTTTCCCTAGAAATAAATATTATATAAAATTTTTACCAACTAATCTTCTGGATACATTTCTATATAATTTATTTTATTATGACACTTTATAATCGACTTCTTTCAAATAATCTTTCACTTTCATTCTGCTATAGCTTATTTCAATTAGCAATTAATAAAAATTCTGATCCAAATAATTATATTGCCAAACAACTATCTCAACCAAATTAATTCATATGCCAGAACTTTTCTGATTAAATATTGACCACTTAACAGGATTCCCATCTCTTATTCATTATTTAACTTTCAAATATTTATGTTATTCTTTTACTCCAAAAATACATCCTTGCACTTTTAAATTATTTATTAATTTATTCATCCAAAAATAATCTCATATCTAGAAATAATTAATTATATAAATAATTAGCAATCTTAAATTGCTACCACTACAGTATATATGTTTTGTATGTAGTCTTCGTATTCTACCTTACAGACTAATCTTCAGAGAAGATTGACATTAGGTCTGTTAAGTTGTAAAAAATTTTAAGTATTTATTCAACATTTCTGGAGCATGCTTTCCAAGAATTTTTGTTTAAGTTTTAAGTGTGCACAAAAATCTTACCACTATTCATTTTATGACCTAAAAATCCGAGGACCAAAAAAATTTTCTAACCCACGATAAAAGCTCAGTCTTTTCGAGTCGATAGTGTTATGAAGCAGCGCTGTTTTTGTTAAATCTAGGTTAAGTTACCTTTATGCAAATTCGAGACTGAATATAATTTTAATGTGGAGTATTTAAAGAAGTAGTCAACATATGAGGGGCGTTTGAAATGTTCGCATCCTGCCATAGAAACAATTGTATAACAGGTTAAAATTAGTTTTATTTTTCGACATAATCTCCTAGAAGTACAATGCATTTATTCTAACGATGTTCTAGCCCTAAGTGTTTTTTCAAGTTTGGAAAAAATGGGGCCAAATCTGGAAAATACGGTGTATGCAGAATCAATTCGAAGCCCAGTTCTTCCATTTTAGTGGTTACAATTCGAGACGTGTGAGGAGGTGCATTATCGTATGAAATAGCACCGTTGTTGATGACCTTCCACTGCGCGCGTCGTCCTCCAGACTCCCTCTGCCTTGTTTGAAAGCGCTGTCCATTTTTTAACCATGTATTACGAAGGTGCAGATTTGGCCAAAGTGTTAACCATGTCTTCGTGGATCGCTTGAAGCTTTAAACACTTTTTTAAACAGGTATTTAATAACAGCTCAAGGTGTTCTATTTTTACGAAAATCATCCGAAACACTAGCTTTGACCAGCTGTAATTCGAACACTATTTGACAGATTTAACTAAAATTCTAGGTTATGTTATACAAGAGACCAAACATTAACAGAACAAAAGTAGACGCCGATTCGAGGGCCATCTCTGTGTGAGACTGCGAAGTTTTCGTACTTAGACGTTAAATACGAGTATATTTATTATAAAAATTACTCTTAAATTGATGTATCTGACATTAAAAAAGGCAAACAAACCTCAATGTCAACATTAAATCTCATTGACAGGAACTCTGACTTTGGTAATTCAGGCCAGAAAGTCAACCATACAGTTCAAAAATACCTATTTTTAATAATGTAATTACGTATTTTGAGAAATGTTATTTTGTTATTATAGTGGTACGATTATGACGTCATAAATTACGTGATACTGAAATTCCCTTACAAGAACTATATATCAATGGCTTAAATTTTCGTTAGCAACATAATTCTAGCGGAAATATGTACATAGCTATACTGTTCCACAAATCAACTGGACCATTTGCATATATTCGTGCAATTTTTAAAAATATTTTCCAAAGGGGCAGTCATCGAATTTTTGGTAATCTTTCATGATTGTGTCACTATAAAAAGCATTTCTTTTCATAATTTGGTTTAAAGAAAACTAAGTCCATTAATAAAATATTATCATTTTAAAATTTTGAATTTTGCCCAAATGTTGATAGCACTTTGCATACACAGTATGCTAAATCGTTGCTAAACATTTTTAAACGTTCCGAAGAGACTCAAAGAACTATTAATTAATCTTTTTTTTGTGATTCCTCTTATTTTTGTGAAATATAGTTTTTTTTATAATTTTATTATTTTTTAATTTTATTAATATGATTTTGTTAATTCTTCAGTTGATATTTGAGGATAGTGCAATTAAATATGCTTAATATGAGTATACTATAAAACAAAAGCTTTTATATATATTTTTCCTGACGTAATGTAATAAATACAATTTTAATGGGTGGTCTAGTTCATTTGTGGAGCAGTATATAAAACAACTGATATAGAAGCAAACAAAACTATAAAACAACTGAAATAGAAGCACGATTTATTGCATACAAAAAAATGTTCTGAAAAACATATCAAGAGTTTACTTTGCATATACAAGAAATGTGCATTGAAGATCATTTAATTCTTTTACAAAATATGGTATACATGGCCAGTAAATTAATAATCTACCTATATACAAAAAAATTTATCAATGTTACTGTTGGGGCATCCAAACATGCAGGGCCACCACGATGAATTACGGCTCTAATTTCAGGGCCGCGATGTTGATAGCAGCTTAACTGCACCCCAGAGCCTCGCGCGTTGGTCTGTTCCTTTAACTTCTTCGTTGGTTTTCGTTCTCGAAGGACCTTAATTGATTTTTCCTACCACGAGCTGATAGCTGTTGCCTCTCGCCTGGCACCACACAAATAAACGATAAAAAATGCTAAACTTACTTTATTTTTGATACGTGTAACCACCGCTAACGCCAGGACAAGAATGACGATTTTTCAGGATGGCGGACAGCAGGTTGCCACCCTTCCGCTACATGGTACCAACTTAAAACTAGTGCAAACTTAAAAACTACAAATATTACTAATGGGACGAAACATCCCGCCCACCTTGAAAGGTTGTGATCTTTCAAAACTATATACATTTAAACTAATAATGTTTGGCTACTTTACCTACTACTATACATATATATATACACCTAACTAATAATGTCCAATTACGTTGTCGAATGTTCTGTTTCTATAGGCAATACACACAATTTCGTTATTGGTCTTTTACACACCCCATGAATTGTCTTTACACTCACTACCCTCACTAATCCGTCCCGTCCTGGAAAACACTCAATTACTCTCCCTAGCTGCCACTTGAGTGGTGGTAGCTGTTGATCCTTCAGGACAACCATGGTTCCTGGTTCTAACCGATTGGGCTGCAAGGTTCTCCACTTAGTCCGATGCTGAAGTTGTGTTAGGTATTCCTGGGACCACCGTGACCAGAAATGCTGCACCATTTGGGTTAGATGCTGATACCGCGTTAAGCGGTTTGCCGGGACGTCCATTACGTTTGGCTGAGGTAACGCCGTCAATGCTTCGCCAATGAGGAAATGCCCAGGGGTGAGGGCCGTAAAGTCTGTAGGATCTGTTGACAAAGGAACGAGAGGACGGGAATTCAAACATGCCTCGATTTGCGTGAATATCGTGTACAATTCCTCAAACGTTAATGGTACCTTGCCGATTACTTTATACAAGTGTGTTTTGACGGATTTAATCGCTGATTCCCACAAACCCCCATGATGAGGCGAATGAGGTGGTATGAAATTCCATTTGATAGATTCGTTAGTAAAATATTGGAGTAATTTTGTTTGGTATTCTTCGCTGGACAACAGTTGAACCAGTGAGCTTAGTTCATTTTTCGCACCAACAAAGTTTGTGGCGTTATCTGAATAAATTGTTGAACATTTACCCCTACGCGACATGAATCGTTTGAAAGCGTTTAAGAATTGCTGAGTGGTTAGATCGCTAACTAGCTCTAGGTGCACAGCCTTAGTTGCTAAACAAATAAAAAGACATAAATATGATTTCGTTGTTTTGTTCCGAGATAATTTGATTGTGAATGAACCGGCATAATCAACCCCCGTATTTTGAAATGGTCTCGCTGGCGTTATCCTTACGTTGGGTAAATTTCCCATCAATTGCTCCACATGAAGTGGTCTAGACCGAAAACAAACTATGCATTTTCGTAAGATTTTGCGAATTACATTTTTGGCGGATAGTGGCCAATATCGTGACCTAATGGAAGACAACAAATACTGCGTACCAGCGTGCAAATGTTTGTAATGCTCTTCGCGAATGATTAATTCCGTTAGTCGATGTTTACTTGGTAAAACTAATGGAAATTTTTGATCGTATGTTAAATTGGAATATTTTAATCTGCCTCCTACACGAATAAGTCCTTGTTCGTCCAGAAAAGGATTTAAAGCGAGTAACCTACTATTTTTATTTAAAGGAAGTTTTTTCGTAAGTGACGCTATTTCTTGGTAAAATTCATGATTTTGCACTATCTGCACTAGACGTGTCATTGCTATATTTAGTTCGTCAACTGATAACGGGCCATATCTACGTTCTGAATTTAGACAATTATGTTTGAATCGAACACAATACGCAACTACTCGTTTGAGTTTACACAAAGATGAGAATTTGTCAAAAATATTAAGACTACTTGCAACATAAAATGCGAGTGTTTGATTTTTTCTTTCTGGCAATTCCAGATGTTTATTATAATTAATTTGTTGTTTGGGCCACCCTTCTGAATCTTCTGCCAACCATGTCGGGCCATTCCACCACAGTTTACACTGCGAAAGGTTTTTTGGATCTAATCCGCGCGATATTACATCCGCGGGGTTATGCTCAGACCTTACATGTTTCCATTTAAAATTGTTGGTTAATTCTTGAATTTCCGTGACCCGATTCGCTACAAACGTTTTCCATTGCGCTGGTTGACCACCTATCCAAGCTAATGTAATCGTCGAATCGCTCCAACAATATACATCGGTAATTGAAATATTTAAGGCATTAATAACGTTTCTACAGAGCCTAGATAACAGTAACGCCCCACAGAGTTCGAGACGTGGTAGTGACACCTGTTTTAGTGGTGCTACCTTCGATTTTGCGCATAGTAATGTTACTACCACATTCTTTTCTTTATCGATTGATCGACTATACACACATGCGCCATATGCAGTTTGAGACGTATCACAAAATGCGTGTAGTTCTACCTTAATGTTATTTATAACTAAAGCGTGTCTTGGTACCGTAATATCGCTTAAATAGGCCAACTGGGTTTTGTAATTTTCCCATTCTATACGTAATTCCGCCGGTAATACTTCATCCCATCCCGTTTTTGTTTTCCATAACTGTTGCAGAATTACCTTTGCCCTAATTATAACAGGACCCGCTAATCCCAAAGGATCAAATATTTGAGAGATAGTTGAAAGAATGGTTCGTTTAGTAGCCCTTTGACTATTTAATTCTAAATTAGCTTTAAATTGGAATTCGTCCTTGTTAGGACACCATAGCAAGCCTAATGTTTTTACACTGTCGCCGATGACAGTCGGGTCTACATTGCAGTTAGATTGTAATAGGGAAGGATCATTCGCCATCCACTTCCTAAGTTTAAATCCTGCTGCACCTAAGATTTCTGTGAGCTCGTGTTTACGTGTCATTAACTCATCTAAAGTATTTGCTCCTGATAAAAGGTCATCGACATAAAAGTCTTGTCGTATGACGTTACTAGTTGCTGGAAATTTAAATTCGTTTTCATTTGCTAATTGAAACAAACAACGGATTGCTAAAAACGGTGCCGTTGTGGTGCCATACGTTACCGTATTTAAATTAAATGTTTTGACGGGTTGATCAGGCGAATCTCGCCAAACTATTCGCTGTAAATCACGTTGCGATTCGTTAATCCATATCTGGCGATACATTTTCTCTATATCCGCGGTAATAACGTAAGTATGTTTCCTAAACCTAAGCAAAATCGAAAAAATGTCTTGCTGAATTGTGGGACCTATCATTAATAAATCATTTAGTGCAACCCCTGAAGACGTATTCGAGGAACCATTAAAGACAACCCTTAGTTTTGTGGTGGTGCTGGATTGTTTTACTACCGCATGATGAGGCAAATAATACGTGACATGATCGTTTGCGATATTTTTTACTTCAGCCATATGCCCTAAACCTTCATACTCTTCCATGAATTGTTGATACTGAGATTTTAATTCGGGCTGCCGTTGAAATTTCCTTTCTATTGAATACAATTGCTTAAGGGCTACTTCCCTGGAATGTCCTAATGTTGCTACATCCCCCTTGAGCGGCAAACTAACTATAAATCTGTTATTGAAATCGCGCTTATGCGTTCGAATAAAATGATTTTCACATTCCTGCTCTTCTAATTTACACGGTATTTTATTATTGCAATCTTCCAGCGTCCAAAATCTTTCTAATTGCTCGGATATTTCATTATAAGCGAAATGACACATCGTTTTAGTAATAGAGGGTTGTGCTACCGTTCCGGAAATAATCCATCCTAGCTTTGTTTTCTGTAATATTGCCCCTTGATTACCTAATTTAATTCGTTCGGTGTGCAACAAGTCCCAAAATATGTTTGCTCCTAACAGAATGTCAATTTTTCCTGGTAGGTAAAAGGTATCATCTGCCAATGCAATGTTATCAGGAATTTTAATTTGACTAAGGTCAATGGGCTCCAAAGGCAAACTTTCGGTTATTTGTGGCAAAATTAAGAATGACAATTTTACCTGAAATTCATTAAACATTGATTTGATTGTAGCGTTTGTTCTGAATGCAATGTTTGTAATGGTACTATTAATTCCCCCCACAGGTAGATTTATTTTAAAGCGATCTAACTGTAACCTATCGCTGAATTCCTTGCTCATAAAATTGGATTGGGACCCGGAGTCGAGAAGAATTCGACATTTGTGTTGTTGTCCCTGTTTATCAAAAACATGTACGATCGCGGTCGATAAAAGAACTTGCGTTGGTCGATTTCTAAATGAGTAGAATGAAACTAATGGATTTTCTGCGGCTTGTCTTTGTTCAGTCGGTTGAACTGGATTATTTTGCATATGTGTTTGCTGTACGTTTTGATTATTTTCCACCGATATTTGTCCAGTTCCACTGGATTCCGCTTCCTCAAAAGAACTTGTGTTGCCTAAATGTAAAAGGGTATTGTGTTTGCCATTGCAATGTTTACAACCGCTCGCTAAGCAGTCTTTAATAAAATGTGTTGATCGTAAACAATTAATACATAATTTATGTTTTTTGACTTCGTTTAATTTAACTTGAGTCGGCAACCTTTTAAAAATGAAACAATTGTATATATAATGCGACTGTTTATTGCAAAGCTGGCAAAATGGTTTGTTGCTAGTCGTTAAATACGATACACGGTGTTCCTTTGATCGGTAAAAATTATTTTTCGGAACATTGTTTGATATAGCAGTGGATGGTTTGAAATGAATCTTCGTTAACTTGCTTGACGCTACTGATTCTAGTGCCTGCGATCGTTTCGTTAAAAATGTTTCAAATTGCAGTAAAGTGGGGAGTTCATCGGTATCTAATTTTAATTCCCACTCTTGTCTGGTTGCGCTGTCTAATTTGGTTGACATAAGATAAATAACTATTGTATCCCACGAATCTACAGGCTCGTTTAAGTTTTTTAATGTTTTTAAATGCTTAAGCATATTATCAACTAAATAACGAATGGACGTGCTCGAGTCACGGGAAACTGGTGGCAATTCCACCAACGATTTAACGTGATTGTAAATTATTAAACGTTTATTTTCAAAGCGTTTTTGCAGTAATTGCCAAGCTATTTCATAATTACTTGACGATACCTCCAGCGATTGTACTACTTCAGCAGCTGTGTTCTTTAAGCACGAATGAAGGTAGTGGTATTTTTGAATGTCCGATAAATCCGAATTATTATGAATTAATGCTTTGAACGAATCAGAAAACGCGGTCCACTCGTTAAATCCGCCATGAAACGTTGGGAGGGTTAAAGCAGGCAAATTAACATTCTTACTGGAATTTGTTGAGGTGTTAGTCACTAATGACCCTTGCCCGGCCGGTGTACTTAAACTTTCCCTTCGCTTGGTTACGGTTTTTGCCTTAGCAACAGCAGAAAAATATGCACTTTCAAATGATTCACGTTCCGCGTCACCGCTTTCGTCGTCTAATAAATCAATTTTTGTTTGAACATCGTTAAATTCATCCCAAAGTTGTTGAATTTTCTCTAATCGAACCTCTACTTGTTCAACGTTGTCAATTGCATTAGAACTTTCTATAAATGTTTTAAAACGTGTAAGCTGGGCCTTTATTTGCCCCCTAATTTTGTTTAAATGCGATAATTCGGTCATCGTGTATAAATTAATCGTTAACTTGACTAAATTTTAATGCAACACGTGCGATAAAAATTCTACTATGTTCGTTTTTACGATAGATACAAAATACTATACTATTCTACAATAAATATACGTTAAAATTTGAATCCACGTGCAAATCGAGTATGATTGGTTTCAATTGGTAGGATAAATATGGAAAAAAGGAACAGACTTACTTTCCTCCGTTCAATGGCTGTATGGCGGCTTCCGGTTCGTATCCAGGCTCGCATGGACCAAAATGTTGGGGCATCCAAACATGCAGGGCCACCACGATGAATTACGGCTCTAATTTCAGGGCCGCGATGTTGATAGCAGCTTAACTGCACCCCAGAGCCTCGCGCGTTGGTCTGTTCCTTTAACTTCTTCGTTGGTTTTCGTTCTCGAAGGACCTTAATTGATTTTTCCTACCACGAGCTGATAGCTGTTGCCTCTCGCCTGGCACCACACAAATAAACGATAAAAAATGCTAAACTTACTTTATTTTTGATACGTGTAACCACCGCTAACGCCAGGACAAGAATGACGATTTTTCAGGATGGCGGACAGCAGGTTGCCACCCTTCCGCTACATGGTACCAACTTAAAACTAGTGCAAACTTAAAAACTACAAATATTACTAATGGGACGAAACAGTTACAGTAAATGCTATTATACGAGTATCGTAACACTTCGTTTTAATAGGTATTGTTCAAAATTTTATCCAATTGTGGGACATTGTTATTTTCTTTTTTATTGAAAATTATACATGAGAGTATGCTGTCGGCAGTGTATCATGAGAATCTGCCAAGGCTGTACCAAATGTACTGTTGGGGTCGTGAATCAGTCGAGAGATTTCTTCAAAGGATCCAGATTTACTGAAATAAGGTTCAGACGTCTATAAGAGTTCACCGCTGCCTCCAAAAAAAAAAAAAAAAAACAAAGAAATTCACACAAGTCTGCACACTTATGACGACGGATTTTTGGGACTACCAGGAAATCATTTATTCAGAAACTTAAGGGAAAACCAACGAGGTCGCCAGTTGTCTCCATATGAAGAACTTCAACGGGCTGTTAGCAGCCATTTTGTGGAACAGGAAAAGAGATCTATTTTAAGGGAATATTGCAACGCCCGAAAATTTGAAACAACGTAGGTGGTGACTCTATTGGTGATGGTAACTTTGGAATACGCATAGTCACCTACCTAGTGTAAGCAAAAAAAAATTATACTTACGATATTCTATGTCTGCGTCTACGATTAAAGGAAGAAAAAGAATTCTGCTCTGTTTTTCATAATATATATATGTTACCGGAAATGTATGTAATCCGTCATTATGTAGAATTCCTATGAAATGTATATAATGCCTAAAATCGTCAGGAAATGTGTGAAATAAATTTTATTATACACATTTCCTAGGAATTGTGTACATTTCCTAAACTAGAATCGGAAATGTGTTAAATTCGGGATGTTATGTCAGTAGGTTAGGTTAAGTTAGGTTAGGTTAGGTTAGTAGCACTGAAAAATCGTCTCACTGCTAAGGAAAACTTCAGTTCATCTGTATTTTATTTTTCATTCATTCACAAATTCTACAGTATAATGTTGATTTTCATACATTTCCTAGTACCATTTAGGAATTCCATACAATGCCTAGGAAATACATACATTTCCTAGGAAATGTATGTATTAAAAAACCTTTGACTAATTATTTTACACATTTCCTAAATTGGCTCGGCATTATATACATTTCATACATTTCCTGTAACAGGTTTTCCAATAACAGGTTTTATTTTAAATTTTGCAGCAATTTTTAAATGTCAAACATAGAGCTTGTGATTTCTTGACAGTTAGCAAGTAGAAACATGAAGAACATAAAATGATATACGTTATAACACATATAAATAGTAAAAAATTACTACGAAAATAAGGCAAACAGTTCGAGGAGGCGTGTTATTTCGCGAAACCAAGACATCAACAATTGGTGAGTGGCCATCTAGATCGTAGGATCTGACACCGCTTAACTTTTTTCTTTGGGGCTGCGTGAAGGACAAAGTCTACGCTAATAATCCGCAGACAATTCAAGCTGTCGAAAACAATGTTCGATCTGTTCGCGGAATAGAGCCACAGTAATGCGAAAACATGATGCAGAATTTCTTGGTCATTTGTTACAGAAACAGAACCGGCCATTTACTAAATATCGTGTTCCACATTTAATCTTGGGGTTTGTACTTTAAATTGAAATAAAAATATTGGCACCTTTTTGACAAAATGGAGGTTTTTTATTTATTTAAAATGGCCTCTTAATGGAGGACCCTATATTTTCGTGTATAGAATGTATCGGATAAATGCTACGTTATGATTGTAGAGTAATTGAAACTAAAGACCAAACATCAAGACATTTTAATAAGCGTAATTATGTTAAATTTTCACATATAATCTCATAAGAGCATTAATTCTTTCCGGAAAATTTTTGAGTGCTTTCCAACAACGTCGTATTCATTTACCCGAGCGGGACGTGAGTGCAAATTAGGACGTCATGTCTACCTACAAAAAATTTCCAAGAAATTTTGTTGTTGTCTTGGTTATGGCTCGTGAACTAATTTTTATATTGGTCATTAATGAGTGTCGTACGATTTTCTGTAGATAAAAATATTTAAAAAATCGAATATTTCGTCAAATAGTAGCTGTTTACTCTACTTTGATTAAATAACATGTTCTAAACATTACTTGTTTTGAAAGCGGACAAACTCCACAACGGTATTACATACAACGAAAAGTGAACAAAAATATTCTTTACCGTTTTTCGTTAACTAGACCAATATTTTTCAAGCTATTTGGTTTTGAGAAACGAACATGCTTTAAAACAGTATCTACTTTCAATTCGAAATGGATAATAAAATAGGTAGAATTAATCCCTGATCAATTTCTTAATTTAAAACAATAGAAAGTTCAAATTATCATTATCAAAAACAATTACAAAATGTGTTGAAGATGTTCGTCGTCTGGATTGGATTGGGCCAATTCAGCGGTCAGAAAAAATATGGCTGAAATATTCACCAATAAGTAATGCGAATTGAGGACTCTCTACATAACGCAGAAAATTTATATTTTAGAACACACTCTTGTTGCTGGAAATATAAGTAACTTTCTCTGGTTTCGCGGTTTAGCAGAGTGTGGATAAATTACAAACAGCTACCGGAATTTATAGGAAGAAAGGAATAGTAGATTACGCTTAATATTGTTGAAAGTTTTTCTATCATTTTCAGAATTTTAAAGCAGCAATAAAAGTATTAATAGTCTAATTACTCTAATTCATAGAAATTTTGTTCAGCTTTTATTATATAATGCCTCCCTGCAGTCGGTGTTAACGAATTTCGAAACACCTTGTATAATTATGAGACTACTATATTATCATCGTTGTTAACGCTTCACACAGTTCTGCGACATCATAGGTGGTGATCACGTGAACTTTCAACAAAAAGAGTCTTCATTATTAGCAAAGCTGTATGTGTCGTTTAAATCCCCTTTAACTGCCAATTGAGAGTGTACTTTGAAGAAGCTGATTGACAATTAATGTAACTGCATAGATTCTAAAGATGGTAATGATTAATTAATAGGTTATGCCAGAGGATTTTATAAGGAATAAAACCAAACTGCAAAACGTCAAATGAAAAGACTTTGTAAGACAGCTATACAAGTTCTCGACATATCTTGAGGGAGTTTCGCGGGTAAGAAGGCTCAATGCCGCTCTATTTACGGAGCCGCCAATCCCCATTAACGGCGTTCAGGCCCGGCAAGGATCAGCGGCTGCGATAGAGAGTGCAAATCCGCGTGAAAGCGATCTGCGTTCACCCCTTGTCATTCACACCAACCCTCGTTCTTCTCCAGGGGCCACTCATGTTTCCCTCTCATTGTTATATTCAAAAATTAGCATTAGTCATTAGCTTTCGGATCAGCACGAAAGACCAGAAATTCCAAAATGATATACTCCAAATCACTCCACACCCCCTCTGGCCATGGCTGTACACCAACTAAGAATCTCAACTTCAAAGCAACTAATTTCATGTGGAGCGCTTTAATTTTACATAAGGCGTTAAGTTTGGAAGTAGAGTGACTTGGGAAACTTGTGCGTGATGTTGGAAACTGTGCAAGGGGTTGCGAGGATGGCGTCATGTTTGCGGTTGGTTGAACAACTGTGAAACTTGGCAAGATCCCACTTTCAGGATCCCTAAATGCCAAATGGAGACAGTAACATATGTTGCTTTTCATTGATTAGAAATTTCCAGTAAGTTGAAAACTTTCATGCTAAGAAGCACTTGCCCTGACATCGCAAACTTTTGGTTCTTATTGAACTTTTTATTTAAGTTAAGGCTGGAAACTGCGCATCATAAATAGCTTCCTGATTAAATACATTTCTTAGAATTGTTTCCTATTTCTGGATTTCGAAATAATGCCATAGACGTTTTCCTCCGCACAGCAATTGACTTAAAAATATGATAGCATAAATCATTAAGAGAATTGCGTTGGAGAATATTATAACTGGCTTGACAACTGGCTTTTTACTTATCATCAGAAACGCAGAAAGAAGAAAAAGCAAGTGTGGTATATTCCAAATAAACAAATCGTTTTCTAGCTTCAGAAAGTTCTATCTTTTGTATACGAGAACAAATATTTTATAATAATGAACAATAATATTCCTATAATTACTTCGGCACTGCTATTCGAAGTCAATAGATTCCTCGACGATGGATTGTTCTAAACAGTTTTTTAATTCGTAATCGTCGTAGCAACAAGAATATCGTTTTAAATCTATCGACCTTACTTTGAAGCAAAATCAAGGCAGTGAATCTACTTTATAAACTATACAGGAATATCTAAAAAGCAAATAAACTAACTGTAAAATAACCTTAGGATTTTTGGGCAGTATAGCTTTAACACAGAGAGAAGAGTAGAAGAAATATTTGAACATTTAACGTAATGACGAGTAGGTATAGGATTTTTGTGTATTCGCTGATGTTTTTTCAAATCTGATTTCATTTGATTGTAGAATGAATCTATTTTTTTAAATTTATTGCTTCGTATATCAACCATGACTGATTTTTATTTTCTAAACCTGGTTTTAGTTAGGTTCGGAGAGTTCACGTATTTAAATTAATATTTTAATGACATTTCACTTGTTATCCCTTTACATACAGCATTTTAAGGGGCTTTAATTTGTGTTATGATAAACCTCGAATATCTGAAAAAAGGCATAATTCATATTTAAGAAGAAAGGGTTTTTTAAATACACATATATAAAGGGTCCCATTTAAAATAATGCGAAATTATTCAATTTGCGAATGTTGTGCACTTTGTATAAAATTAGTACTACCCAAAGTCACTATTTTACACTCGAAAGATAATAATTCACGAAAAACATAATAATAGTGAATTTCATTTCAGACATATATTATGGAATTTTTTGTTTATTTTGATTTAGAGAATACGTCTCTAAAATAGTACCTTGCATAAAGAGAAAAATGTAGATATTCAGAGAAAATTCATAGTTTTAATTTAGCTCATTGGAGGTTGGAAACTTTTTAGTTGCCTTGTTAATGTATTTTATTTTCTAATTTAAAACCAACACAAAACTGAGGATATGATTGTGATTATGATATACAGGATGTTTGGTAATTAGCATGCAACATTTAAAAATATTATAGAAGAAATGGAGACGCAGAGTGTTAAAGTTTAAAAATGGGAACCATATAGAAAAGATTAAGTACAGAAACTGCTTGTTTCCATGAAATAGTGTCGACAAATAGTTTGATAACTTTTCAACGTATTGACTTTCTTTAAATTTCGTGATCATCTAAAAATAGTCTCTAAAAACCTACGATTCATGACTTTAAGATGTTCAACACAGATTATCAGTAAATCTTGTCGTAGGATCAGTAGAGTTCTCAATCATTGGGCTTCATGCGATTATTATCTACATTTTTTAAGTAACATCCTTCCTCTGCTGCTCGAAGATGTTTCCCTGGCTGTTCGCCAAAATGTGATTTTGCAACCTGATGAGGCCGTTATACATTAAGACCGTCAAGTAATGAACTATTTGACTGAGTATTACGGCGACATTACGGTCGTGGAGGTCTGATTCTTTGATCTCCAGAGCTAACGACTATGAATTATTCTTTGTGGGGTTAAATGAAGCAAGAGGTTTATTTTAAAGAATCTGCAATCCGAGAAAAATTACTTCAAAAAATCCATCGTGTTAGAAATTCCCTACGAGAGAATCCACAACTAATTGCAGCACAAAATTCATTCATACGTGGTGCCAAGTTAGGTATAACCGTTAATGGTAGCCAATTTGAGCACTTATTATAAATCATAGAACTACTCACTTGAATGTGTAATTATATACTTCTAAAATTTTAACAATGCTGTTTTTTTAACGTTCTGTATCTCCGAAGTTGATAATAATAATCGGACACCTCTTTATTAACAAATCGACTCAAATGTAGCTCGTCTATATTGTACTCTAATTAAAAAACACCCTGTATATTTCTTAAGATAATTTATAAATTACATAAAACATCATTTTCTAAATTACAGAATGTGAATAAGTACTCATAACATGTGAGCAAATGAAAACGAAATCAAGCTTGGCTGTGAAAAAATTAAGCCATGTGCTCTATTACTTCTATAAAGTTTCAAATTTAAATATGGCAGTTATTATAATAGAAGTGTCAAGTTTAAATTATCAAATCTTAAATAACACATTTTTGATCAAGAAAAAAAGCTTTTATAATCCAAATGATTGATGTAGCAGATGTAACATTGAGTGTTGGTTTTTATATTAATTTTCAAATAAAATTTCGACATGACAGTCGGTGACAGTTATGCAATGGTTTAGGTTATGTATGTGTATTTCATTCTAGAACATCAACATAATGTGAATTAATAATTAACATATGTTTCAATTTTCAAAGCCAAGCTTGACTTCATTTTCGTTTGCTCACATGTTATTACTACAAATAATAGCAAACTCTAAACAGTTCAACAATACCAGGTTTTTCTATGCCTAGATGAGTTGTATCGGATTTTAAAAGATAGTAGTAGTAGTAGTAGTAAGCTTGTTCCACAGTGAACGTAGAAATCATAAGCTGTTGGCTAATTATTAATCAAGCCATTTAATTGCTTTTAGCACTTGGTTTGCAGATAGATGGTTCATACAGTAATGTTATTAGTATTTATTAGAAATTCAATCTTGGACACCTATTATAATGATTTTCAGATATGAATTAATAATAATCTTTATCATAGATTTTTTCGACATAGCTTGTAAATTTTATATTCCATTAAAAGAGTCATGTTGGGCAATCCCTAACTGTTTGTAAAAACGATCCTTTTAAAGCATTAACAATTGGTAACTCCTTCCTACATTGATCTTTTAAACATTATTTTGTATGATATCTCCATGTTAATTTTTATTTTAAATAATTTTCTAGAAAAAAGGGTAGACAACAAGGGAAGCCGAAGTTAGTGCTTCTAATCTATAAAAATGTGTCAGTGTTCTATAGCTTTACATAAGTGTATAAAAAATCAGCAATTAGTTATTCAATTAATGTCTATTTTATTATTAGTAGTAATATGGTGCGCATTATATCCATGTGCACACTATCACTAATACCGCTTTACAACACCATATAATCGATGAAATATCTGCAGTTATTTCATAACTACATGCCTTTGCACAGTGTCAAATCGTCCAATAAAGAATACCTCTCAGAGATAAATTCGGACGTCAAATTTATGCATTTCATCAAATACAAGGTATTTTTTTATTTTACGCGACAAAAATATATGGATGTGGGATTTGACAAGTGGTTGAATTACAGATAACGCCGCGGGGCATTAATTACATTATACTCGATACAAAGCATTCGATTTGTTCGGATGGTCTATCTCATGTACACGCTACATGTGGTCCCGTTTGGGTGATCGTTTGTGTATCGAAAAGTGCTTTTTAAGCGGGTCACGCGTAAACAGATTATCGGTGTCATCACTGTTTCTCATCGTTTGTACAATGTGATATATAGTTATCGAGCAGCCATCATTTGTAATGTTATAACCATTTTGCACAGTTCTCGCAGTTACACCCACAACTCCCAACTGGTGATCGGAGTTAGTCTAAAAAAAGGTTGTTGTCTAAAGATTCTTCATGCATCTAAAGTTTTGAAATGAGTTATAGTTAAATAATTGAACGTATCATTTAAATATTCTCAAGTTTATCTATTATGCGTCTTATGTTAATAAAAAGCTATCAGTTCGAAGGAAAATGTTTCAATATACCCCCTACAAATGTGTTCATAAATTAGGAATTAATTTTAGTACCTACTGAATAACGAAAGTTTTGAGACATAAGTTAAATCGACGACGTCTCTAAACATAAAATAATATAAAGTACAAAAAATAAAAACAGTAAGAAGCGTTAAAAATTTTAAATTAGTTAAATGTCAATCTGAAAATTAAAGTTTCATAAGATTGGTATAAGCTTGAATCACTTTCTTTTTATGAAGTGGCTGGCCTTGTTAAGGTATAAATCTGTCTTATTGATTAATGTCAAATGACATATATTTAAGTTGATATTAAGGTCTACATCAAAAACTATGTTTCCAATACGAAGTATTCCTGTGATGTGTGATTAACTGATATTACATAAAAAAGTTATACGTTGTAAATAGGTTTTAGCTTACCACAGCACAATATAAAAATATGTTATTGTCAATGGTTAATGCAGCGTAATCTCGAAGGTTTTATTATTAATTTCCAAACATTCTTTTTAGTTTTTTGCCCTCAACTTTAAAATTATGTTTAACAAGCCATCTTGCATTTGGATTTTCTAGCACGAATGTGGAAGTGCTTTATCCAGTACCACCAAAAGATACGGTGAATTGCTTATAACCAGTTTATGCTAAGCAAGAATGAGCTGATGAATGACCCAATTTAAAAAATGCCTTTATTGTCTTATCACAATGCCTGTCCTTATTTTTAAGTCAAGTGAAGTTTTACAACTAAAAAACCAAAATGAGCATGTAATATAATAATATAATAATTTTCGCTGTAAGTATACAATTGCGTTCTATGACGTAACTACTTTATTGTCAATAGATAAAATCATTTTTGCTACAACTGCCTTACAAAGCAGGCTTTGTTGACGCTTCGGAAATTAGTCATTTTGTTTCAGTGCATGCGAAAACCACAGTAATAACCTCGCAAGAAGAAAGTCTGAACATACAGCTAGAAGGAGAAAGTATAGAACAAGTAAATAAATACAAATACTTAGAAAAAACAATACACCAACAAGGAACCAACGAATAAGAATTAAACAACATGATTAAATCTGCCGGTGTTCTACTCCTTGAATAGAAGCTTTCTGAACAACGAAGAAATTAGTAAGGGGACGAAAACCTCAGTCTTCAACACAATATATGTACCAATTTTAACGTTCACCTGCGAAAACTGTGTATTAAACAAAGAAACAGAAGACTCGTTTACAAGCATGGGAAATGAAATTCTTGCGAAGAATACTGGGAGTCAGCAGAATTAATAAAATTCGCAATACAGAAATTAGAAAACAATTAGATACAACGCCACCCTTAGTTTAAAGAGTAGAAATTAACGTGGTTTGAACACATTATTTTGTGGAATGAACAACAATAGACAGGTAAAGAAAATATGGGAATCTAAAGCATAGGGCAAAAACAGACGTGGACGACCCAGAAAAACATGGAATCAAAGCATATTTGACCTATTGGAAAAAGGGGGAAAACATGGACAGAAGACAGAACTCTGGCGAACCTTGGAGGAAAGACTGGCAAAATATCACAAAAACCCCTAGAGCAAACTGAGAAGAGACATCCTCGACACCTAAGAGTATAAGAGGACAAGATTATGATGATGATGTTTCAGTGCATTTAGATAAGCCTCAAAAGTAAATAAGTATATAATAGCGAAAATAGCACTCTACATACATTTTACATAATTATTCACGGTTTTATACTACGTGTAGGAAATTAGCATAGCAAATCTAGCAATCGCAGAAACGTCAGTTTTCATTTCTATGCTTCAGTGTAAGTAATGACTTTCATTAATTAACCCAATTTTTTTGAATTTTACAGTTGTAAGAAAAAAAATGTATGCAACACAAGTAAAGATGTATTAGGCGTGAGTTTGAAAATTTCGGACCGAGCGCAGCGAGTTCCGAAAATAATTAATTTTTCACTCTAGATACATAAATAACTATTTCATAACGTTGTCTTACTTCTTGTTTGCCTCTCACGTCTGTCAGTAATATGTCTACGGTAAAATATTTATCTTTGACATTGTATTGCTAAATGCGCCATTGCACTTCTTTTTTAAATGAAGGCTGTATAAATAATTTTGCTTTGTTTGGTTTTTGAAAACCACAACAATTTTTTAAATTTTCGTATTCCACAAGAAAAGTCCATCTATGACAAAAATAGCTAAAATTAAAAAATCCATATACGTACGGGCGCCGGCGATTGGGTGATGGCGTTTGGGCGTCTAGCGTTTCGGCGCCTGGTGTTTGGCGCTGGAATTATTTTATGCAAGAAAATTTTACCACTTTCAAACCGCTGCTTTGTATTATCCGTGTTGTTGCGCTCGGCATTCACCTCACCCAACAATATTTACAGTTGTCCGGGAATGTTACACTTTTCGTCCTAGATACACACTGTACTATTCTTGAACTGTGCGTATTATTTCTGAATTTGATTTTTGGCATTTAAACGTTATAAATTATTCAAATTAGCGTTGACTATTTTACTTTACATTTTTCAGAAAACTTTATTAATTTAGAAAGACTAAACTTTGCTTTTTCTATCTGACAATAGCATAGGTTGCTCAATTTGAGTGTAAATTGAAGAATAGCATAACAACTTGATCTCATAGCCAAAAATAAAGTAATCGAAGTAAGATTTCAGCAAATTTAGCTACACTATAGAAAGTTTCGTAAAGAAGGTGTTAGTCAATAAAAAAAAAATTGATCAAATAATTCTCATTGGAATGCTGTAAAGCCATTTGTCAACCTAAAGCCTGTCCTTTTCTGGTTTAATTAAAAACATTCTAAAGCTTTCTGCATTTTTTATACGTTTTAAAATTCTTCAACGATTTTTTTAATCAAAGCACACACTGAACGTCGGTATTGTTACTCCTTAATACGTTTATGCATTTATGACGAAGGTGCATATTGTAAATCTGCCTGCCGACTAGTGCACAATGTCGCCTACACACCATTTGTGTGGTGAAAAGTTAAATTTTCCATAAAAAATCCATTAAATGGCTTATTAACGAGTATAGTCATCAATTGACTTAACAGATAGAAGGTAAGAAGTATAGTATGCATCTACGTGTATTATCAATGTTGTAACTAATAAACTGTAAACAATATTAATAATTTTGTTAGAAAGATCAGAATGAAACAACTCTATGTATATCTCGCGTCGACGATAAGGACAACCACCAACTTCAAAATTCAAGAAAGAATCGGGAAAACAAAGAATATAATCATGCTAGATCCCTAATTGCGAGTAAAATAAATTGATGGTGCTATAGGCATCTCAACTGAGTGGGTGCACTATAAGTCATTTACACCAATAATGGCATATATAAAAAATGAATACCGAATTTGTTAACATCTGAACAAATGACGTTCTTTCACAAATTTTTAAGGTGTTTATACAGATTTTTGAAAATCTGTTTGAGTCTTTTAAGAACTACTTGTGGATAATAATTTACTGCCATATAGCAAACCAGAAAATAACAGTAAAGCAAATGAAATCATATCAATTTACTGCCACCTAAGAAAAAGTTGATGGTTTCATCATCACTTAATGTTATAGCGTCACTGCTATAGCTAGATCTTCAAGGAATAGTAATATTAAAAAAAGAAAATTACAAGCAGAAAGCATTAGCCTTACCTTATATAACAATTACATTTAAACGTCCCTAAAAAAGAGCAGGTATAATTAAGAAAATTGATGTATCACGATAATGCACCAGTTCACACACCACTAAAATAGCGGTAAACCCCCTTACTTCTCTTTTCGAATTGTCAGTAAGTATACATAATTTAGAGTGATACATAGTTTTTCCCTGAAGGTTTATTGGTTCCTGAGGAAAACAGTTTCTAGATGATTTTTTCGTCTGCAAATGTAAAATGTGTAGAAAATCTATCGAGCCGTTTAGAATGTTGACCATTGTAGTATAGGGTGTTTTTGGCTATTTTCCACCTCTTTTTTAATATAATTCCGGTGGCATAAGCAAAAGTTTGAATCATTGCTTAATTTTGGATTTTTAGCTAAATTATCTAATAGGGATCAAGTATTAAGATGATGTCACTATACTTCTATAAAGTTTATGATTTCTTTTACTTTTTCAAACAGAAAGAATAATTAGCTGTAGCTTCTTGACTAGCTTATTTTTTTACGCTTTCAACAGTAATAGTTGTATAAAAATATTCGTAGCAATTGCGAAATTAGATCATACTGCTCATTTGCAATTTACATTGCCATACAGAAAAAGTAGATCATGATCTTAGTTATATAATCTCTAAAATTTGACGTCATTTTAAGCACTGCGACAGTAGAAAAACATCTGGAAATGGCTTATCTCAAAACTTCCCTCGCAAGTGGATGTTCTGAATTTTTTTTAAATTCAAAGAAAACTAAGGGTAAAAATTACTTCACGTTCGTTATAATGACTGAATCAAAAAAAGGGAACACTTGGTAATGTTAATTACACTAATTTTCAAATAAAAAACCATTACCGGTGGTGGTTCGAACTTTATCGCCTGCAAATGCGATTGTAATGCTTGACAGTTGCCCGCATTCAAACTGCCCGTTAGTTGCATTCGGCAACGGAAGACCCCTTTCATCTTTGAGATGCGGCTGCCATAATAGAACACTATTATAGTTGACTCTTGTTGTCATTTACCCTGTATCTGTTTGGTCTCATTTTCGTCACGGGTAAAGCCTGAGCTATGTGCAATTTAATGCTTTTATCTCAGTTCAAACAAAAATAAACATTATTTTGTTTTTTACCTGAATATATTTGTTTGAATTTTTCTTGGTTTGATGCCAAGTAGACATATAATCTGCATGCAAAATACCGTCTTCCCCCAACAAATAGTTTTTGAGATCTACCGGTAACAGGCCGACAGACAGTCGGAATTGAGAAAGCCTGTTTTTCGTCATCTAAGGCAGGGGTCGGCAACCTTTTTCGAACGGCGGGCCATTTTCAAAATAAATTTTTTTATGCGGGCCGCACATTCAAATATAACTTAAATAGTGCTTTTATATCATATACGAGTATAAATATTATTAAAAATAAATATAGAAAAAATTTATTTTTTATTGACATGCTATAATAACAATAATATTGGAGAACAAAAATTTTACAATTCTTAAAAGGGAAAAAAGGAAATACAATTCCAATTAAATATGTATAAATATGTAAATATAAAATATATAGATATAAAAAATATAAAATATTGTAGTGAAACGTCATACGGCTGTCAACATGAACGCACATATGAACATACAGTAGCAAACTGGCGAAATGAAAGAATTAGTGATGGGCCTATCAGGAATGAATAATCGGAAAGTTTCCGATTGTTCAAAAAATCGGAAGGTTCCTATTATTTCGGAACTTTTCGGAATTCGATTATTTTACTGTTCGGTGGGCAAAATTCGGAACTTTCGGAATTCGATTATTTTACTATTCGGTACACAAAATGAGAAAACGAAATGCCAATTTGAACTGAACGGAATACGGAATGTTGTGTTGACTCACCTGACTGCTATATGCTGGTTGGCGAATGTCGACGGGTCGCGCCGTGTGCGCACGTGTATGATACGGGAATGGCACTAATGGCAGTGGTATTTCGTAGATTAATTATTAGATAGTACACCTACAGACTTCAAATTCAAGTATTGTTTTATACTATCTATTATGTACTTTATGTGCTATTAATAAACTTTAAAATATCACTACCATTTTCCGAAAGTCTATTAACGTAACTACTGTAATAATTTGAAAAAATATTTTATTTCCTCATATTCCACTGTGCGACTCAAACTCATAAATTGTTTTTTAGGATACTGCATTGCTAACTAGCGTCTACATAGTTACAAACGAGTCCGGTAGATAAAATTTACCGGCCTAGACCAGTAGTAATAGAACTACTACTGGTCTAGGCCGGTAAATTTCATCTACCGGACTCGTTTGTAACAATGCAAACGCTAGTTACGAATGCAGTATCCTAAAAAATCTTATACGATACACGACCGGTAGAATTCTTATGGCCTTGCCAAACATACAGGTCTCGCCCTACGGTTCGACCTGTAAAGTATTGGCGCGGCCATAAAAATGTTGCTACCGGTCTAATAACGTAAATAGCTATTATTGACCGTCCTACAAACCCAAACAATAGATGCCAACGCAGAAAAGGGCTTACGGCGCGACGGCGAGTGCTCTCATCGTAAATTTGCACGCACTTCATCTTCCTTCCGCTTGTTGTTATTTCGCTCGTTTTCCCTTGCTTGCATTTACGGAATGTAAAATAATCGGATGATATTCCGATTTTATAAACATTCCGAAATGGAACATTCCGATTATTGAAATCATCCGATTATGCCCATCACTAGAAAGAATGCTACACTTGCTAAGCGAGACGTCGTATTCGCTGGGGAGTGGGGATTAAACTTGCGCAGTAAAATAGGTTTCCCACTATGCTTCTGTTTGTCGCGCATTTTTGTCACCGGGCCACATTTCGGCACGCTTACGCTCTAAGTTTGTTGATTTTTCCTAAAGTTATATTGGTGCTTTGGCGGGCCGCGCAAAAAGTTGCAAAGGGCCGCATGCGGCCCGCGGGCCGCAGGTTGCCGACCCCTGATCTAAGGGAACATGAATATCTGAAGAAATCTCGGAAGGTAATTTTTCGGGATTAAAATAATTTTTCAGGTACCCAATTTAACGAATTTTCTCTACAAAATAACAACTTTACCTCCGAGGGGGCATTACAAAAATGAGTT
Source organism: Agriotes lineatus (assembly GCA_940337035.1). Taxonomy (NCBI): domain Eukaryota; kingdom Metazoa; phylum Arthropoda; class Insecta; order Coleoptera; family Elateridae; genus Agriotes; species Agriotes lineatus. The sequence continues at coordinate 88,565,569 of OW679194.1, forward strand.
TTATAGTAGTGCACTTTATGTGGTCAGAAATTTAAGAAGCATGAAAGTGAAGAACATCTAAAATACCATTTCGTAGTCTCTACGATTCTCTGGCTCACAGCCTTAAATAATGAAACATAATATTTCGTGTCGATATATTGAAGAACCAACGAGTTGTAAACACTTTCAGAAATATATAAAACGTATTAGGGGATTTTAAAAGTGATATTAAAAAAGACATGCGAGTGTCCATTTTCTACCTGATTATATTGTTTCAATAATATAAACAAAAATTGCGTGGCACTTTTGACAAATAACATAAACTTTGTTTTTTATCAACAGAAGTCGTAGTTGGCTATGACGTCATTAAAAAACTTATATTTTTTATGATTTTATTGATATATGGTCTTTACTTATCTTTACAAGTGTACATTTCGAAAATCAAGGAGGGCATTAAATTTTTGTTAATTTATTGAAGACATATCTACAAGTACCAATTTGTATTATTGTTTTGAGATATGCGGCTACGAAATTATTAGTCCACTTATAGTTTTCTTAGAACATTTCAGAAATATGAAATTTAAGCACTGCATTACTTTCTCCTAGAAATTGTGTTCGACTTGCTAATTTTATCAATCCTGATCCTGCATGTTTCCTAATAAAAACATTTACCAATATAATCAAATGAAACATAAGCACTGTGGTCGCTGTGTACAGAAATAAGTATCAAACAAATGGATCGAATAATTTTAATTTTGAATATTAGAGTACATGAGGAATTCAATTCATAAGAATAATTTAGTCAAGATAGAAAGGGGGAGAGAGAGAGATGCTGTTATTATTTAAGTAATGAAAAATATGTATAAAATGTTTTTGTTAGTTTTAAAATATCTACACCTTCTAAATTATCGACTATGTTAAGAATAATATATTGTTGAAAATATAGTAGTAAGCTATTTAGTTGTTATTTAGGCTATAGTTACCTGACTTCCATTTAAAAAGGTAATATTTACCTTACGTATATGTCGAAAACACAAGAAGTATAGTAATCTAATATTAATCACTTTTTCTATTGTTTGAAATACGGAAAATATTTTTAAAATGTAAAATATTTCAAAATCTTTGTTTACCAAAAAATTGAAATATTTATTTAACATTCGTCTGTGTCGCTCGACTTACTTATACTTTAAAAGAAGAGGTGGAGATATGCCAACAGTTTCCTTTAACTATAAGTGTTACAGAGGTAGCCGCAAAACACAAAATATTTACACCCCGTGCGTTCATCGGAATACAGCACCGGCAAAATTGATTCTAGAGATTATCATTCCGCTGTCTAAATATTTTTCTAATTTCAATTGATGTGCAATTATTAATAAAAGTTGCAAGAGCTACCAAGAATTACAATTTTAACTGCCCCCCCCCTCTTGTATTTGTTAATGTGTTTAATATGTTAGTTTTATTTTTTTTATTTTATAATTATATACTAGTCTTCTATTTAGCATTCGTCAACCTGAGTAGCAGCTCAAAAGATTGAAATACTGATATGCTAAATTTCCATGTAAATTGCAATCGACATTTCAAAAAGTCTCCAACAATTTCTTGAGTTTTCTTCAATTCAATCCAAGACTGCTCATAATAAGCCTTATAAAGAGTTAGACATGTCTTTACGTATAAGAGCTGTTGTTTAGACTATAGTTGTTTGCTTATACAGGGTGTGAAACAATAGTTATACGAATTTCTAGACGTGATAGTACTAAACAAAATAAGACAAAAGTTTCTACGGGCAATGGTCCGAAATTGCGTCCACTCTGTCAAGGGCAATAGAATTGCTTTTTATTTAATTAAACTAATATTGGGCCAAGTTGAGCACTGCACCACCAGATGCTAAATCTAAAGCACTAACATCTACATCGCTAAGCAAAAGAAGTTACCGACACATACATACAATACATAATAAAAATAATATAAAAACAAAATGAAATTATGCAAGCCCCTTATCGATATTTCGGCATACCAACCTAATCGTATTCTGTTGAAACGGTGATCTCAATGTGGTATGGCCATTATCATATTTTGTTATACACATGATCGTGCCATATGTGCCACGACTTCGACTAACGAGTTTCACAAAAGAGACGGGAACCTGTTAGTGCTAAGTCTAGATGTAGGAAATTGGTTTAAAATCAATTCGATTATTTGCTAATACTACTAACGGACCTCGCGAATGGGACAGAGACCGCCGAAATGTGACATTTCATATTTAATGGTGAAAAAGGCTAAACATTTGCATTCGCATCTTTAGATGATGTTTTGTTAAAAATCTTTGCCGAGATTTAAACTCGCCATTTCAGGCTCGGCAGTCCAGCAGTGTGACGCCATGCAACCCTGACTGGGTAGTTACGCAACCGCGTAACTTATAGTACTAAGAGCTCGAATGCAAATCGACGAACACCTAAGAAAAGCGACATGTCTCGTCTAAAAGCTTTTTAATTATTTGCATGAATCTTTCACCTAAACTGTTATTCCTTTTGCAGCTTATAACAAATAGTTAATAGGCGATGTCAAATTCAACCAAATTTATGTTTACTATATTATTTTCTTCTTGTTCTTAATGTACGCTGAGAGCCTGTTAATTACCATGCAAAGCGTGAATTTTATAAACCTAAGCCCTTGAACTAAGGAAAATGCCCTTCTACAGAAATGACGATCACGAAAGGCATTTAGATGGTGGCCGGAGAGCGTGAGATGAAACCAATGTCCGGGTGTGAGGTTCGACCTCACTACCTACTGATTGTGAGCGCAAACGCTGTACCTCTCGCCTACTCGCTCTTTATATACTACTTTAATAAAATTAAAACCCTGTTTTTTGTTACCCTTTTCAGTACCTACTGTAGGTTCCGTAAGACGCAATTTCGGACCTAAGTTCATATGAACTTTTTGTTTATTTGTTGAATACTATCATGCCTAAAAGTTTATAGAACAATTTTGGCATCCTGTATATTCTAACTTCTATTTAAGCTGTTCACAAAGGAAAATATAGCAACCTAAATGAGTGAAATAAAACCGACCAATTGCAAAGCCGCGTTCATGATATTCAAAATGGCATCATTTATCATGTTCGTATAAAACTTACCGTCTTTGTTCATGCTGGCTTGGAAGCATTTATGGAGTCTACAAGCTCTGCACTGGTTCCGATGCGTTTTATCCACAGGACATCGTCCTTTCATTTCTCCCGTCGCTTTGCAGGTGTATACGCGGTTGCGGTGAATACTACGTTTGAAGAATCCCGAGCATCCTAAATCATTTCCACTGTTACGGTATTTCGAAGCTGAATAATTAAAAACATTTACCGTCGCAACTGTATATTCCATAGTGCTTTCCCGAACTTCTGTCTCCACAAACTTTACAAGGAATGTCAAGCAATCTGTCCCCTAAAAACCAAGAAATTAGCAAGCTTTAAATATAATTTCGACTTACTAAAAATAGTGTCTTTAGTAAAACTAGACATGATGCACTTGTATATATCGTAGACAACCCGGTATATTATTAAATTTTTTAATTTAACTTAAAATTCTAGAGAAAATTTGTCTCTTCAACTAAAGCTCTATTTTGTACCGTTTTTGTAGAATTTGTAATTTTTGAAAATTTTTACAAATGCTTGAAAACTTAAAATCAAATTTTTGCTAATTATAAGATCACTGTAAAAGGAAGTTGTGTGCGTGTATCACATCAGATTTTTTTAATTGTCTTATAGCTTTATATTAAACTGATGCTATTTAATTTAAATTGAAAAGTAGGTAATCAATCTGTATTACAAATAATTCCATTACAAGTGACACAGCTATTATTAAGATGATTTTTCGCAGGCTTTCATGGTCATTATCATTAAGTAACAAAGGACTTCCGGGGTTGGACCGTGTCATTAATTAGGTCAATAATGACAAGGTCCAATTTCGAAAGTCATTCGTTAAAATATTTAAACCAACTGAAGCCAGTAACATCGAAATATTATAGTAATCCTTGTGTGGCTCTCCTTCTGATGTATATCTTACGGTTAAAGTGTATTTCTACTAAAATAGCTATGAATATTGGCTGGTTTGCATACTATCCAGCTAGTTTACAAACTATACAAGATTTATCGTCAAAGTACAAACCACAAGAAAAGTACACAAATTAACCGATTATTTTGGCTAGTTTACAAACTATGCACAGTATTTGGATAAAGTGTGAACTTAATATTCGTAGTAATACATAATAATCAACTCGTTGGTTAGTATGTAAACTATTCTTATTCCATTTGGTTAATTAACATATATAAACAGAGTGACTTGTACCATACTTCTTTATATAAAATTTTTCAAAAATTAGAGATGTAAATACAACTGTTGCTAATCTTAAAGCACTATACAGTCTGTCCAAGATAAGAAGGGCCGGTATGGGGATTTCGTGTTAATAGTAAGAGATGCAGATTTAGTTAAATGGGAAAAAGTTGATTTTTCGTTTTTGAGTTATCTTTGAAAAATCGAATTTTCTGATTATTTGTTTTATGTTTTTGTGGCGTCAATACTCAAGTTAGAGTGAAGCTGACAAAACTAATTTGTAGCAACTTTTCATGGACTTAAAGAGTGCGTTATCAATTTTTTAATTCGACGTCTTCACACAACCACTATATATAACTTTATTTTTAAAATACGGTCCTTATTTTCGGATGTCAAATTTTGGAAGCACTTTTTCTTTTAAATTCGATAATATACCACACATTATGGTTTAATTACGTTTCGACTCTTTTTTGATAATCATCAATAAATTTTTGAATACGGACCTCTGTTCCTATGCATTTCATACGTTGTTTCAGCTTTTGTAATATAAAGAAAGAAGTAATCAGCCACACTGGATGTTTTTATTTCTTAATAATCGCTTATGGTCGTGGAATACAAATAATTTTCAATAGTAATTAATTGATTCATGGATTCTTTCTTATAAACAATAATTGAAATTAGAAATATTGCTTTTTTCTTTGAATTACAAAGCTGAAACAACGTATGAAAAAATTTCTTGATATTGATCAAAAAGACTTGAAACATAAAAAATCCATAATGGGTGGTACATTGTTGAATTCAGAATCAAAAAGTTGTTTTAGCTTTGTAATTTAAAGAAAAAAGTAATGAGCTGCACAAGTCCGTAACGAAAAATGTCTTGATGGTGGTAAAACTCGAAACGTAATTAAACCATAATGTGTGGTACATTGTTAAATAAGAAAGGCTTCTAAAATTTAAAATCAGAAGTAGGGCTGTATTTAATAAAATGAAGTTGATGATGGTTGCTCGAAGATGAAACGTCGTATAAAAAAATAATTATGTGATCTTTAAGTCCATAAAAAGTTGCTATACAGAAGTTCTGCCTGTTTCGCTCTAATTTTAATATTAACTCCAGAAAAAAATATAATTAAAAATCCGAAAATTCGGTTTTTTAATATAACTCAAAAACGAAAAGTCATATCAAGGATTTCTAGACGTCATTTTGTTAGTCCTTTAATTACACAACTTTTTTTCTATTTAACCAAATTTGTATCTATCACTAATAACGAAATCCCCATACTGGTCTGCCTTATCTTGGACACACTGTATATGTTATTTCAGTTACATAATGTAACTCATTTATGTAACACCATCAAGCTGCTAGTACTACAAATGACCTTGCTATTGATATGAATTTATTCAAATGTTTATTGTTGTCTAAAGTAATTTCAATTTTCTCGAAGTCAAGATTGACGTGTCAGTTAAATAATCACAAAACATCGAATTTATTAAAAAGAAAATAATAAAATATAAAAATTATATCGTAGTATCCAGACATTGAATATAAATATCATAATTTGCGTTGCCCACAATTAATGTGAATTAGTGTACTCTATGATTTCACCTTGCAATATTTATAATACTTGGGCGATAAGCTTCCTGTCTGCTATGCTTAACAATTTAGAGGTTTACAAAAACTTCGTGAAAAAATATGTATAACACATTATCTACCTTAAAGAAAGAGAAAACTTGAAAACAAAAAATCAAAAACATATTTTATGTTTCCATTATAAGAAAATATACATTAAACTAAGAACTCTGAATTGGAATGTATTCATAAGTAGTTAAAAGTTACAATAGCGACTAGTGAAAACATTTTTATATGGTTTCACAAGCCGTCACTATTTATAATTCTTACAAAAATCGTTGTGGGATTTACAAGGTGCTAGGTATCCTACAAAGCCTAAAATAACAGAGCGTTTATAGGAAATTCAAATTTAACGTCAAAGATAGAATAGCCAAAGAGCCTCGAGCATTGTGAGATATCCTTGATTAAATAAATTCTGTTAAATGTTATTGTTATTATTGTAGTATTCAAAGTTAATTTACATATTTGTTATACCAATCTGATTTCATAATTACAACCAGATTTAAGATATACATGAATTTCTATAAGTTAAATTTTATTTTAATTCGGTGATAACATTCTACAACTAAAGAAAAGTGAAACAGAGATACACAGAGATGAATAACCTAGTTCCACATCTACGAAAATAAATTTGTATACAAAGTTAACTCGTAGAAGTGTCAGTAAGTAAATATGAGGGCTTAGAATTACATTTACTTGCTTGTAGTGCGTTAGTGAAATCCAAATAATTATTCAGTTTAAATTTTTCTACTACATAATTAAATGACATTACTTAACGTCATTTAATTATATAATTGAAAACTTTAAAATTCTACAATTGATTTGTCACTGTCTGTTAGACAAAAAATGTCAGACAAGTCTGCGAATGGCCGGCAGTAAAGCGATGACACTCGAATACACACCAATGTAAAATAGGATTAACGACAGCATCAATAGCAAGGAGCCGCAAAGCTCGTTAAGTTAGTAACAATACAAAGATAAACCAATTTTAAATGCCTTTTTCTACTGGAGCGCTCTTGTTATTCTTTCTCTGATCACAACCTGAACGTCACCCCAACAGTGTACAAAAGTTTTAGAAAAATATAAACTCAAACGAAATATTTTTAAACCAGAAATTGGCCATAGTGATTCAATTACTGTTATAAAAAATATTGTTCTTACCCGTGCCCATTCTCCGGCCGTGACCGGAGCGTGGTTTCGCCCAAACGGAAGAATCAATCTTGTCGATTTTTAATTAGGGCTGTGTAATTAATTTTCGAAAAAAAATGCTATGTAAATTCGTTGTTCAACTTCACCAAATTTTATCTGCTGCTGCTACTGCTGCACAGTACAGATGCCCTTGTGGCTAAAATACGACTATCCGACTGATTTTCAGCCACCGGTTTCGGTCTGCAGGCCATTTTGTCACACCCCTACTTGCTGTAATGTCATCCCCACTCTCAGCGAACCACCCTCATGAACACTGCAGGGTTGTATATTCCTGAAAGGTAATTGTTCAGGAAACGAAAAGTGCCTTGCTAACACTGCTCGAGCTAAATGTGCCTAAATATTATAATCTTTTAATCTCATCCCTTATAATAAATCCTTCACCAACTACATTAATAAATTAATTTGGCTAATTACCTTCACGATTTTGAAATATACTTTGTTATGCTCCAATAATACTGTTAACATATTTAATATGACAAGTAATTTTATTTAACCTACTACCCCTCGTCAAGTTACAAGGAAATCTGGAAAACCGCTTATCAAAAAGTATCGATTGGCGACCCACCTATCATTTGTTCCAGACGAATTTAAATGGCTAAAACAATTCCGAAAGCAATAAAGTAGTAAGTTATTGTGTAACATAATTTTTGCTGGGGTAGTTGTAAATCGGTAGCAGAATGTAGTGACCCGGAAGGTGCACGTGGGCGTAACAACTTGGTGGGGTAGCTCTTGTGGGGCTGTGATAGGCGAGTCCTTCCTTATGTCAACCAATCACAGTTTGAGAAGGTGAACGTCACTTTACAGTCGTGTAGCTTCTCGCTTCAGCTGAAGCCTGAAATGCGATATGTTTAGTTAGATAGTCTACTACGGTTCATTTTCGCACCAAGAATTACACTCATGTAAACGGGTGTCACTTCCGAGATCAATTAAAACTTTTATGATTTTATTTTTTCGTTAATGGGTTTAACTTTTTATAATTTAACTGTGTAATGTGAAACATTCCAGAGACGGTTAAACATAAAATTGAAACAATTAACATACTTACTCTTACCGTCCAAATCTAACTGAAAAAAACGCATTTAACACTAACAAAATACAGTAATCTAAATACTAATCTTATGCTGATTTTGCTTTTATACAAAGGAACGAGATCGTGAGGGTTATATAAATTTTATTTATTTATTAGCGTTGGAGTTATTGGGAGAATACAAAGTTTGGAAATGTCCCAAGCATGATATTCTCATGCTTTCGCAAACCTTTCTCCTACACGGTTTTGTTGCGACAAAAATATTTTATACAGATATATTTTTCAAAATAGTATGATAATGCCAATGTCCGTTAATACATAAATCTAATACTACTTACGATTAGGCACTATATTTTCTAAATCAGAAAATAGTAAATACCTAAGATCATCAAATTCCATTTTTACATATATAAGTACTTTAACTTTTTTTAAATAAAACTTTAAACAATCGGCAGACACTTATATTTTTTAATAAAGTAAAATCACTATACATTGCAACAGTATTAAATGAATCAAAATGATTGTTTCCGAGAAATTGATAAATACGATAACTATCTGTTTCATTTACTTCACAAGTGACAGAACTCAGTTTATCTAATCGAGATCATGTTTCATTTAGTTTCAGGACTACTGACCTACACCGTGTATTACTGTCACTGAAGACTGTAATTAAATCAACATTCTTTCTGGCGTTCCTTTCGTGTTTCAGAAATAAGAAATTGAAATATCAATTGTTCATTAATTAGTTTATCATAAAATAGTGTAGCTACATAACATTCAACATTTAGATGTGTTATGTACCTACCTATGTCTTTTTTTTATCAAGATAATTGAGTTCTAGTAAAGGAAGCGTTAACTATCAAAATAGGTACATAGTTACTATCTTCATTCTTAATTTTCAAGTGAAACAAAAATTATTTTTTGTAATCAATATTTTCTTTGAACAGTTTTTGGAATAAACAGAAAGATAACGTTTACGTATTTTTATTTACTTAGACGCAGAATATTTTCAGAATATAATATCGAATACGTCATATTAAGTGCCATGTTAAATTTCACACCAAATTCATGGAAATAATAGTAAACTTTCCCTTAAACAAAAGTTTACTATAAAGGGAAAACGTGAAACCTTAACATTTTAATTTTTTTTCGACACTTGTCACACGAGGACTATCTGTCATGAAAAATTACTGGTCTATTAAGAAGACCATATTTAAAGCAAAGATTAGACTAAACGATGTTTTATAGTATGTACGTATAATTACAGAACTTGTACCTACTAAATTTTATCCATACATTCTGTTAAACCACACCTTACTTCTTTTCTTAAAATATGATGTAAACAATACTCAAACACAATTATTTAACATATGTTGGCGACATTGTGTGTGCTATTTAAAATCATTCAACTTAGAACATAGGGTAACGTTGAAAAGTTAATTCAATTGCAGAACTAGACAAAGCTATTCCCGTATAAAACTTTCCAGAAATGGATCTTTAGCTGCAGTATTTAAATGACACCAAATTCTTGAGCCTTTAGAGAAATAATCGTCAACATTTTACCATAACATATGCACCATAACGTTTTTCATTATAGCACATACTCATAGCTGAAGGTACCTTTTCTGAGATTATCTTTATATGGCTAAGTTTATATACCGAGTGTTTCACTTAAGGTGTGAACATACACTTAAGGTGTGAACATAGGGAAATAGCATGGGAAATCGTATATATGCAGATTCCTGCTTGCCGCTTGAATTGATAGGATTGATAATGCTATCAATCGAAAGAAAAAAAATGCTCTTAATTTGATACTACTTTACTTGAATTTGTTGCTTGTTTAAGATAGAAATAGCTTAAAACTGTTTGCATTTTATTCACAAAAAACCGATCAGTCATGATCAAATTTGTTTATGTCAAAATAAATGTTATTTTCTATCAGTTGTCAAATCACGTATTTAACTAATTACTATGAATAATAATGTTGAATATTCTAATGAAGAGAGGATATTTATTACCAAAATATTTTACAGTGGTGTCAGCTTACGCACAGTTCGTGATTTATTCTCGGTTAAATTTAATAATAATCGACCTATTCTATCTGTATCAACAATTCACAAGTTTGTAAAAAACATTTGAAACTATACAGCAAGTGTAGCAGCAGGTGATTCAAAAGGTAGTTTTAATATTGCAGTTTAAATAAATATTCAATCGAGACATTAACATTACCGGCAAACGGAATAGAAAAACCAACGATGAGCTGGAAGAAAGAGTTTTGGGATTGATAAATGCTGATCAAACAACCAGAATAAGATGTATTGCATGTAAGCATGAAAAAAGCACGAGCGTATTCTATGAAGTTATGCATGAAACCTCAGATAGGAACTTTTTGCGGTTAATCTGTTTTACGGACGAATGTACGTTCACACTTAATAATGAATCGAATATGCAGAACACTCGAAACTGGGCCCAACAAAATCCTCGGATAGCTCTTGAAACATGAATGCAGCTTCAGCAGGAAATTAATATTTGGGCTGGTAGTTTCAGCAATAACATTATTGGACCGTTTGAAATAGTTGGAAATTTAAATTCGAATGCTTATTTAGAACTTTTATTCAATCAGAATGGTCCTGCGTTAGGAGAAGTTGCACGTGAAAATCAGGAGATTTGGTTTTAGCATGATAGCTGTCCAGCGCATTATTGTTTGAATGTGAGTGAATATCTAAGTGTTAACTTTCCTAATTGTTGGATTGGTCGCGGTGACACTATCAACTGACCACCAAGATCTCCTGATTTGGCATCATGCAACTTCTTTTTGTGGGGTCATCTGAAAAACACAATTTACAGAAAACGCCACCCAAATATTGACCCTTTGCTGGAAGCAATCGTTGCGGAGTGTAGGCTAATCACAGATAAACCGTTGGCTAATGTAAGGCAGGCATTCTATAACAGATTGGGTTATTGGTTACAGTAGAATTGAGAACTTTTTGAGTACTTATTATAAATATTTGATAAAACTGGGACAGATGAAAAAGATATCAGATCAAGAATAACTCTAGGGCGAAAGGCAATAGCTTGTCTAAATGGATTTTATGGAGTAAACAAATAACGAGAAGAAGAAAGTACCACATATACGATACAATGATAAAAAGCAGTTTACTCTATAGATCCGAAACACGGCGACTTACCTACTGAAAGAAATCGACAGAGATTAGAGGCAACAGAAGTGGATGCTCTAAGAAGATCCGCTGGGGTTTCCCGAAGAGAAAGAATTCGAAATGAAGAAATACGAGATCAGATGGGAGTACAAGGCACGATCATGAAAGACATAGAACGTCGTCAGCTAATATGGTATGGCCATCTTCAACGAATGGCCGAAGGGAGGCTACCCAAGGAAGCTATGCAATGAATACCACGAAAACGCCGAAAAAGAGGACGTCCAAGGAAAAACTGGAACGAAGGAATTAGAAAAGCGATGAGTGACCGGAACCTCAATGATGAACAATGGGAGAATCGCAGAGATTGGAATCTAGGCATCGGGCAACGTCGACGAACGTTTTAAACCGATACACATACATTATAAATTTGCTTGTAGTTTGAAATTTTTTCACAAACTTGTGAATTGTTGATACAGATGGAATAGGTCGATTATTAAAAATAAATCACGAATTGTGCGTAAACTGACGCCACTTTAAATTGGTTTGATAATTGTGGTGTAGCAGATGTTTGGCAACGCTGTGTAACTGCGGATTATCCTAAGGGACGAAGTGCAGGTACCCGGACGAGAGTTTTGGGTTAGTTTTAAGACATTCGAGTTGTGCTCTTGCTAACAATAACTTGTATTTGTATGAGATCTGTCTAAGTTGTATATATTTAATAAACACATATTTCCACTACTACCTACATCTTTAATTAGCCTTAACCACGAGGACATAACAATAATAAATACCTTTTCTTCATTAGAATATTCAACATTATTATTCACAATAATTAATTAAATATACGTGACTTGATAACTAACAAAAAATATCATTTGTGTGCAACTGTCAAAAAAAGGTTACTTTTTTTGCTTGATTTTGAGTCGTGAAATAGCACATTTGTTTATAGTAAAATAAAGCCTTGACAACGTAAAAAAAAGACTTTTTTTTACCGGCCGACAAAGACTTTTTTTACGGGTCATGATCTTGAATGAAATTAGCTTTTATTAGATAATTCGAACGTTATTTATTAATATGTGAGCAACTACACAAGCCCTAGTTACCATACCAAAACACACTGCTAAATGTAATTTTATGTAAAGATTCAATCGAAACTTTAATTTTGGTAATTTTTCACAGTTGCACACAAAATTTTGTATGCCACATGGCCGTGAACTATCTTTTTTTTATTCGAATGATTATTTGGCTCGGCCTGCGTCTCGCCAAATAATATTCATTCTCATAAAAAAAAGTCCTAGTTCACGGCCTTGTAACATAAATAACTATTTAGTTTGGCATAAACAAATTTGATAATTTGTTTTTTGTGAATATAAAGCAAAATACTTATTAGAGTTCTTAAGCTATTTCTATCTTAAATAAGCAACAAATTCAACTAAAGTAGTATCAAAGTAAGCGCATTATTTTGACGCTTTCGATTGATACCACTGTCAATCCTATCACTTCAAGCGGCAAGCAGTAATCTGCAAATATACGATTTCCATGCTAGTTCCCTATGTTCGCACCTTAAGTGAAACACTTGGTATATCCTCGAAAGGTTTGATTCTTTGCAATTTAGAAAATGCAACGTTATAATCAACAGATTTTTTTAACATAATGCTATAGTTATTTTTGTACTAAGGGCATTATAAAGATGTTTATGCCCCAGGGGTATAAACGTTAAGTAATGCCCCATGGGGCATACAGCATTTTATTTTCCATATTAAATAAGTAGATAAATTGAAAAGCTTGAAAAAGCGTCCATAACGCCTTAGGGCGTAAAGAGCGGCTGTAATGATTACGCCAGCTCGTTATGAGAACGCATAATGTACAGATATAGATTACAAATAATAGATCAGTGGGAAATAGATATAATTTCTATACTCAACAATGCTACAGCACAAAAAAATGGTGTGATACACGCACACAACTTCATTTTACAGAGATATTATAATTAGTCAAAAATTGTTTTTTAAAATTTTTTAAGGATTTGTCAAATTTTTTCAAAAATTACAAATTCTACAGAAACCGTACAAAACAGAGAGTTAGTTGAAGTTAACTTAAAAATTTTTTTTAGAGGTATTCAACTGGAAAATCACCTATCTGACATCAATACACATTAAATGTAATAAAAATGTGGAGTTTGAAAAAAATCGTTAGAGCCGTTTAAAAAAAAACGAAAAAAACTGAAAAATCACAAAAGTAAACACCATACTTCCGGTTATGCGATTTCCTTCAAAAGCTTACTGTCGCATGTAGATAGTACACAGAACTTATATATGAAGTTTCAACGCCATACCTCTTTTCGTTTTTGAGATATTCTGTTCACACACAGACAGACTGACAGACATTAACAAAAAACATGTTTTTTGGGTTTAGGCGTTCAGGGGGCTCTAAAACGTGAAGATCTGTCGAAAACTCAATTTCGAATTTTTGGGGTGAATCCAATACGTCCTTTAGTGTAAAAGAAAGTAAAAATAGTTGTAGAACACTTCCCTGTAGTTACAACGGAACATTTTTAAGTAATCTACCTAGCCCTAAAAATAGCAAATGAAAATAGCAATTTTTGTTGTCAAGTTACTGTAACATTTGTCTATTTACTTATCAGTTATCACGTATTGTTCAAATTAAAAAAAATCAATTTTTGAAGAAGGTTGAATACGAGAAAATGAATAATGTAAAGCTTGAACATAGAAGTGTTATAAAATGCTTGATAAAAGGAAGAAATGTGAGAATAATTGGTGTAAATGAGAAAGACGCACTGTTAAATTGTACAGTGTCATTTGAGTATAGCTAAGCAAATTTGATGGGATGGTGAGTCAATTCAATTCAAGATTACCTAAACACCCAAAGTGGAAAAGACCTGTGAATTTAAGAACGAAGGATCGACGGATGAAGGTGAAGCTGATAGCTGTGGAATCTTATCATTCGACTACAAGCAGAAATACTCTACAATCACATGAGATGTACTCGTATATAACAAAACGATTACAAATATCAAAGCTGTTGTCTGTCTAAAAAGGCCAAACAACTAGTATGATCCGAAGATTGTGCTGCTGTACTCGAAAATTGTTGGGTGTATAAAGTTCAAAAGTGTCAGGAAGTAATCAAGGATTGCAAACATTTACTTTTTACTTCCTTTTACAATAAAGGAAGTATTGGATTCCCCCCAAAAATTCTAATTTGAGTTTTCAACAGATCTTCACGTGTTAGAGTCCCCTGATCCCAAAAAACATATTTTTTTCATTGGTCTGTCTGTCTGTCTGTCTGTGTGTCTGTCTGTCTGTGTGTCTGTCTGTGAACAGAATATCTCAAAAACGGAAAGAGGTATGGCGTTGCAACTTCATATACAGGGTGTAGAAATGCTTTACGCACCATAGGGATTTCAATGGTAATTTTTTCATATGAAAATATTTGCTTCCCTAATTATTTTAGAGCAAACTTGTATGGAAGTTTTTTGTAGAGAAAAAAATTCTGTATCTATTTCTGCCAGCATTTGTCATTTTACATTTCGGAAAACCGAAAATTTAAAGAAATAAAATTGCCATTTTTAGACAAATCAGTGGTGCCTTGAAATTATTGAACCATCTCAAAGCATCAACAAATTAGTTTGCTGTTTATTTGTTTGCATCTATCAAATGTAGTTGCAGCCATGGCACTTATTGCACCTGATCTGCTTCCAGCATACCACCACTTCACAAGTTGCACTAATTTTTGAAAAAAATATAATTCTAGTTTATTTCGTTATTAGGTTTTCTGGCGTAAGATGAGAAAAATGATGGCATAAATTGATGCTCTACAAAAAACTTATTTACAAGTTTGCTCTAAAATAAATAGGGAAGCAAATATTGTCATATGAAGAAATTACCATTGAAATCCCTATGGTGCGTAAAGCATTTCTACACCCTGTATAAGTTTTGTGTACTATGTAGATGTGACAGCAAGCTTTTTTTCGATTTCTTCAAAAACGGCTGTAACGATTTTTTTAAAACTTTACATTTTTATTACATTTTTAATGTGTATTGATGTGAGATAGGTGATTTTTCAGTTGAATACCTCTAAAATGGGTTTCTTTTGTTTTTTTTTCTATTTTTTTTATTGACTCCTATTTTAAATAGAACACCCGGTATATTATTACATTTTTGAATTCAGCTTAAAATTCTAGAGAAAATTTGTCTCTTCACCTAACGCTCTATTTTGCACCGTTTTTGTAGAATTTGTAATTTTTGAAAATTTTTGACAAATTTTTAAAAATTAAAAATTAAATTTTTGACTAATTATAAGATCACTGTAAAAGGAAGTTGTGTGCGTGTATCACACCAGATTTTTTACACTGAGTTATCACCAAGCGGCTATTACATATTTCCTAAGTTAAAAAGTATTTGTGGGGCTAACGTTTTTCTTTTGATGTGAAGCTGAAAGAAACCGTGCAGGAGCTTTTTGCAGACTTACCAAAACATTTTTTTCTATAGTGTTGTTGTATGGGAAAAGTGCTTTAATAAATATTAATGAATCCTATGTTAAAGAATTAAATGTTGCTTGCATTCAATGTTCTTCTTCATACTTAGGTAGATTAAAAGAAAAATCTCCCCTAGCATATATACGAGTAATATTATTTTTACAGAAACTATTTCAGTCAAATTATTGTAACTTGAAACTTAAACAAAAATGTACGCAATACATCACTGTAAAGCTCTTTTGTTGCAATTTCGAATTATAAAATATAGCCATTCCATTTTCAATTGTTTTAATAATTTGGACGGGATAACACAATTTCCTTGTATTTTTAATGACACTGATACCGTATCCGGCTCGAACGACCAAAGTGTTGTTTTGTATGAAGCTGGCATCGACTAAAACGTTGGCGATGGCTTATTATACAATACTTATTTCCGATACGTGTTACAGCAGCTAACACCATACCGAGAGTGGCTTTTTATGTGTGTTTTCACACGTAAAGTCAGAACGAGTGCCTGTTTCCACAACTAATCGCTGGTAGCTATTCACACCGTTCCGTCGCCATTACCAACTTCATCTAATGGAAACTTAAGAACTACAAATATTAATTACTATCGGGACTAGACAAATTAGCTATCAATCGTTTTACACATCTGAGTCAGTTTTTATTGATTTTCGTAAATCACGAACTGATTTAGAATACTACAATGTTATACATTTTAAAATATAACTGTGTAAAAATATCTGTTTGAGTAAGTATATTATTATACACTATTTTTAATGCTAATTTCAAGTATGTAAAATATAGAAAACAATCCATTTAAAAAACAATTGTTACGCTGACGTGTGTGAAACTAATAGTGACAAAGACACTGGAAAAGTGTTATATTGCTGAAGGATAGTGGACTATTAATAGTGTGCTTACTTGTTCAAACCCGAATCTGTAAACAAAATTGTATGCGCCTGTTTCCTGTTGCACTCTAACAGTTTTACGTTTGAGTGCTGGTGTGAATCCATGGCTGAAGAAAATTACCTCTGTGCTGGAGTGTCATTCTCCCCATAGCATTACTACTCGGTGGTACCGAGAGTTCCACAGAGAAAATTTAATCTTGAGAACAACCTGCGCCCAGAACAGCTTTCTTCTACTCTCACCGACAAAAACATTACTGCGGTGAGAAAACTTCTGGAGCATGATAGACGGCTGACATAGCGACAAATAGAGGAGATCTTGGATAGCCCTTGATCTGCATTGAACGCAATTTTTCGTGGCCTCCTGAATATTAGAAAGGCTTATTTTCTATCGATCCCTTATTCTTTGGCTGAAGAGCAAATGAGCCACCGTGTTGTTTTATATTGGTATAAATAAGCACACAGTAAAGACCACCTCGCGTTCTACAGGGTGTTACAGTTTCAAATTGATTTAACGACACCCACGGATGAGCGAGTGCCGAATGCTAAACAAGTCCGGGAAACGTGCACACTTATCCTGGAAATCGTAAGAAACAGGCTAAAGGCCGCTGCTCAAATACGCTCAGGGAGGGGGCGTGGTCCTAAACGAGACTTCACAGGGCAAGCGTGTTGATATCTATAGGGTGTTACCAAATAAAAGGGCGCCACAAGGTCCAATTCAAGGAGACACACGCTTAACCCAACCTTGAAGGTCAAACGGGGCAAAACATACTCAAATACTACTTCTGGAAGCCACACCGCAGCGACAAGAATGCGAACCTACCTGCAACGCTCATTCACCACATCCGGGCCTCACCTTACATCGATTTTAACACAGTAACGCCACCCTGTAAACCAACATGCGCAAGACATAGGAAAAATTATAAGTCGTTAACCAGTTAATACATCTAGTGGGCCA
Source organism: Agriotes lineatus (assembly GCA_940337035.1). Taxonomy (NCBI): domain Eukaryota; kingdom Metazoa; phylum Arthropoda; class Insecta; order Coleoptera; family Elateridae; genus Agriotes; species Agriotes lineatus. The sequence goes on from OW679194.1 coordinate 88,583,249, forward strand.
CTTCGTATGACTTAAAACTTACAGTGGTCGGCACGTACATCAATTTAGCACAGTGAAAGGAATAAATACCTGTATTTGAGTTTAAACCACAAAAACATACTGACTTGCGGCAAAGCAGTTTAGAACACAAACGTTAGCTTTGTATAAGAGTGTACTCGACATTAATTGAACGCCGAGCACAGATATGTGAGTTATATACAAGAATGGACTGGCTTGCAGCAAAGCAACTTAGAACACAAACGTTTGATTTGTACAAGAGTGTACCAGGCATTAATTGAGCGCCGGGGACAGATATGTGAGTTTAATTACAAGAATGGACTGGCTTGCAGCAAAGCAACTTAGAACACAAACGTTATATTTGTACAAGAGTGTACCAGGCATTAATTGAGCGCCGGGCACAGATATATGAATTTAATTACAAGAACATGCTGGCGAAACAGTTTATAACACAAATGTTACCTTGGTTGATAGATCGGTCTCGAGACGGGCGTAGTGCGCTCGTGCAGGCGTCGTTTGTCGCTACACTTTTGATAAAGTGGCGTGGGCGAAATGCAGTGACGTCCGGAATGGTCCCCTGCGTCAGGCGTGGGTGGAATGTGTCATGCACCTTGGCAAACACGGAAATCAGCGTGGCTGTTGATTAGGTCACTCGGCAACGAATCCCGTCTAACAAATGACGGAGTAAATGGGCCTAACGAGTCTCCGTAACTAAAGAGTGGCCAAAACAAACCCGCGAACGGACATCACCAAAAAAACACGAGTACTATCAACGCTCGCCAAGCGCCGTCTGCCACAAGAAGAAAAAAACTAAAGAAATCACAAATAACTACAAAAAAAACAAACCGCCCCAGCACCCGAACGATACGGGCGAGGGGGAAAACACAAGCACGGTATGTCGACTTTACTCTGCGACGTCCCCAAACTGAATGCCTAAAACCGACGCTAAAACGGAGCTTCGCGCTCAAAACTCGCTGTCTGTCAGATGCAGGTGTGGCCAATCACAGCGCAAGCTGCGTCGGAACCGACAATGCGTGATTGCTAGCAAGCGACAAAGGTAGAAGCTATACTATTTGCTCTCATGGGCTAAATTATAAATGACTTGAAAATAGACGTTCTTACAACTGAAGGACACGCAGCTGTATGAAACAACGATGTAAAGATTGGCGCGGTGCGGCAAGCCTTTGAATGAAGCCAAAAGCCATGCTCGTGTCGAATTTTTCTTTGATGCGAGAAGCTGAAGCGTTATGCGATAAGTTATGATTAAGATGGCCCCGATATACAGGCAGGCTCGCCAACTCTGTCTCAAAACTACACGAAATGGTAATATAACTATAAGAATTCAAGAAAAATAAAAAATGGGTTGACAAGGGGTTCAAAAACCTCGGTCCGAGGTCATTGTTCAACAACTGGTTTTTACACCAAGATAACGTAAGTACATATTGGGCCAATGCGTGAGTTGTCTATTTGGCAACGACCAGGTTGCATGTGCTTGTATGCTCTCTTTATAGCCCTGATCTTGCATCTTGTGATGTCACGTTTTTTCCCGCATGTGACGGACTGACAATTTCAGCTGACGAGGAGCTGCTAAAGTATGTCACGAATAATGGACCCAGCTCCCAAAGGAAACTTGAATAGGTTGGTTTGACGATTGGTTTCGAAGAACACGGATATGTATTAAATGTAAACGAAAATACTTTGAAAGCTCGTAAATAAATAAAGTCGTTTTGTCAAACTCTCCTAGTGTCCTTCGTAAGTTGAGTTCAGAATTCTAGTAGACCATTTTCGAATTTAAAAGAAACAAGTTTTCTCTCGTATATTTACTATTACTAATAACGAAATTTTAGCTTGTAATGGGATAAATAATCATATAGTACAGGGGATTATGAATAGAAATTTAATTTATTATTAGAGTGAAAGGAAAATCGTTTGTGCATTATGGAATCAACTTTTCGAGTGCAACACGTTGGTGGAAACAATATAATTTTTGGTTTTTGAACTACAGTCGAGAAATTCAAAACATTTCTATTTAATATCGCAGTTCATTTGTTTTTCAGAATATCAAATAGCAAAGCTGGGATTCTTAATAATTTTTTTACGTAAATTAAAATGGTCTATATTTCTCTGTGTGGAATGACACTTCCTAAACTTTAATTATAGTTTTTGAGTTAAGACATTGTAATTGAAAAATATCACCTTCCAAAATTTCTTCAGATCTCCATGTTTCATGATCCTTAGATGACGAAAACGTGTTTTCTCAATTTCATATATCTGTCTGTCCATCTCTCTGTCTGTTGGCGGTATAACTCAAAACTACTTGTTGGAGGAAGACGATATTTTGAATTCGGATTAGATGTTTACCTGGCAAAAAATCGACTACACTTCCGGTTAAATTTATACAGGGTGTGCACCTTAAAAAATAAAATTCTGTCTATTTTTGCTTTAACTCAAGAACTATTAGTTAAATAAAAGTGATATTTTGCATATAGCTCAAGATTTTACCCTTGACAATAATACGCATATTTAGTACCCAATATATACAAAGTGGCACCTTAAAAATGTTTTCTTTGATATTTCAAAATTTTTAGTAAAATCTTTCACTTCCGAGAGCAGTTCTGAAAAAAGCCTTTTACTGATTTTTTTGAAATGCGAGTGGTAGCGTTGAAACCACCAAATAGCGTATTTTTTACAATTTTTAATATATACAGGGTGTCGCAGAAATAAACGCTTAAAAAACCCACAAAACGAGCCAGTGAGTTGAGAAGACACAGTTAATCATCTAGTTCTGAAAACCTGAATAGTATATAGTGATTTAATTTAATTCCTAAATACTGTTTTAGTTTTTAAAATTGGGAAAGTGCCATGTTCGGTTGTTAGTCATAAGTATGAGTTTAGGAGTAATTTAAAAGCTGCATTTTTAGGATGCTATAAATTTTATTTAAAAAGTCCCAGTCGCGTAAGCCAAGATGGAGAAATATGAGCAATATTTAAAGTTTATTGTTCAAATCTTTATGTATTTATTTTCAGACATTGCTATTAATAAATGCAAAAAACTAATAAATTTTGAAAGAAAAGTCGTTTTTCTATTCCAGAAGTGTGACGTCGATTTAATTTATGAAGTAACATGAACCATCTGATACATGAAACTGAAATATAAACATTAAATAAATTGCCCCATAGCAATATAATCAGGAATTATCAATATCAATCAGTTTTAGAAAGTGCGGTTATTTGTATCGAACACAAAAGTTATTAAAGTTGACTAGTTTTTCTAATGCAAGTAATATACCCTCTGGGCTCAAATATTTAATTAAATTATAAAAATGTAACATTTAAGCAATAGGTACTTCCGTATAGGACATATGTTCTCACATACCCTATATAAGCATAAAATGGGTATAACCATACACTTTTGTCACTTATAATATCTTTGATCAGTGAAGGCATTCGAAATTATACCAAAAATCTTTTTGGCGTGAGTATTCATTTTTGCATACAGTGTAGTAATTTTCAATTCGCCCAAAAAATAAATCAATATATCTACCAATTTTGCCAAGTTGATTATATCTTTTATTTAATGCAACATTGCGTGCAATGTGAAAAACTTTTGCGCAAGGGAAATTCTATTTTCACAGAATCTACGAGCGCCACCAACATCATCAAGTAACCCCAACAATAAGTTACTAATCCCAATTTTGCTGCGGCGAAAGGGTTACTTGCACCAAGTTTGCTAAGGGATCTTGCCATTTACCGCCCATACTTGAAAACTTGACAATCCCGTAAAATTTCAACAAAGGGGAATTAAATCACGGAAGCAGTAAAACAGGGGAAAGCCGATATAAAATATTTGCCTCGTTCGCTTTTTTCATTTACTTATACCGCTCTCGTACGCAAGCATTTCATTGTTCCAGTTTATAATTTTCTGACTAAAAAAATTCAAACAGTAGCTCATGATCTTGTAACAATGAGATCTTCACATTTAATCGTTCTCCTACCTAGCAGATACATAAAAAATACCTACTGCTGTTATTACTTCAAAAGTTCCACTTCCATTTGGATACACCAATTTTTTTAATAATATAATACCGATTTCATTTATTCATCACTTGTAATTTAAAATTTACATTTCAATTACTTTTCTTTTGTTCTAAAAACACTTATATTTTACTAATATTTTATTATTAATTCGTGCACGTGATGTGTAATATTTTTGAATCATTGCTTATATTTTTAAACTATGGATGACATTCAGAAGTCTCATATCTCAAGCGCCGTCAACTATTTAATTTACTTGGAGTTCCAGTTCAGGCTAGACAGATAAATGTGTGGTCTAATTTTCACATAAAGAATATGACTTCTAATGAAGATAATTTCAAAAACTAAGAGACAATGAACAGAAAAAGTGTATTTCTTAAGCTATACTATTATTTTTCAATATTACCACTGTTTCGTTCTGTAGTTACATTTGTCCCAACACAGAACACATTGTTTTCATTCCGTTAATGAAGAATTCTTTCGGTTTTTGTTTCTATTCCACTACAGCTTTAACCTCGCTGTTCGTCTGGTATCGGTTGCCCTTAAGATGCTTCTTCAGCAGGGAATAAACAAAGCGGTACAGATTCAGATCTGAATTGTAGGGTGGGTGTGAAACAATTTCGAGAAATTGTGCAAACAATTCGAAATTGTTCCACACCCACTCTACAGTCCGGCCAATATAAACCAGCTGATTTTTCATTTGGAAAAATTGTACTACTTTATTGCATGGACCTGTACTCTAGGCTAAAATAAACAAAAAAATTCTGATAAACATTGGTTTGAAATTGCGTCGGAAGGCAGCTACAGCCCTGAGAAGGGTAACACGAAATCAAATACAGATGTCGCAAATTTGGTGTAATTTGAATATGTACGCGATTTTTATGTTAATTTAGATGACCTATAAAAATTTTGATATGCGATTCAGAAGTGGCAGTTTATGATCGGGTGGGGGTGTTTTTTATCATAACTATTTGCAGTTAAAATTTTAGTCAGACTCCAGCTAGTTATTTGAAAAACCTTTTTTACATAAAAAATGTACTCTTGCTTGAAGTCGATAAGAACAGTAGTTTTAGAGAAAATCGAACCTATAGATTGAAATTTGCTACTTCAGGGGCGTAATCTACTCATAACAATGTATTTTTTCTTGTGCCCTTCTCGGAGCTGTAGCAATGTTTATATGAACTTTTTTCTTTATTTTAACCTATAGAACGCGTCCCTAGACTAGTACTGAGCAATTTTGAAACACCCTGTGTAATTTATTATTTCTATCATTATTGTTGTCACCAATCTGCTCAATGCAGATTATTATTAAATTATTATTAGTATTACTACTACCCTCGTCTAAAAGACGAAGGAAGTATCCCGTCTGTTGTCTGTCTGTCTGTCCGCCTGTTGGCGGTATAGTTCAAAAAGTACTTGTATGAGGAAGACGATATTTTGCATGCGGATTAGAACTTCCCTCGTCAACATTGTGACACTAAATAATTTTAAAAATCAAATTAATTTAGGAGTAAAATATATTCACGTTTCTCATAAATTAAATAAATTTTCAAATAAAAAAAACGTACAACATTTATTCTGTATCTATTGGGTTCCATTTTTGGCAAGAATAAATCCTGCGATATGTACAAATTATTACTTGTATTTATTGCTAAGTTAAATCAAAAATAAACAAGCTTTTAATTTTTAAGGTGCTATATTTGTCTGAAATTTTCTGGTTTTCATGCCAGGTAGATATATAATGTGTATGCAAAATATTGTCTTCCTCCGACAAATCGTTTTTGAGTTATACCGCCAACACAGACAGACAGACACACAGACAGACGGAATTGAGAAAACCTGTTTTTCGTCATCTAGGGACAATGAAACGTGAAGATCTGGAGAAATCTCGAAAGGTGATTTTTTCACGATTACAATACAAACATTCTGGTAAAAACACTAGTAAATACTAGTAAAACACTGGTTTTAAAAATACTAGAGCTATGCTAATTCTTTACAACTCTCTTGTGAGATCAAAGCTGGAGTACGCCGATGTAGTGTGGTATCCAGGTATTATAGTATATTCAAAATCAGTAGAAACCGTTGCGATATCTATATTATAAAAAATATCGGCAGTATCCCAGTTTTTATTCCTATCAGAGCATACGCGAAGAGTTTCATGTTCTGAAGCTTTCCCAAGAGGTGTTTTATTGCAGATGGTTTTCATGCATAAGTTACTGAACAGTGCGATTGGCTGTCCAGCTCTCCTAACATTAGGCTATAATTACTTGTTATTCAACTATTTTCATAGTGTGATCATAAGCTCGAAATATTTTGTCTTTCGGAAAATAAACTTAAAAACCAAGTTGAGAAGAATCTGCGTCTATATTTAAATATATTTTACTTTCTTTCAGTTTCTTAGAGTTTCTCTCCTTTTATTGTTACCTTGTCTTTGTAATTAGTAATTAGTTATTATTGTGCAATGAACGTAATCTAACTGTAAGTAAGTAATATAGGAACAATGCAATTAGGCTTTTAAGTATGTTTTATTCCAAAGAAACAAATAAATAATACATTTTTGTTTTAACTCGGGAACTATTGATTTAATAAAAGCAATATTTTGCTCATAGCTCAGGTCTTTAGCCTTGATGAAAAATAGGCGTATTTTTTATCCAACAAATACAGGGTGACCACCTCAAAACTGTATTCTTCCTTTCTTTTGATATTTTCAAAAAATGCACTTACCAGGGATGTTCTGTGTAAAACCCTTCGTTACCTTCCCCTACAATTGTTTCTTGCCATTCGTAGTGTCTGACTAAATTAAGTTCAGGTTTTAAAAATGTAGGTGTTTTCCTTCTGGATATATTTTAATAAATTATATTATCTTCTTTAGGATTATCATTGCATGAATCACAATTAGAATTCCTCATATTACTGAAGATCAGAATGAATAATACACAAAAAGTTACTCAGTCGATTGGCAATAAATCCATAAAAACAGTTTTCATAGGCGGCTTTTTCAAATTTGACTTCATAATTGATATATTTTTCTTGAAAAAAAAAACAAAACATAAATGAAATGTAATGCAGTTTTGTATAGATACGTTCCATTTAAAATGTGTCGTGCATTTTTTAATACCTGAAATATTTCATGCCAAATTGTTTTTCAGATTAGGAGAAATTACTGAAAATATACATATAATATAAGCAACATTCTAATATAATAGCTTTTCATAACTTACAATTGCCTAGATACTTAGGAATACGTATGACGTGTTATAAATATTTATATTTATTATCGTTTATAGCATGTGTTTATGCATCCATGTATATCAGTCACAAACTTTCTTTTGCACTTTTATCATTTGCATGTAAAATTTATGTTTATCCATTTAATTGGTATTCAATATTGGTCGACCAACATTTCACTCAAAAACTTGTTATTCTCTTATTTTATCAATTACCTACAGTCTTAGACTGTAAAACCACAACATAACATAATTTTACATACAGTCGCACCATCTAGTTCTGTGTAAAGATGCACATGAAAATTACATGAAAATTACATCATCTTTACTCGTTTCCAGTTCCATTCGAAGCTGTAACATGGCGTAACATATAAAAGTGTACATGTACTTTACTATGAAAGTATGAAAGCTATATTAAGTTTAATAAATTCAAATATTGCAATCAAATAAATACATTTGAATTGTCTGTACTATGTATTGCTAGTTAATAGTGGGAGCAACCTTTGGCAGTAGCAATCTGATCTGATGGGGCTGAACATAGCAGATACTGACAGGTACTGAGAAAAACGCAGTTGTTAACGAAGAGTTTTATGCATGGTTATTGAACAGAGATACAGAGTTTATGAAATGTGACATGGTGGCGATAGGGTGGAGTGTTGACATCAACAGTCCGCGGGTCAGCCCTGGGGACACGTACGAAGGATTACACTCGACAGCGTCGCCCCCGGTCTGTTCATGTTGCCTCGTGTCAACATTCGCTGGGTGTCACGCGTTCATATTTATCTATCACACATGGATACATACTCTTGCATATTCCACAAGTTTTCAAGTTGTTTAAGTTGAGCTTTAAATAGGGATTTGGTTTTAATAGAGGATTATACAGTAACCTACACACTGCACTCTTCTGTGCGTTCCCAAATTTTGATATAATGCCGAATTTCCATTTAGCACAGACGTAGATTTTCATAACATATGAGCAATAAAATAAGGCTAATATTTTATTGCTTTTGTTAATGGTTTAGGACACAATATACTATAAAAGGTGCTAGAAAACGTCTAGGCACAAGAGTTATCAATAAAATTAACATAATCAATAAAATGAACAAAAAAGTTCTTATCAACGTGGATTTGGAATTGCCTCTTGTGGGAGCTACAGCATTGAGAAAGATACCAGAAAAATGCGGTTTTTATTTAATTAAAATAATATCCAAAAGGTAAATCTGAGAATGCGAATTATACACATGTTTTTTAGTCTAACCTAGGTATCAATGAACAAAAAAATATAAGGTTCAGGAGAGATAGATTCTGCAAGGGATGAGCCTATTTTTTATCACAGTTCTTTAAAGTCGAAATACACTGATGGGAAAAAGTTAGGGATATAAGAAATATAATATATAAAAAAAAATGTTCTACAAATTCTAATGGGTGCCCTTTATTTATACATAATTAAATTCAAAGTGTTAAGCCAACTATACATATTAAAAGAAACACAACGTAGAGCATATTTTATGAGTTACTTTATAAATTTATTTTAAAAACTTACTTTTCTTGATATCTCTAACTCTTTTCCACTATCGTGTTTGTCAATTCTGATTAAATATTTTAAAAATCTGTAAAGGGCTTTACACGGAGCTTACCTCGCAAGCGAGGCCGCATCGACTGCTGTACATTGATTGTTATCTGTGATACTGGAAGTACGCTGCCATCGTTGCACATTTCTGCTTCTTGCGTTGAATACAGAGCGCGACAATCGCTCTAGTGAAGTAAAAATGTATAGCTTTCTTATCTTAGCCGTCTATCGCATATCGGACGCAAATTTTTGTCTTACCTGATATATCCTCGTTCAGATTTCGTCTATCCCGTCTTTCCATCGCCTTCGTGATCGTCTACGTTTTTTCTTCTATTTTTGTGCCCATTTCTAAGTTTCTTTTGGCCAATATAGCTTTTCTTTTCTATATCATTGGATAAAGCTGTTTCCACGATTATTCTGAAGACATCATTTCGTATTCGGTCCATTATTGCTAGACCATATCTTTTCCAATAATTATTTTCAATTGCACTAATCTTTCGCGAAGAAAATCGCCTTCCGAGATTATTTTAGATCTCACATTTCAGGGTTCTCAAATGACGGAAAACAGGTTTTCTCAATTCCGACTGTCTGTCTGTCTGTTGCCGGTATAACACAAAAACTATTTGTTGTAGGAAGACGATATTTTGGATGCGGGTTATGTCTACCTGGTATGAAACGATAAAATTTAGGTCAAATATATACAGGGTGAGCACATTTAAAAAATAAATTTATTTATTTTTGCTTTAACTGAGGAATATAAAAAAGTATTAATTTGTGCATAGCTCATGCTTTACCCTTGACAAAAATGAGACCCAACAAATACAGAGTAAATGTTGTAAAACAACGGACAACAAGAAGCTGTTGAATGTAATGCAGTCACTGTGCCACGATATAACGCACAGCTCTAAAGAAGGATGCAATCGACGGGTGCATTATGCGTGACCTGTTTGTTTCTCGTTGAAATGCCTTCCGCAGGCGCTGAAATCGCGCTGAGTAGGAACCCCGCCCACAATATTTTTTTTATTTGCACAGTGATGTAGTTTGCATTACCAATTGTTTCCTTTTATTGTTTCAGTATTTTTATAAACGTAAAAATATATTTACCCCAAGTTGCATTTGATTTTTTTTTAATATTTAGTGTCAAAACTTCCGCTTGCGATGGAAGTTTAAGTAAAGCCCTACAGATTTTATGCTTTGATATTTTCAAACATTTTTATTTCAAAACTTCTACTTGGGAGGGAAGTATCGTTTAAAGCCCTTTACAGATTTTGAAATGTTGATTTATTGCACAGTTTTGAGATTCATATTCTCTGTAACTAACTTAAACATTTGCATTTTTGTTTCTTCGTTAATTTCTCAACTGCAAACTTAGTTTTCTTGTTATTGCTTAACCTTTGTCTAGTAGTTCTGTATCATGTCTTACGTCCTCAGTTAAAGTCACGCTCTGGTATATATTTATATTTACTTGTGTTTTGTTATTCCGCTGTCTAGTGTCCATTTTTGGCTTTTCGTTCCAATTGAAATACAGTATGAGCGAAAAAAGTGTATTTTTATTCGTTAAAATGACATTGCTATACTATATTTAAATAGTGTTCTTCGTTAACTGGGAAATTACCGAAAAATCATACGGTAGACTCATGAAAACTGTTACGAAAGAACTATAAGTATTGTAAAGCATTTATATGAAAAAGAAGAGTCTGTCGACAAAATTTTGAAACACCTAAACAGCACAGTAGGAATGTAGCAAAATTAAACGTTATAAACGATAACGCGTGAATAGAGCACTACAAAATCTATGAAATCTAAAAATTAATGAAGCTATTGATGAAACTAATATTACTCTAGACGCAATCCCTATAGAGGAGTCAAAAGAAACTTTAAAGAAAAGGAAGAATCGGAAAGCTGCAGGTCCCGATGACATTAGCACAGAACTATTAAAATACGGAGAAACATCTCTAGAGTTCATACCACTTCATCTTTTAAATTAATGTTCGCGAATGACGAAAATGTCTATCGGTACTTAACAATTTAACAAAGAAGACTTCTCAAAATTTTCAAAGTACCGATGAAATAGCCTTCTTAGACTGTATAGAAAATATATTTTCAAATCAATTCAATTTCCAAAAATTTAAATAAAAATGTACTTCTCATGAGCGATCAAAATGCTAGAATAGGTAAATCGGTTATCTCAGGTGCATCACAAAGATTCAACGAAGAAACATTCAACGATAGTGGTGCAATGCTAATAACACTTGTGCACAAAAGGAGCTTTATTCTGATGCCTATCTACCTTTCCATGTAAAGCGTAGTGGGTTTGATTTGTACTTGGTATCCTTTGCCTTATATTACTCCAGTCTGTACTTCTCTCTTCTGCCGCTTCCCTCGCTTCTTCTTGCCAGATATTCTTTGGTCTTCCTCGTTTTCTTTTCCATAATTCTCTTGGTTCATATGTTCTTCTGGGCATTCTTCCTTCTCCCATCCTGTTTATATGTTCTAACCATCTTACTTGTCTTTCTTGTATTTTATGTCTTCTAGATTGTATTCTTAATGTTTCCTTATAGATGTCGTTTCTTTTTCTGTCTAAGTGGTTTTCCCTCAATTCTTCGCAAGAACCGCGTTTCCATGCTTCCTGTTTTGCTTGTTTTCGTTTAGTTGTTGTGTATGACTGACTCCTGTATATCTGGATCAACACAGCGACTTTTTTGTATGTTTCCGCTTTTGTTTCTTTCGGTATTTCCCTTTCTCCTTGGCAAAGATTTTAAAAGCATTAAGAAGTAGCGGACATTACTAGAATGTCACGTGAAATGTCATTAATAGAATACTATTAGCGTTAAAGAAATAAAAATGACAATATCAAAACTTAGATGATGACAGAAAACAAATTAACAGACATAATAAAAGCATTATGTATATTATTCCTTTTATGATATTTTTGTCATTAAGTACCCTTTTTGTTAGATTGGCACACATAACATTTTTTAGTTTTGCAAAAACCACACGCAGCATATTCCATATTCTTTATTGCCCACCATACAAATCACATTCCATAGCTTTTAGAATTTTTTTCAGTACTCTCGTTTTAATTTTGTTATTTTGGCGTTTACTCTGTTTCTTATAATTTTATATTTAGGGTATTCGTCGGGTGTATTATTGTTAGGATATTGTAAGTACGCTGATCTTATTTCTTAATCTAAGATCTTTACGTCTTCTGTGAACCATGGTTTGGTGTTTCGTTTTCCAATGATATTAATTTTTTTTACTCCGATGGCTTCGTTGCACTACTTATTATATAGTCCAGAGAAATTAGACAAAATAAAAGCAAAACTTCGGAAAAATTCCCGGAAAGCTGGATTTTGGTATGAGCCTTGATATTGTGGTTCTAAACAAAAAGTCTTGATATCTTTATTGTTAGAAATTTCATAAGCTACAAATTTGATAATCAATATTTTTTCTGTAAAAGTGACTGTTAACGAGATATTCACGAAATACCGCTTTTGGTGACCTTTGCCCCCCCCCCCCCTTAAAATTTTTAGCGGCACTCGGATCGATGAGGACTTTTGACATTTTATTTAGAACCACAATATCAAGGCTCATACCAAAATCCAGCTTTCCGGAAATTTTTTCGAAGAGCAATGTCTAATTTCTCTGGACTAATATTAGATCTTAATTTTTCCAATGCGATGTTGACGATGTCATCTACTATCATATTCAATTGATTTTTTTCTTTTTATCTTTGTCAAATGTTTTGTGATTTTATTTTCAAATGATTCTATGCTAAATTGTGTGATAAATTTGTCTGGTTTGCGTTTCTTTAATTAGATATTTTGGCGGAATTTACATTACGGTCTGTCCCTACATTGGCTGAGTTTAATGTTGTCATATTCAAAATTTGATTGGGATTTATGTAACTATTGGTAATAATATAGTCAATAATAGATTGTTGTACTCTGGAATTCGATCATGTGTAGTTGTATCGAATGTCGTGAATGAAAAAGATATTATTAAGTCGTAGCTCCTGTAGTTTCCTTTCCTTCCAAATCATACAAAAGAAGAAAAATAAAACCATAATAAAAGAAAAGATAAGAAACGACAGACTGAATATACCTGAAGTAAGACAAAACTACAAAATAATACTGCATCGCAAATACAAAAATGCGAACCTGGCACAACAGTAGAAGAAAAATTGGAGAAACTACAGAAAAGCATAATAGAAGCAGCAAAAAAGATCTGTGGTACAGCAGGGGTTGGTAATAAATAGTAAAGAGAACCTCATGTAGGACAAAAGAAGTGAAAAAGAAAATAAAAGGGAAAAAGGAGAAATGGAGAGAGTACCTTAAAACAAGAATATATAAAGAACTACTACAGACAGAAAAATCTGGTGTGATACACGCACACAACTTATTTTTACAGTGATCTTATAATTAGCCAAAAATTTGATTTTAAATTTTTAAGCATTTATCACAAATTTTTAAAAATTACAAACTACAAAAACGGTACAAAATAGAGCGTTAGTTGAAGAGACAAATTTTCTCTAGCAATTTTAAGCTGAATTCAAAAATGTAATAATATACCGGGTGTTCTCTTTAAAATAGGAGTTAATTAAAAAAATAGAGAAGAAAACAAAAGAAACCCATTTTAGAAGTATTCAACTGGAAAATCACCTATCTCACATCAATACACATTAAAAATGTAATAAAAATGTAAAGTTTGAAAAAAATCGTTAGAGCCGTTTTTGAAAAAATCGAAAAAAAAACTGAAAATCACAAGAGTAAACACCTATTTCCGGTTATACGATTTTTTTTCAAAAGCTTGCTGTCACATCTACATAGTACACAAAACTTATATATGAAGTTTCAACGCCATATCTCTTTTCGTTTTTAAGATATTCTGTTCACAGACAGACACACACACACACACACACACAGACAGACCAATGAACAAAAATATATTTTTTGGGTTCAGGGGACTCTAAAACGTGAATATATGTTGAAAAGTCAATTTCGAATTTTTTTGGTGAATCCAATACTTCATTTATTATAAAAGGAAGTAAATAGACGACACGAATGACCAACCAGATAAAAGAATACAAGAACAAGAAGAACATCATGAAAGTGGAGGAAGAAAGAAAGAATCAAAAATAACAAGAGAAGAACTGGAGAATGCAATACAAAAACTGAAGGTAGGCAAAGCTGCAGGACTTGACGGGACTACTGCGAAAATGATAAAATACTTAGGATTTTTGAATTTAGCGTTTTTCTGATTTTGTATTTCAAATACTAGTATTTTCCCGCTTCATCTAGGTCGTCCAAATTGATAGTTTAGTTATGTCCAAAACTCAAATTCGTTCATTTCAAATACCGGCGTCTTCCGGCTCATTTCATCACATCTTGAGCGCAATGTCGATTTAAATTTAGATATGCTTGCTTGCCACATGCCAGTGGCGTAACTAAGATTTTGCTCTAGGGGGTGTTCTGGGAGAGTGATCTAACTTATAATAATAATTTTAAAAAAATTGGGTGTACCATAAAGTTGAAACGTGCCAATTCGTGCCACCTGTATTTACATATTTCATACCTTTTATTATCTACCCAATTAGTAGTAAGGCCCAGCAGTATGTGTTCTTATGTGTATTTACGTAGTATCACATCATACGTGGGAAATGCTATGTGAGTGGCCGCGGACTATGAGTCCCGAGTGTGGACGCGCTAGTGTTACGTGAGAAAATATGCTAACAATACAAGTTAATTCGGAGAACAAGAAGAGACCTGCAAGTGAACTCATTCGCTGTCAAACCTGCAAAGGGCAAAAGTCACCCCGATTCGCGCCCTAATAGGAGAATACTGCGGATTAATTGGTTCGGGCCCAAATTGACCAAGTGAAGTCTTACATGGGCCCACCATGGGGTACGTGCAGCTCTAGGCGAAGTGCCAGCCAAGAAGCTAAGCAACGCATTGGAGGCGCCCGCGGCGTCCAAAGGGAACAAGGTTAGTTCTGTTCGCAATCGCGCTAAGAGATCCAACAACAATTACAACATTGTCAATAGTTGTTGTAATGAACCATTGCGCAACTACGAGCAAGTGGGTCGCTGCCAGATAACAGGGAATGACCGGCCGGCATTACGTCATTTGCTGATTTGGCGTCCAGGGGCTGCAAATAACGAAGCGTCCTAAAAAGAATCGACAACTTCACGTCCGAACTATTTGTGTGTGCGCAATCGCTCGTGAGCTTTGACTTTGCATGGGCTACTGAACGTTTGGAATCTAGTTAAGGCATTTTCTCATGTGCAGTGCATAGCTGCTTTGTGTACTGATTTTTATGTATATTTTTCGTTGTGTGTCTATGTTTGTTTGCAGATTATATATATTCCTGCAAACGGTTGGGTTTTTATTACCATTGGTGTTTGCATTTGTAAGTACATTTCAGGTGTCAGCGAGCTGACCTTAACAATGTTAGTTTACCCTTAGCCGCACTAACGATGTGAATAGAGCCTCATAGCTCACCAACTGGATACTCTAGTGAACTAGGGAATTGTAACGTAATAATTCAGTAGATGTAGGGCTAGGCAAGAGGCCGTGTTACAAAGTATAGTTGATTTCATTTCTATAGGACTTGAAGTAGGCCTTGATTTAACTTCTTGGCAGTGTAGACCACCTAATTACAATTAAAAATTTACTAACTGATGTTGACAGACCTCTATTTAAATAGGTGAAATTAATTAGTGTGGCATTTCATTTGCTTATTAACCAAAAGGCGTCAGAAATAATTATTTGCTAAATAAATAACAACTTAGCTCGCTTGTAAAACAAAATTTCAAAATATGCCTGTCCTTGCAATAACTCTAACCTATGAACATGTTAAATTTCATTTTGACTGTAAAAAAATTAGTTAAATCATGGCCTACGGCAAGTCCTATAGAAATGAAAGCAACTATACTGTTTATTTATAAACAATAAAATAATTACAATTGTACAGGTTACAGAAACTAGATTGACTCTCAAGGTAGGTCATGAAAGGCGCTGTGATCATATTTGATGAATTGGCAATATGTGGAAAGTTGTCAAACATACAAAGTATGGTTATATTTTAAATGACAAATGACAGATTCTTTGTGTTTTAAAGTGTGAAAATTGCTGTTGCTGTTGATTTTGTTATTTTGTTAATGCTATTGTTATTGTTTGTGTGTGTTGTTAATTCTGTTATGAAATGCGCCACACCACAATGTTGAGTACGCCTCTGATTTATTGTGGCATTTAGCTTAAGTAAGGTTAACAATTTAATGTCATTATGATAGATGTCAAAAGTGTTACCAATACAAAACTTGGAAATGACTAGATTCTAACATTAGTTCCGATTTTCACCACGCTTCAATCTAGAATATGTAGCCTGTAGTACAACTTATAGTAGTAATTCAAGTTTTCTTGGGTTTTTTGCTAACTCGTTTATGATTTCATCTACGTTTATCTTAAGTTCTCTATGAATGGAGGGCATTGCCAATCCATTCAGCTTATGTTGCGATGTTGTATTTCGGAGGTAAGTCTTAATTCTTTTGAAAATGAAGAATGATCTTTCAGCTGTTGCAGTTGACACATGAATCGCTGCAACTTGAATATGTTGGGAAATATGTCATTATTGCAAGTAGCTAGCGCATCCATTGCTGTGTTACGTGGCTTTTCCGGTATAACTGGAACTCAACAATCACGTCCGAAGGTGTTCGTTGAGATCGGATTTAAAAATGGTTGAGTCCGAATTGCGAATGTAATAATTGATATTCAATTATACATTACTCAAATTAAGACGAATTTTAGTTATTCCTAAAGCTTCTGGGGGGTGTTCTGACACCCATATCACCCCCCATAGTTACGCCACTGCCGCATGCATTACGTTTCCAATCTTCATTGCTTTTTGGCTCCAGAGCGTCGGCCATTTCGTACTATATGGACCTGTTTCCCGAGGTGCCTCGCTTTTGGTCGCGGATGTGGTTGCATTAAGTGGTGCAATAATGGCGCAACCCGGACATTTCTGTGGGATTCAGACAGAGTAAGATAAGTAGCGCACGCGGGCGTCCCCTTGGGCTTCGGGGTTTAACAGCCTGACTTGGGAGTGGCAACAAGTGTGATCGTTTGTTCCGCTCGGCGCGGAGCCTTTTGAAGGGAAGTGAAACTGTGTATGGTTATTTCGAGTCAAGTTTTTGGTCATTTGATGGACGTTTGGTGCAGTTATTAGCCGAGAAATTAATTCTCGTATCGTGGAGTTGACAATTTCCAATTCGAGCCTTGGGGCGGATTGTTAGTGAGAACCTCTTTCGTGCTAATTGTTTTTAATAAAGTTATGTGCACCGTACCGCAACCTTGCCTGTTGATATGTTCTTCGTTTCTACCCTCGTTGAAGATTTAATATCATCTAAAAAATCTAGGCCGTTTCTCGTAGTTCTTCAAGCATTTTTGGGCAGTGGCTTGGGCACGGCGCCGGCGTGCAGCATCGTTGGTCATCAATGTATAGTGAAGTGGTTAGATGTGCCGCCATTTTTACGTAAGGTAGTTGTTTTCATTTAAAAAAAATATTTTGAATGGTAATTACCGCCATATTAATCGTTGTGTAATTAAAGTTGTTACCGTGTTTTAGTCAGATAATTTGCTGTCAATTCTGTAGAGGCTTATTGGCATATATATTTTTGAAAAACCTCACCGGGACCGGGAATTAAACTCGTGTCCCTTATATCAGTAGTCAGAATACTTTACCACAGGGCTACCGAGTCCGACAGTGTCAAATTTTAAAAATTAAAACGTCAAAACTTGTCACTTTGCTGTTTAAACTTAAATAATGATATAATTATTGCTATTGTTGTTTATTGTTTCTACTATTTACTTTGTGTTTTCGATTTATTAACTATTACATCCTGATTTAAAATTTAAAACAAACTCAGGAACTAATCCTTAATGTTCTGAACTTTCTTAAACTCAAAAATTAATGCTTTAAAAGCGGTGATACATTGGCTTGTCCCATGCATCGATTTATGAAAGGGCCCCTAAAGCTTTTCAGGGACAATAGTATATCCAAAAGGAAATGGAACATCGAACCACGAATATCATACAAAGGTAGTGAAGAAAGTTAAGTCCGTAAAAAAACAGAAAAATACTTCAACTCTTAATAATATTAGAGCGTGTTGTAAAATTTTTAATCAAAATTACTACCGTTTGCTAGTAATCCTAATTTACATTTAAATATTTTTTTTATATTTACCGTGTTTTCTAAATTCTATCGTAGATAGAATATTGTACGATACAAATGCGTAAAGCATCTTTAGTCACTCAAGACTAGCTTTACGAACTGGTATCGTAAATTACTATTGAATAAATCAGGCTTTCTGTTGCATATTTTGTATAGCCAATTTTTTTTCATTAAAAGGTTCTAACATAACCACTCTCTTTAGAAGCGTATAACTTGACGGGAAGGTACTTAAACGAAAAAGTTTATATCCAAAATTTTTGTTTTAACGACCTCTATAACCCCCACAAATGTATCGGTCGAATTGCAGGATACGCTGTATATGTTGAACATTTTTGCCACAAAATTCTTCGTTTAGCACCGTATCACTGCGAGTATAATGCAATTGAGATGGTTTGGTCGGAGTACAAGAAAATATTGAAAACCAAAAACACTGTATTAACAACATGGGCTGCAGCACTTGCAGAAGTAATATCCACTAAGTGGGGTGTAATAAATATTGCTCCAATTATTATAAACGTTGACAGTATTGATGATGACTCTTCATTCGATACCGACGGTTCTAATGCTAAAGATTTATCATAAGGAAAATGATTTTATAAAATGTGTTGTATTCTTTATTAAATTTTAATGGTTTATGCTTGTTTTTTGTCTTGTAGCAAGATCCTGTGTTAGGTATTACATTTATAAATTTCATTCCTGACTGATATGCAAGCATACATTGTTCTAAATTTCTGTATCGTGTACTTTTAAACAGACGTGTTAAATAATCCAAACAACCATGGCATTATCTATCAGCTAATTAAAGATGTACTTTAATAACTAAAAATCTGTTGATATTATGAATGTTTCAATGCTTATTATTTCAACTATACTTTACAGCTCAGAAACAGGGATCCTCAGAAGTACTGATGAGAAAAGAATAAATGCATTTGAAATTTGGAGCTGGAAAAGACTACTACAGTACTACGTGTCTCATGGCAAGAAAGAAGAACTAATTTCTCTGTTCTACAAAACATTCAAGAGCCTACTAGATTGACAAATATCATTTATAACAGAATCGCTCAATTCTTTGAACACGTATAGCTCAGGATCTCTGAAAATCTTGAAAAACTGATCGTATAGGGCAGAATCCAGGAAGCAAGAGAAAGGGAGCGCTCGCCAAATAGGTGGACAGAGCAAATAAAACGCGCCAAATCACAAGATATATCGCTACGTAGATCAAGGGCACCGCCTCGTCTGTAGAGAAGAATACGACAACGAAGAACTATATTAAAGGGAAGAATTAATGTCCTAACATTTTACAGGAAGCTTGAACTAGAAATAAGATGTCGATAATAAAATCTTAATACATAACATAAGTCACTTTGGCCCAAAAGTTATAGTACACAAGCAAATTGCGCGCTACGCGCACGTGAAGTAGGATACGCGAAAGGTCAAGATCCGAGCCGAGCGCTAAGATAAGAAAAACAAAACCTAAACATAATATAAACATCTGTGAAGCCGGAACGTGAGATTTTATTTTGTGTTACAGACACACAGACACACATTAAGGAAAATTATATTATAGATTTTACTTCCATGAAGGACAGAAGACTTGATTTTGTGTATAAGCAATACGTTTTATTTCATTATTAAACACATTATAATCGTGTTTCGTTTTTTAACTCTTATGTACATTTTGTGTCGTGTTTTAACACTTTTTGTTCTGTGTATATACGTTTCTTTTTGGATTATTAAAATTAAAAATCATCTCGAAATTTAGAATAAAACATTGAAGGAATATAGATAAGGCATTAATTATTTCACGAAAAAATCACCTTCCGAGATTTCTTCAGATCTTCAAGTTTCAGGGTCTCTAGATGACGAAATACAGGTTTTATCAATTCCGTCTGTCTAGCTGTCTGTCTGTATGTCTATATGTCTGTCTGTTGGCGGTATTACTCAAAAACTATTTCTCGGAGGAAGATGACACACATTACATATATACCTAGCATAAAACCGAGAAAGTTTTAGACAAATATATACAGGTGAGCACCTTAAAAAATAACATTAGTGTCTATTTTTAATTTAACTTAGCATTAGATACAAGTAATGATTTGTACATATCGCAGGCTTTATTCTTGCCAAAAATGGAACCTAATAGATACAGAATAAATGCTGTACGATACAAAAAGGAGCAAATAATTAATGCGGGACGTTAAATATAGCTGGAAAGCAGGAATTCAAAATGTCGCGGTAGCTCTAGAAGCGATAGCGTAAACTACCTCCAAACAAAGAAATCGAATGGGCCGGCTCGTTCGCACGCGCTGAATTCGAGTCGCATCACTGGTAATATTTAAATTTTTGGTATAACTGAGATACAGGAAAGTAACAATTTGCACTTTACTTTTGAGGATAATGCAACAAATACAGCGTAAGCGCTCTTTCTGCTTTACAGCGTAAGAGGTGTCAATGAAAAGAAGTTCTATTTAAGCCATCTGGGACGCACGTAGTCACGTAGTGCTCCCTGGCGCAGTTAGAAATAGCCCGTTCTCTTGCAATATCCCACAAAACGTTGGGACTGCATACGCTCCACGGCTGCCCTTCGAATTCGACCACCGGTAACGTTTTTTTTATTTGAAAATTGATTTAATTTATTAGAAACGTCAATATATTTTTACTCCTAACTTAATTTCATTTTTAAAATTATTTAGTGTCACAATGTCGACGATGGAAGTTTTGGGTAAAGCCTTTTACAGATTTTTTGCTTAGTAGCCCCCAAATACAATTATTACGTGCCGCTACTGGTTTTTTTAAAGAATGTACTTAAGTAAGTACTTATATTCGTCTAAAAGACGAAGGAAGTATTGTAATCGCGGAAAAATCATCTTTAAAAATTTCTCCTGATCTTCACGTTTCAGGACCCCTAGATGACGAAAAACAGGTTTTCTCAATTTCGTCTGTCTGTCTGTTGGGGGTATAAATCAAAAACTATTTGTCGGAGGAAGATCATATTTTGCATACACATTATATATCTACCTGACATGAAACCGAGAAGATTTCAGACAACTATATACAGGGTGAGCGACTTAAAAAATTAAATGTTGTTTATTTTTGATTTAAGTTAGCAATAAATACAAACAATAATTTGTACATAGCGCAGGCTTTATTCTTACCAAAAATAAGCCCAAATAGATACAGAATAAAAGTTGTACGATACAAAAAGAAGCAACAAATTAGTGCGTTACTTAATACAGCCGCAACGCAGGAATTCGAAGGGTCGGTGCTACGTAGCTCAGGTAGAAATAGCCCGTTCCCTTGCAATATCCCACAAAACGTTGGGACTGCATACGTGGTCCAGCTGCCCTTCAAATTCGACCACTGGTAACGTTTTTTTTAAATTGAAAATCTATTTAATTTATTAGAAACGTGAAGATAATATTTCACTCCTAACATAATTTGATTTTTAAAATTATTTAGTGTCACAATGTCGACGAGGGAAGTTCTGGGTAAAGCCTTTTACGGATTTTTTAAAATTTATTTTGTTTCTACCAAGTTCTTTTTTTTACTCTCTAGATCAAAGAAATTATACTTATTAAATTTTTGTAGTGCGATAAATTGTTGATCAACTTTTCATTTCTATGGCAATAATGTCTTTAGACATTCTATTCCCTTTTAAATATTGTAAGATTTTCATTGTTTTAGATAACTTTGAGATCTCGTAAAAGAAATAAAGCAGCAAAACAAGATTTTGTTTTAAAACGTAACACCTTTTTTTAAGTTTTGATGCCAGTTCAGCACTTGTGCTGTGCATGGCATTGTTAATACATAAGATGTGACTTATAATAACATTAAATCACTATTTTACACTATAATAAGCATATTTTAGTCCGATATCTACTGTTTAATTCGGATTATCACCGATTTTAAGCAACACACACTTGTTTGAGAAATATGGTTCACTTGTGTAGATCATTCATTGTCACTACTGTTACTCATCCAGATGTCAACCGGCAGTTTCCTTTTTAGTCTAGTGTGCAACGATCGTCTTCCTATGTTGTAATGTATTGCGCCACTACACTGATTGAGGTTTTTGTAGAACTTTTTAGAAGATTTCGCAATAAATTGCTGAATTGTGGGGATGTCAGTTTCTCTATGCAGTTGTGAGTTTCTAACAAACCACTGTGCATTGGTAATGATGCGTAGCACTTTGTTTTGTAGCACCTGTAGTTTATTCAAATTGGTTTTTGAAGTTGCACTCCACACGCTACTTCCATATGTGATAATGGGTCTGATTATCGATGTGTAAATTAAGGTCCCACATTGTATTTTAAGCGTAAATTTCTTGTTTAGAATTGGATATAATATGGCCAGTCTGGCGTATGCTTCTGCTAATTTTTTATTTACATGATAACTCCACGTCAATTTTCGGTCAAGATACAATCCTAGGTACCGCACCGCGCTGTCTTTCGGGTTCCAGGAGATCGGATTGTTGTTAATTCTGATATAGAACAATGGAAAAGTTATGTTTCAAAACATACACGCATAAGTTCACATAATATTATGCCCGAGCATGGGCGCCGTTACATAGGGGCAAGGAGGGGCGTTTGCCCTTCCCTGGAATCTACCATTACGCGCCACGCGCTGACCACCGAGCTATCAGAACTCACCGCACAAAAATTATTTAGAAAGGGTGTACTAATATTATATCGTTTGCGTAGTAACAGCAACGATTTATTCATTTGTCCGCCCTAAGGGTCCGTTCACTTTACAGAAACGATTCTTTGAATAAGCAGAAATAAGTCGATGACCGAAATATCGAGATGAGAGGCGTCTATGAATTTGTCACTCAGCGGGATACAAAACAAACATTTTCATTTCTTGACGCCTTTATATAAGGTCCGACCGATGTTGGGTTTTCTTGTGTCTAGGCACGTTCTAGTAATAAATTCAATGGCTCGCCAAATCCCAGTGCACCTGCACGGAATGTTAGCAAATATTTAAAATAAATGCATTACTTATATCACGTTAGTCTTATTCGCTCTCTGGTTGAGTTACTACTGTTAGATTATTGTGTATCCTGGTTTATGTTGTTTTTTATTTGGGACTTCGATCCGATCTATACGGTATGTGTATTTTTTGCATCTATTCTTTTATTTTTTAATTAATTTTATGTTTGTATTATTGTGTATTGCTATTACTAACGCTCCACTATTTTTTGCGCGACGATGCCCAAACTTTAAAGTAAAGATGTAGTAAAGAACGTAATGATTTTGTTATTTTTAATTTAGATACACAAAACGTGTTGATAATACAGGTATTTTTTCCAAACCCTGTAGTATTTTGTTTTTATATTTTTTAAAATTTAATAGCATTTTTTAGGTGCTCATCAAGTGTTTTTTTAGACCCTCTGTGAATTTAATGTTCTTATCTCAATATCGAAAAAATATTGCCCCTCCCTGAGAAGTTTTCTAACGGCGTCCATGTGCACGGGTAATGCCGGATAGGTCACAGTTATGATGTGTACAAAGAATAAGGAAGAATATTTCAAAATTCAACCCCTAGAGGGGTAAACTGAGGGTTCCAATTTTGTATGGACAAATAATATTAAATAGTCATTTCGACTTGAAACTTCGTATGAGTTCTCCTACAAAGAAATAAGCAAACACATATTGTGTGATTTACCGAAAATCAACTCTTTAGGGGGTGAAATGGAGTAAATAAGCCTTAAAATCGACATGGGTGTCGTTATTGAGGTTTTTTGGGACGTTGATTGCGAAAATGGCATTTATTTTTAAGTCCAAGACATGACATAACATTACAACTCTATAGTGGTGAAACGGGGTTTCAGAGACAAATTATTTTTGGGCAGAACAACGTTTTCCGGGTCAGCTAGTACTATAATAAACATTCGTGAAGCGAAATTATGATACTCGATTTTCGATTTATTTTATTCCAATACATCTACATTTAGCAGTTAGTTCGCAAGTACAGAAATACTGTATTTACATCTCTTTGTTCTTCAGCTATGGAGAAACATTCCTATCCAGCTATAGATAAAATAAAACATGTAAGAAGAAACGTAGATAAAAGTATTGAGGTAGTGCACTCTGTTTGCATCGAAATTTAAATATCTACCGACAGCATGTCCATTGGTACGTAAGGTGTTCATTTGTCACCAGCACTGTCACCTAGGAAGTGAGACACAGCATTAAGTAATGCGAAGCCGCAGACAATGGCGATGACGAAGTGTTCCACTCAAACCTCGTGTCAGTCGCGCCTTCCATTAGCTCTGCATGTGACACTTCTCAACATCATCATTTAAATGAATCCGTTGTCACTGTCAGCAAAAAAGCGCATTTACAGGGAAAATATCCACCAGATTAAAAAGCGGGCACGAAATGGAAGCTGCGGGGTGTAATTAAAATTTCTGTTTAAGACTGGTGTTTGGACTTGGACTATATGTTGAGTATCGATCAACATAAACCCTGAGGCACAGAAAAACTAGCACACCGCAGAGGCACCGTGGCGCAGCTTGCCTATTACACCTTATGAAAACACGAGGGAGCCAGAGGCAAGAAAAACCGTAGCAGTAATTGAGTTTGCTAAAAATCACAAAAATCTCGGGTTTACCTTCATCTCGCGCGTATTCACCTGCTAGGGTTGGCATTTCAAGACTGAATATCAGGGAAAATAGCTTGCAGGATTGTCAGCCGGTGCAACACGTTAATTTAAATTAAGGGAAATGGAAATGCTGCTAGATGCAAACTGTTGATTCCCATTGTAACTACTTTTTAGTTTCTTCTTAAATCGATAACGACGAGTATTCTATGCTGTATGAGGATGAAATTACACATAGCAAATACGAAAGAATAGTGATATTATACAGGGTGAGTATATAAATTATTCCTTAATATTCATTTTACAAAAAAAAATTTAACTAAAGTGCATCGTTTAATCCCGAGTGTGAAATTTAAGCAAGGGCAATGACCACACGGGGGATTAAAAACCCTTGGGGGTATACTTTATTTTTTGTACGGCCCAATGGTTTTAATCGCAAAAGTTCTCGGTATTTTAGATTACATTGTCAATGTGATAGATGACAAATACCTGCAAACTTGATAACATATGCGAATTATAAAAACCTTTAGTAATATTTAAAAGCTGTGTAGAAGCTATAGATCTTTTCTTAGTAGTTATTAAATTGACTTAATAATTTAATAAAAAATATATGTTATGTTGATTTCAACCATGATAACACTTTTAGTCCCTAAGAAGAAAGTAGTGTTTTAGTCCTTTTTTTAAAGGAGTAAACGAGCACTTTATACAGGGTGATTCAAAAATGCCGCATTTCCTCTGGAGGGGTTGTTGGGACTACTAGCGGAGTATGGAAAAAATAACAAAAAAAATCTTTACTATCATTCCTCTGAAATATTAACAGATAAGGTGCATTTTGAAATAAGCTATTTGCCAATATTTTAAAAAAATTCAACGTTTGAATCGATTATTATTATTGTTATTAAACATCCCAATTAAAAAAACTGACAGTTGCATCAAACTTACCTAAAATTTTAGTTTTCAAAACTAGGCACCAAAAACTGAAGTTTTGAAAACTAAAATTTTAGGTAAGTGATGGTGATGACAAGTTGTTTTTTTGCATAACTGAATTGACCACTTTTCTCTTGGATTCGTTTGGCCTAATCCGAATGATCCTACAATATCTTCCTCCGCACCTTGTCCAACCTTTGCATTGAGGTCTCCCATTACGATCGTTACTTCGCCTTTTGGTATATTTTTAAGCACTTCTTGAATATGGGCGTAAAAATCCTTCACTTCCTGTTCATTTTCATCACTGGTTGGAGTGTACATATTTTGAAATAAGTTAGAGATGGACAGGATGAGCTCGATGTTATCTGTCCAGCCCACCGCATCTCGCTAATCCTCAAGATGTCACCATTTAACCGCTTTCCTTGATGATGTTATGAATTTTTCCGGCTTCGTACATACGTCTGAAGCTCCAAGTACCTATTTTCATAACCCGCTAGAAATGTTTTCGACGCATCTGACTATTTACAATCTGACTGGGTGAATCTTATTGATTTTCCAGCGACGATAATTGTCATGCAAAAATTACTAAAGCAGTGGTTCTTCGTTACCTTCTACGTGGCAGCTTTCTGACTTTTATGTTGTAAGACTCTAACCAGAAGTGTCTGTCTATGAGCCTTGCCAATGTCATTCATTTTCGGACCAACGTCAGTACTGACTCTACTGCTTTCCAGAACTAGGAACCTGTATTAGCTTTCCAGTTCAGCTGTGCTCAGCCGTGTTCTGGAAGACAGAGACACCTCGTGTAGGATGTGTTTACCACGCACTACGGTCTCGGTTGAGGAGATGTTATAAGTTACTTTTGGACCAAGACTATCACATGTCTCCTAGCCCCATATCTAGTTACTGATTAGTAATTCACAGTTTGTTAACTAAGTTGATTTCAATCTCTTATGCTCTAGTAAAAGATAAAACAACGGGCTTGGTGGCTCAAAGGTTAGGTATCCTAACTGCCGGAGCAAGGGTCGTTAGTTCGATTCGCGGTCTCGGTGAGGTTTCTAAAAATCTGGTGTGATACACGCACACAACTTCCTTTTACAGTGATCTTATCATTAGTCAAAAATTTTATTTTTAATTTTTAAGAATTTATCAAAAATTTTCAAAAATTACAAATTCTACAGAAACCCTAGAAAATAGAGTTAATTAAAAAAAAAGAGGTATTCAACTAGAAAATCACCTATCTCACATCAATACACATTAAAAATGTAAGGTTTGAAAAAAATCGATACAGCCGTTTTTGAAAAAATCACTAGACTAATTAATGGTGGTGGCGATTTTCTTCAAAAGCTTGCTGTCGAATCTAGATAGTACACACAACTTATATATGAAGTTTCAACGTCCTACCTCTTTTCGTTTTTGAGATATTCTGTTCACACACAGGCAGACACACAGACTGGGAGAGAGACCAATGACCAAAAACATGTTTTTTTGGATTCAAGGGACTCTAAAACGTAAAGATCTGTTGAAAAACCAATTTAGAATTTTTGGAGTGAATTCAATACTTCCTTTATTGTAAAAGGAACTAAAATTTAAGAATGTTGATAAAAGTCTTTACAGAATCTTATCTTTAGGAAGAGATGTGGGTCGCATGTTACTACGATGAGTAACATATAAAAGATTCCTTACTGGGCTTAGAATCCCTTGGCCTCTGAAAATTTCAAGTAGAGCTTTGACCATATGACCATAGCAATCGGTGTCTAAGGTACCTGGTTTCGCATGCCTATACCCTGTCTGTAACAAACAATAATAACAAGAGCACACAAATATCACGTTCAGTTTTTAGCAACAAATATGGTTTTTGCTTGACAGAAGTGGTCAAACCACCCATCAAAATCATTCGCGTAATTTTGAACTTGAGAGAATTTCGCATGAACATATTGCACTCTGTAAAATCAGAAATACAATATTGTTACATTAAAAGTAAAAAGCAGAAAAATAAAATAAAATCTTATAAAACGAAGTGTTGAATAAAAATGTACAGAAAAAGATCAAATTGTATTTTAAAAATGTAGTTTTTGCGTTGCTCGAATCGGTGAGTTTAATCCACACTACTGTATTTTTACTCTCTTTTTAAAATAACTTTTTGGGTATCTACCGAAATACAAGGATTTTAGGATGTATAATCAAACATAGTATGTCACAGTTAACTATTTGCTCTGTTTCTGTAAATCGTTGTTACCGCCAAAGGCAAAAAGCGTAAATTATAAAACCAGAAAACAACATAATACTATTCAACTACATCGACCGGGTTTTAGCATATGCTATTTGTACTTAATCTCAGCTATTGAACGGGTTACGTGTTAATTTAAAAATAGCAAAGCAAATATTGAAAAGCTATCGTCCACAACACTTAGTCACGTTCACCCCCAATGAATGGTGCCGATGATGCCGACTGACAACTTTGTTTTAATCCTATACACCGTTACATTATTATTCAAAGATATTTACATAGAATCTCTACCCTTCCCCTACATGTTCTTTTATTATGAAATATAATTAGAAATACGTTGCGAAATGCTATATAAATATTCCAGTAGATCTACAAAAACTAATCTAGGACTAAAATAAAACAATACGAAATGTATCGTTCCATGTATCTATACAGATTGTCTGCAGGTACTAGGCACATACGGAAACTAGATACAGAGACGGTTTGTTTGTCTTAAAATTTTAAACCGCCTCTGTATCTAGTTACCGTGTGTATCTAGCACCTGCAGAGAATCTGTATATCATGTGTATGAGTGTAAAGTCATGTGTTAATTTATTTAGTTCTGTAATGGTTGCATATCTTTTCTATGCAGACACTTTATGCATAAAAAATTACATAATAAATAATATGGGTAGGGTGCGATTAGTCTATGTCCCGTCTAACTTACTTTATACAGGGCGTATCTAAAATGGCACTCACTAAATATAGTATATAATTTTTCGTCAAATTCTGAGTGAAAAGTTTTAATAACTGTTGCCTTAGCTTACCGTGATTTTGGAGATGCTAGAATATTAATTTGAATAACTTTTTTGTCCTCCTGATAGGTAAGAACACATTCATACACAGTTGACGTCCATCGTAACTACGATTTTACAGTTCGTCAGAGTTTTATCTTCATCGGTGTTGTAGACTATTCACCAAATTAATTTGAGTATCGTTAAGAGCTTCATTACTGCACTGAGTGAAGCAGCTTTTTATGTAAAAAAATACATTGAACTAGAATTTATTGATGAATATAAAATATTGAACAATACAAATGTCCTTGTGGCACTTAAAGAGACTCGTTTAATTTCCGCGAAACTCGGCTCACCGCCTTGTTTTGGCAATCAAACTCGTATCGTTAAGATGCTCATAATTAAACGAGTATCGTTAATATCTATAACGCATCCTGGTGTGGTAAAATGATTAGAAAATGTTTAGCTTTTAGAAAATCTTAAACAAAAAAATTGATTTGTAGTAATACAGGGCATTTGTAGAAATACTAATTACGTAGTTTCTCGTTCAGAAAGAAAATTTATATTTTTTGCACTTGCGGGCCTAAAGTTGGCCCTTTAGTCACTTATTTCAGGGATTAAAGTAGCTCATTTAATCTCTAGGGACAGAAGTAATTACTTTAGCCCCTAGGGACTAAAGTAAAAAATGTTACCGTATCTATGGTAATCTATGGTAAATTCGGGGTTATCAGGTTAGGTTTCGCGTCAGTTTTGACATAAACTGACGCAAAACCTAAGCTACTAACCTCGAATTTGACATAATTGTGAGCTCTTGTCATAATGACTTACAGTGCCATCAACTTTAAAATTTACCAAAGGCTACTAATTTTAAAATAATTGTAACTAAAATGTCAATAAATGACGTTTAAAAAAACGGGTTTTCGTTTTAAATCTTCCTGCAACGTGAAAAAATAGTATATGCAACTCGGAGAGAATGCTATTTTGCTTCAGTGCAATTTCTGACTCTCGGGCTTCGCCCTCGAGTCAGAAATTGTACCTCAGCAAAATAACGCATTTCTCTCCCTCATTGCATAATCTACTATTACGACTTCGATTTTTTTAAGTTTCAAAGCGTGAACTACAAAAATTATTGAACTGAGCTTGCTTGATGGCAACGGTGGTTTTGATATTCTAAAACAAAATCTCGCATTTATAGAATATGTTAAAAATATGTTGGCCAAAATATTTAATGCAAACTCGGTGTGTTAAGTATTTTACAAGGCTGGTTTTTATTAAAACACTCTGCTTCGCGTCGTGCTTCAACAATTAAAACCTCGCGTTGTAAAATGCAACCTACCGCACTCGTAATGTAATAGATATTAACGATACAATTTTGATTTCGAGCATCTTAACGAAACGAGTTTGATTGCCAAAATGAGGCGATGAGCCAAGTTTTGCGGCAATCAAACGACTCTCGTCAAGTGCCATAAGCAAACGTGTACTGTTCAATATCTTATCTTGATCAGTAAATTCTGGTTCAATGTATTTTTTGCTGTAATGAAGCTCTTAACGGTACTAAACTTAATTTGATTATTAGTTTATAACAACACCGATGAAGATAATAGATATTAACGATACACGTTTGATTATGAGTACCTTAACGACATTACTTTGATTGCCAGACCAAAGCGGTAAGTCGAGTTCTGCTGCAATAAAAACGAGTTTCATTAAGTGCCATAAGCAAACTTGCATTGTTCAATATTTTACCTTCATCAATAAATTCTGATTTAAGATATTCTTTTTTTGGTCAAAAAGAGTGCAGTAATATTATCTATAACCGCACTGAGTGCAGTAATAAAGCTCTTAGTCATGTCCAAGTTAGGTGTTTGTATACTTTTGTATACTCTTGTTACTCTGCCTCACAGACCAGTCTCCAGAGAAGAACGACAATAATTGTAATATCGAATGGTCACCCGGCTCAGTACCGATCCAGTGGATATTATGCTTTTGATTATCGGCATCTATACCCACAAAAAAATTGTAAACATGTCTGACACATCATATTGATTCAATGTTAATCTGTAAATGGCAATGTTTGGGAAGTTACGAGGGCAGAGCTCTTACTGTTGAGACTATCAAACTAAAGCACATTTTTAATTAGTAAAAGTTTTATTTTTACTTTTCCAAATATTCTTCATTGCAGTCTATACACTTTTGCATCGGAAGGAACCAATTTTCAAAACATTTGCTTGGTGTTCCTGAAGGTATGTTATTTACTTTGTTTTTCAAGGCAGCATGAACTACATCGACCATTGCATAACCCATTCCTCACAACTTATCTTTGATTTGAGCAAACAAAAAGAAATAATTAGGTGCCAAATCTGGATATATGGCGGATAACCCATCAATTTATCAATTAAAGACGTCATTGTCCAATTAGAAAGATTACTTTTCCTTTTGGCCAACTATGATAAACGTTTTGAAGATCTTCCGATAAGCAAATCATAGTATGCCATTCAGAATCAACTGTATGGTGATCATCAAGAGCTACAGTTGCTATATGCGCAGTAATATCAAAGAAGGTGACGACTATTTTCTTGTTTCGACTTTTTTCACTGACGACTTTTGTTGGAGTTGATACGTTTGGAAACGCCCAAACAGCTGCTTGCTGTTTTTTCTCGGAGTCATATGAATAAATCCAGCATTCATCAACTGTAACAATATTGTATATTAAGTTAGACGGTCCTTGAGCAAATAGTTTGTGGCTTTCCACCAATTAACATGGTCTGATTTTTAGACTGGTGTTAAATTGTGCGGTATCTAACAGGCACAAAGTTTCCGTACGTTTAAACGATTGTATAAGATAGCGTTAATTGGTTGAATCATGTGAACAGTAACATAACACAATCTTCGTCAATCATGCCATCTCAATGCTTTAATCGATAACAGAACTCTTTGGGCAACCTTGACGAAGTTCGTCCTTCAAAGATTCACGACCACGATGAAATTCATCATACTACGCTTTACAGTAACTGATGAACAGCACAGCATTAAACATTTTCTTCAATCCATCAGATCATTCTTGATGACTTAATTCTTGCTTGAAATTGCAAAAAACTACGAAAGTGTTCATTATTAAATTTCATGATTCTTGTGAAAGTTGATTACTACAAATCAGTATATTTTCAAAACGCCACAGTATGTTTTCGAGCTGTCACTTGTGCTAGAGCAGCGATTCCCAAAGTGGGTTCCGCGGAACCTTAAGGTTCCACGAAAAAATTTTAGGGTTCCGCGTTGCCAACGCCGAAACCCCGAAACGCAAATACATTCGCAGACTCATTGACTCCAGAACTTTGGAATGTGTTTAAAAAATAAAAACTATTTGTGCACTTTGTCTGAAACTTTTTTAGAATATTTTTCGACTTTGCTGAATAGTAGTGAAGATTATTTGTTGCTGCAAAATCCTTTCAATACGACTAAAAAACCAAAAGAGTTACTGCCAATTGAATACGAACAGCTGCTAGAACTAATTTAGGATGAACAACTCAAAGTTAAGTTTCAAGAAGTACCGTTGGATTTGTTTTGGAGTGAAATCTTTGATGAATATCTTTGTTTAGCCAGGAACCCAGGAAGGCAATCAGTAAATTAATTCCCTTTACGACATCATATTTTTGCGAATCCGGATTTTCTGCGTATGTGAGTACGAAAAATAAGTACAGAAATAGATTGGATGCTGCACCAGATATGATAATTCAGTTGTCTGATATTCAACCAACAGCATGCCTCTCATTGATTTTTTTTACAAACGAAGAAATATTGTAAGCCCCACGTATGTGTGGGGCACAAAAATGTGTAATAAAGCATAATAAAGGATAATTATATATATCATATATAATTTTTTTTTCATCGTTGGGTTCCGCGAAATTTTATACATTGTAGAAAGGTTCCGTACCAAATAAAGTTTGGGAACCACTGTGCTAGAGCATTACCGACTATAGGCCAGTTACCTCTGGCGTCACGAACTTGTGACGTCGCTTATAGCATATATGTTCTTTGCTTATAGTAGGTATTCAGGACCGCGCCAGCATCAATGGCCGCCTGTGTGCAGAGCCAAATTTGCCGCCCCAAAAATTACATTTTTGTTATAAAATATAAATTTTATGTAGTACATACCTAGTTTAACTGTAACAAATCAAATTAATTTAAGTGAAAAACAGAAATTTAAAAAAAGTTTTATTAACAATAAAATTTACAAAAAAAATGTGGAATAAAATTAATAAAAAAACAATAAAATTTTAGAAAATTATAAAAAAGCAACTTTCCTAGCTTTTTTCTCCGCAAATTCTTTAATTACTAATTCTAAATCGATGGAATCCATCGTGTCGCTTTCTATTGCTATTATAGACAGATTATTTAATCTGTTTTGTGACATTGTGGATCGCATATAATTTTTAATAATTTTTAGTTTGGAGAAAAATCTCTCACCAGGCGCAACTGAAACTGGTAACGTGAGTAATATTCTAAGAGCTATTGACATATTTGGAAATGATGCTATGAGCTGATTTTCAAAAATATATTCAAGAATGGACTGGGGCTCTAACTGATGCATTTCAGCTGAAGTAGGTTTAAGATGTCATTTTAAAGATTTGATCTCTTCAAATAATTCTATTCCATCTACATCTGATTCCTTTCTAGAATCATCAGTTAGATGAAGATGTAAATCTTTACAACATTGTAATAGCTCGTTTTCCGTTAAATCAAACATATTATAGAGAAATCCAAACATAGTATCATATCTTGTTATTCCCTAAAATCTGATCTAATATATTAAAATAAACGTTAACTTTATAATAATTTTTTGGATCAATAATTGGTTCCTCACTGTGTTCATAATCAAATTGTCTGGGTTTTCTTCGTGGTCTAACAGACTGAACAGCAGGGAAATTAGGTTCAATACCGAGTTCATCCGCAAGTGTATTAGCGTCAGTAAGAACATTATTGAATTCTTCATCTGATCGAAGAGCTAAGCAAAAATCTAACAAATTTTTAAAATGCTCTAAGCAAGTTTTTATATTTATAGTAGGATTTTGCATCATCGTGCTCAAAACATTAATTTTGATTATTTCCTTCATATCCATAATAATGCGTAATCACCATGGTTTCTGTCAGTTTAATAATGACTACAATTCAAACGTCACAATTTAACCGCGGTTAAATTTATGTCAAAATTTAATCTTTTGTGCATAATTTTAGCATGATTATTAAAGGTGCTTCACCAACTGAATTTTATCTATTTATTCAGGAAATAATCACGCCGAACATCCCGCGTGCATGTAAACTAGCCTGAACAAATTTTGACGATTTTCTGTCAGAATGTTTTGCTCTGAAGAAATATATCTCGTAAATTTTCCGCTTGTTGAGCGGCAAATTTACTTGACAAATTTCTTAGCAAAACATTCTGACAGAAAACGTCAAAATTTAATCGGCTATTTTAATGCACTTGGGATATTACTGTTGATTAAAATATTGTACCAAATAATTGTTGAGCACAAAAATTTATAACTCTGAATTTTTAATGCTTGATGTGAAGCACTATGGTCTTGTACGGATAAACGATCTTCAATTACTTCTACCAATGCATCATATATTTGCCAAATTTGGTAACGCAGGGGCTTCACAGCGTCTATTCTACTAGACCACCGTGTATCACTAAGTAGTTTTAAATTTAAATTTGTTGTGTGTTTTTTCAGAATTGACCATCTTTTTACCGACGCAGAAAAAAAACAAATAATTCTTGAACTATATCAAAATAACCAGAAGTCTCAAAAGAAACTTTAGCAGCATCGTTCACTACTAAATTTAATGTATAGGCTGTGCACGGCACAAAAAATGCTCGCGGATTTATTTCTAAATTTTTTTTTGCAAACCATTATGTTTGCCGCGCATATTTGCCGCATTATCGTACCCTTGGCCACGCATGTCGTAAATATTTAAATTCAACTTTGAAAGTAAATTCATTAAAAATTCACTTAAACCCACTCCAGTTGAATCATTAATAGGACAAAATTCTATAAAATGCTCGCGTATTTCAATTTTTTTGAGGACTCATTCAACATTGTAAATCTAAAAATTATAGTCATTTGTTCGATATGACTAATATCCGGTGTACAGTCAAGAATGATAGAATAGTATTTACATTTTCTAATTAAATCCAAAATATTATTTCTAATTTTGTTACCAATGACATCTATTATTTCATTCTGAATTTTGTCCCCTAAATAATTTACCATTCGTGTTTCATCTTTTTGTGACTTTTGAGTCCGAAGCACATGTTCTGACATAACAGAATCAAATTTTGAGATCATCTCAATAGCTTTTAAAAAATTACCGTTATTGCTTTCAAATAATTTATTAGATTGCCCGCGTAAAGCAAGACACTGTCGTGACAAATATTGTATTGTTAAAATTATTCTCTCAATCACAGCATGCCAGTGCTTTGCTTCTGCATTCAACAAACGTAGTTGCGTCTGGTTTAGGCCTAGCGCGCACTATGAACTGAACTGTTCAACGGCAGTTTGGTCGGTGAAACTAGGATCTCCGCGCACTAACGAACTATAAACTGTTTTATCTCCGAGTTGTGCGCGCACCTAAACAAAACTGTTGAATTTTTTTTCTGGATCCAATCTCAAAATGGATCTGGATCGCCGCGCTAGTTATTAAACACCAAAAAAACAAATATTTGAAAAGGAGATATTGATTTCAGTCAATAACCAGCCAACGCTTGCTGAAGGGCTAGTTTCATAAACTGTACGAAGATTTGAGGACGTATCCCAGAAAGTTCTTTGGCTAGCATAGAATGAAAGTCACAAGTGACGAACTATTAAATCATCTACCAAGATACAAAATTAAGAAACTGCTTAACATGTGAAGAAAGACTATCTGTTCCACTAAGGTAAGAATATAGCAAAGAGGAACAATTTTCATTCACTGAATTTTGAATCTATATTGGGAAAGAAATATGTTTTCAACACAACATATACACAATATCTAAAAACCAGGGCGTTCAACCAATGTGTGCTACCGGTTATGACTTACGCCGCAGAAACATGGTCTCTAAGGGAAATAGACATAAAAAACTAAGAAGAGCTTAAAGAAATATGGAGCGTGTAATGTTAGGTATCAGACTACAAGATGAAATACATAACGAAAGAATAAGACAAATAACAATTGTTGACGACGCCGCTCAATGCATTGCAATTTTGAAAAGACATTGGGCGGATCATGTTATGAGAAGGGAAGAAAATAGGTAAAGCAGAACAACAAAATGGAGGCTACAAACTGAGGCGGACCCACGGCAAGATGGAGACATTACATCAAGAAAACAACTGGAGAGCAAAGAATGGAAGAGAATTGGGGAGGCGTATATCCAGAAATGGAGCGCTGGCAATGGTGATGATGAATGGAAACCTCAATAATACGTGAGTTGTGAGAGACAAATTGTGGAACTACTTGCAACCATTATCCATGGCGAGAAAGTTCGCAAATTGATTGGGTAAAGATAGTGGATACATTTTTATTATTATTATTATAGCAGATGAAGCATTTAGTTTGTCTGAACATGTCTTACGTCCATATGCCAAAAGACTGTTCAGAAACGTTTTTCCATTAGCTGTTAACCAGAGCTCAGTGAATGG
Source organism: Agriotes lineatus (assembly GCA_940337035.1). Taxonomy (NCBI): domain Eukaryota; kingdom Metazoa; phylum Arthropoda; class Insecta; order Coleoptera; family Elateridae; genus Agriotes; species Agriotes lineatus. The sequence continues at coordinate 88,619,506 of OW679194.1, forward strand.
TCGAATGTGCATTTGGAATACTTGCTAACAAGTGAAGAGTCTTTCATAGTCGGATTGATGTGTCCCCCGAGTTTTGTGATTCTATAGTCAAAGTCTGTGGTTTACTGCACATTTATGTGGAAAAAAGGTGAAGTGCAATTTGAAGATACTTTGTTTAGTTGCCCATTAGAGGACCCTGCTACTCGGAATAACCGTAGTACAGAAACAGTTGTTTAGACTATAAAAAGCCATTATATTCTAAAACATTAGATTGTAGCAAACATAATATTGTATTATTTTGTACTGTAAAAAGTTTTTATTTTATTCAGCAGTTTAATACAATATAACATAAATATATGAAACGACCTTATTCCTGATGTTCACAGAGATTTTCAAACACAGCTAAAAAATTAGAGTGTCCGGGCAAGTTTTGGGGCAGTTTTAGTCGTCTAGTGCGCGCAGAGTAATTCAAATCGTATGCTGCAGGTGTGTTGGCCAACAGTTTAGTCGTATTCTGGTTTGTGACAAGACCCAACAGAAAAGTTCAGTAAACTGTTTGGTCGGTAATGCGCGCATCCCCATATGTTGAAACATACCTCACTCGGCCGACAAAACTGTTGGACGACAAAAAGTGCATAGTGCGCGCTAGCCCTTACAGTTCTTTTGATAACAATTTTATAAGTTCTAACTGATTTTTAACATTTGCATTGTGAGTATCACTTTTTTCGTGCCTTGAAAATGAAATCAATAGTGACAAATGCTGCCAGTCAGAAACACCTTCCTTTTGCGAAAAATTGTTTTTAATTTTGCCAAATATTGTACAACAAAAGCAATAAACTGCATTATTTTTTATTGAATAAACTAACTACGGTCTATTAATTTCTTCTCCATTTGGAAGAGAACGGTAGAAATATTTTTTCGAAAACCTTCGACCATTTTCATTAGTTGGGAAATTAAATTGCGTTACCTGAACAGGCCCTCTTTCTACTAAAATTTTTGTTAATGTTGTTGATATTATCTCAGGCCACTCTCCAGGATCATCTGAGGTTGCTGTGTCCTGTTGCGACTGCTGTGAATCTGATGAGCAGCCAAATTTCTTTAGTTCAGAAAGCCTTGATGAGTATGACGTGCTGGCTTCTTCAGCGTCACCAACTTCTCTTCTCTCTGGTTTTGGAGACTCCGAGTCAGATGAATTCACCTTCTCTTCCAAAGATTCAGAATCTTCTCTTATCATTTCCATTTCGACTTCTAGGACGCACGGCTCATTAAGTGGCCCGGAAAGAGAACTAGAGCTTGATTCTAATGCTTCCGCTGACACATTTTCTGGCTTCAAATATTTTTCTAAAGTATTGGCCAGTTTTTTCTTTTCTTCTTTTTTTTTGTAGACTTTGTTTTCGATACTGAAAACCCGACAGCCTTTTCGTTTTTCTGTTCTAGAAAAATTATAACAATTTTATTACTTAATACAATTTAAGAATATGTAGGTAACTATCTGTGTATTGATTGATATATGATTGATATGTATGTAGGTACTTACCATATTTATAACTTTTCTTCAACTTTCTTCAAAACAGAATCACTAACAAAATTAATTTTCTCTACTCGATCTGCTCTGCAGCCAATTCAAAAATTAAATGACCAAATAATTATCTTTGCACCCATATTACCACAGCATTAATGTAAGCATCATATAATATTATATTTCTTAAAATCAGCTTTAAACAATTAGGTACTTACCGACAAAAGAGATCGCCGACACCCCGATCAAAAATAATATAAATACCTACTTCATAAATACGATATGTTTCACAGTCAATAAAAGCCGCCAGCCGCCAGTTTTCTGAAAAGTCACGTTTTGTTGCTTCTGATAAATATCCGGCTTTTTTGTAATCATTGCATAAAGATGCATGGAAAGCGTTCCTTCAAGTTGGCTTCGTTTAACAATTAGCCGCCACGGAATAAAAACTCACTTCGAGAATTTACATAAACAATAATCCATGTAACCATATTATCAGGTGTTCATTTACACAATAAACATTTTTTATACCTATATAGGTACATATTTTTGAACTTCTAAAATTTGTAAAGTAAAAAAATTGTACATTTTTTATTTTTTTTTGTAATTTGTATATAATTTTTAAACCTTTTTGGCCGCCCCTGAATTTGGCCGCCCGTGTGCGGTGCACACATTGCACACTGGCTTGGCGCGGCCCTGTAGGTATTGTAATGGCCAAGTGTGATTTGGCTAAACATTGTAGTTTTACGTTTGATTGTAATTATCGAATATAATTGAGCTATATGTTTAATAGACAAGTCACAGAGTGCATTCGTGAATCCTTTGTGCTTTGCTGTAAGTTATTTTAGTTGCAGTTTTGTACAAATAGCCACGTACGAACTGTTCATTATAGCTGGTGCAATAATCGCGTTATCGTCGCATGGCGCGCTTTGTTATAGTTTAAAACACTTTAGGGCAAATAAACGTAAGAGTAGTTTATTGCAATTATATAATATCTGTACAAATGTTTCTAGGTGCACCTAGTAAATTAGAAAATAATGTGTAAAAATCGTTGCATCCGTGAGCAGTGAAGCAGCAATTGATTTGAGAACGACACCATGAAGATGTGAAAAGGGTAGACGCTAAATCATTTTTTGTTGTTCTTACTTGTGCACTAGCGAAATCGCCGTTAGTATCGATTCGTTTGTTCAAAAAATAATACGTTGCTGCTATGGTTACCAACGCCTTTCATCAATTAAGAGAAATAATAGTTTGTGCTGATAATATATTGACTTTGCAAACAAGAACATCCCAAACTTACTGAATTGTAATCAAGACTATACTGGCCGTGGTTACAAAATTAAAACACAGCCCAATTAACAACAGCTTTCTATTGCAATAACAGAATCTACATTTGCATTTACAACACCTATCACTAATTAAAAGATGCGGTAGTAAACTTATAGTCCAGTCAATCTGTCATCAAAAGGGGGTGTCACCTTGCATCAAATCGGGTAGTTCTGATTTTTTTATATGTCTTAGATGGTTGAGGCCCAATGATGAATCTAAGTTTTCGACCTCGGCCGGGTGCCGGAAGTACTTCAAATAACCAAAAAACTCCAAAATTTTTGACCTTGTTTCGGTTCTCGTTAATTTTAACCCCGAAGAACTGGTTTCGTAAATGTTAAACCTATATGAAATGAAAGAAGATAACATTTCCTACATTTTATGAAGTAGAGTTTTTTTTTCCTCCGACCAATCGTTCAGCCGCGAGAGCGCCGCGAAGTTGTAGTTCAGTCAAAAGGTAGAAAATAGTGGAAAGTTTTGGTGGAGTTTTGATATTTGGTTCCTATATGGTTTTTTGGTCGCTGTATACGAATATCAGGTTTGCCAACAATAATTTTGACCGGAAACAAGTTTTTTTTTAAACAAAAACGGTCTTAAAAACGAGTTTTTTTAGTTTTTTTAAAGTTACTCGAAAACTATCCAATTTCGTCAATGTTGAACCTATATGAAACGAAAGAAGATAAAATTTCCTACATTTCATGTACGAGAGGTTTTCTTCTCCGATCAATCGTTCAGTCGCGAGAGCGCCGCGAAATTAGGTCTTAAAAGCAAAAAAAAAGGAAATTATCCCAGTTTATTTCAAAGTAACTCGAATACTATCCATTTTTCGTAAATCAAAAATGGTATATGAAATGAATCTTCATAAATGAAATGTTGGAAAACTTGATATTCGCGTACAGCGACCCAAAAAACATATAGGAACCAAATATCAAGACTCCAAAACTTCCCCTATTTTCTACCCTTTGACTCGACTATAATTTCGCGGCGCTCTCGCGGCTGAACGAATGATCGAAGAAAAAAAAACTCGACGTCATAAAATGTAGAAAATTTTATTTTCTTTCGTTTCATATAGGTTCAACATTTACAAAAAATGGATAGCTTTCGGGTAATTTTAGAAAAACTAAAAAAAATCGGTTTTTTACACTGTTTTTGCTTCAAAAAACATGTTTTCGGTCAAAATTTTTGTTGGCAAACCTGATATTTGTGTTCAGCTACCCAAAGAACATATAGGAACTAAACATTAAAACTACACCAAAACTTTCCCCTATCTTCTACCATTTGATTGGACTATATAGGGTGATTTATAACGGGCGGATTAAACTTCAACAGTTTGCTTGGGAGGTCATTTTGAGTAAAAGATGTTATATGAACATAGGTCGTATTCCATTTAGTTACCCAACTACAAAAGACCAAAGTTTTATTAAGGGGCGGATAAAGGTAAAACCGCTCAAAGTAGCCAATATTTCAAGCGTCATTCTTACTACGTATGTGAGCCAATCACATCAATTTTTTTTTGTATCGTAGCCTGTAGTTTTATCTGTCTAACGTTTTGCTCAAAAACGAAACATAAATTTCAAATTTTGTTTACGCCAATGTCCTAGACTTCTTAATATCTAGCGAATGAGATAATTTCATAAAAATCGTACAAAGGGAACTTGAGTTTCAAACTTATTTTTGAAATTTTTTTAGAATTTATTCTATTTTTTATCTCATACACTAGAACTGTGAAAAATAATAATTCTGATATAAAAAAGACTAAGATTGGACAAGCTGTTTGGGAGAAAAACTCTTTGGAGATAAATTGCAATGTGTTTTTAAAATATTTTTTTAATGCCCTTCCTACCAATAAATTGCCATCAAATCCATATCGTTTGATAGATAAAACTACAGACTATCATACAAAAAAAAAGTTTTGATATAGTTGGCCCTCATACGTAGTAGATATGACGCTTGAAACAGTGGCTACTTTGAGCGGTTTTACCTTTACCCGCCGCTTAATAAATTTTGGTCTCTTGTAGTTGGGTAACTAAATGCGACCTATGTTCATATGACATTTTTTACTCAAAATGACCACCCCAACATACTGTTGAAGTTTGCTCCGCCCGTTATAAATCACGCTGTATACAGAAGATATCTTTTAGGTACAGTTATTTTTCAACAATTCTACAATGCAACTTAGCTTATGACAGAACGAGGTACCAAGGACCATATTATTATAATTTGAATGCAGATTGATTTGCTTAACATTATTTGTCTTCTACTACTACTAACCTTTCGAGGTAGAACCGACTAAAATCCATAAAAATGGCAAAATGTGAAAAATGTGTGAAACTTTAAAAAGCTGTATCTTGAAAACTCTTAGGTCTACAGACACCGTTCTGGTCTTAAATTGTTTAAAATTTCCTCTACTTTAACACAGGATAAAACCACTTTTGCTGAAAATCCAGTGCTTCAGGATGAAAATCGACAAAAACCGTACTTCGGTCGAAAATTTCTCGTTTTTTTTGTTATTTTAGGTACTTCCGGTACTCGGCCGAGGTCGAAAACTTAGATTCATCATTACACCTCAACCATATAAAACATATAAAAAAATTAGAACTACCCGATTTAATGCAAGGTGAAATGTGCAGATTGACTGGACTATTAGTTTTGAATAATTATGTTCTATTAAATGAATTACTTGATCATTTTGAAGAACAATTTTTAAATGTTCATAACAAACAAAATTTTGTGTAGTAGTTGATTTTAAAATTCCCGCAGAAGAGGGCCATGGGTACTAATATCATAGCGAAGAAAGAATGGCAAAAATTATCATTAATTCTATAACCAATACTTTTATTAAAAATTATTGTGATTAATAGTCCAGTCGTTGAAGGTAAAAATATGCTATTACCTCAGAATTCTTTGAACCTTGACCGATTGACGTGAAATTTGGTGAGTGGTTAGGGGATGGCTCAAGAAGCAAAAGTGACATAGCGCCGATGTGCGCTTTTACCCTGAGAGTGGATGCCACCCCTTCTCGGGGGTGGAAATTGTTCACTTAAAATAACCCTGGAAATGGATAGAGGGACAAATTCTAAGTAAAAAATGTTCTTTATAGTTTTTTCGATAGATCGATATTTTTCGAGCTATTCGCGATTGAAAACTTAGATTTTTCGTGATAAAAATGCATGTTTTTGGACGGTTTTTTACGAATAAGTCGAAAACTTCGCATTCTATCAAATAAGTTTTAATAACCAAAAATGCAGCTTAGAAAACAGGAAAGAGATTGGTTTTTTATGAATGCTCTAGGTCCAAAATAAAAGAAGTTATGGCTCGTTGAAGAAGATTTTTTTTTGCAACAACTTGGTTCGAAGTAATCAACGTTAATTAACGAAAAACCGATGCATTTTTCGGGAAAAACTTATAGAACATTTTTTGTAGTGATTGAAAAGACCTTTAAAATGAGCACTGTTAAAAGTTGATTGAATTATAACTAAGCGAGTTACGATGCAAAAACGGTGGGTTACTCGAATTTTTGAAAAAAGAATGAGAGCTAAAACCCCAGCCATTCCACCAAAATTGATATTGACCATTATCCGTTTACAAATTACTTTATTTTAGTATTTCTCATGCAATTCAAAAGTTTTTCGACATGCTCAGACTTTGCATATTCAAAAAGTAAAGGGTTGAAGCGCTCGGGAGGGGTGGTCCGCGCATTATAATGCAAACTTCTAACATTTATATCTCCGTTATTCTTTTTCCTACAGAAATAAAAAAACCCAAAATGTTTGTTAAGAAAAAATCCACATTTTTGTACTATATTATTTTTTACGTTTTGTTCTTTAGTTTTAGGTATTTTCAAAATAAGGTATTTTTTAAGAAATTTGAAAAATACGTTTTCCGTTTTCATCATATTTTTTTCGAAAAATACGCATTCTAACTCAACCAAACTTTTGGATTACATAAGTAATACTAAAATAAAGTAATTTGTAAAGGGATAATGGTCAATATCAATTCTAGTGGAATGGATGGGGTTTTATAGCTCATTTTTTTCTTCAAAAATTCGAGTGGCCCACCGTTTATGCATCGTAACTCGCTTAGTTATAATGCAATCGACTTTTAACAGTGCTCATTTTAAAGGTCTTTTCAATCACTACAAAAAATGTTCTATAAGTTTTTCCCGAAAAATGCATCGGTTTTTCGTTAATTAACGTTGATTACTTCGAACCAAGTTGTTGCAAAAAAAAAATCTTCAACGTGCCATAACTTCTTTTATTTTGGACCTAGAGCATTCATTAAAAACCAATCTCTTTGCTGTTTCCTAAGCTTCATTTTTGGTTATTGCAACCTATTTGATAGAACGCGAAGTTTTCGACTTATTCGCGAAAAACCGTCCAAAAACATACATTTTTATCACGAAAAATTTAAGTTTTCAATCGCGAATAGCTCGAAAAATATCGATCTATCGAAAAAACTATATAGAACATTTTTTACTTAGAATTTGACCCTCTATCTATTTCCGGGTTTTTTTGAGTGAACACATTTCCACCTCCGAGAAGAGGTGGCATCCACTCTCAGGGTAAAAGCGCACCTCGGCGCTATGTCACTTTTGCTCCTTGAGCCATCCCCTAACCACTCACCAAATTTCACGTCAATCGGTCAAGGTTCAAATAATTCGGAGCGGAAAACCTTCAACGACTGGACTAAAAATTCATAATAATAGTCGATTGAGCAAAGGAAATAAGAGTCGAAAAACGTTAACAAATAAGTAAACCAAATTTCGAGTTTTATATTTATTACGCTACCTATATTAAAATGATTCAGAAATATAACCAATGGTCCTACTCACATATCAAAATGTAACATAGCCAAATCCAAAACTATATTTTATTATCTAGTAAATATATTAATTGAGAAGTAAGACTTGTAATGAATATTTGTATTGCTTTCGGCCTGTTTCAAGGAGTGGTTCCATAAAATGAAAAAAATTATAACGGCATTTATTATGTGGAAATATTTTTAAAACAATGAAGTTGTTTTGTCATAACTGACAATTTCAGAGCAACTCTCGTAGCTTAAAGAGGTGTGGATAGTAACAACCGAACTATTTTCTCATTCGTTACAAACTTTCTAAAATTTAATACCAGCTCAGCACACACTACTGTAAGTACATCGTTTTATTAATTTATATACTTGATATTACTAAATGCCTAAATAATGTATTAACAAGAGATGACACAAAACCTGTTTGGCAGTAATTTGTATGTACAGTCGTGTGCAAATAAATCTGGGACAGTGTTTTTTCACATGCAGATTCAGTTACGAATTGAAGAATATCTCCAAGGATTTCCTGCTATCAGAAAGAGTTACATTAAACTTTAACAGGTACTGAAACCAGCAACTGTCTCTGATAAGAGGAAATCCATGGAAATATTCTTCAAATTCTTAACTGAATCTGTATGTGAAAAAAACACTGTCCCAGATTTATTTGCACACGACTGTACGTGTAAATTAGTTATGTAGAATTAAAGTGAAATAATAATAATAATTTTATTTGTTTCAATCTATAAAATTAATACAAACTTAATAACACAAATTACAAATAAATATATGCTGAACAAAATGGGTTGAGTTCAGTATATTTAATGGAAGATACTGTTCTTCCAGTTCCCCGTATGAAATATAATAAAATAAAATATACACCAAAATACGTTAAGTATGAGTAAAACATGGCAAAAATAAAATGTAATCGTAGTATATTTACAATGCATGCAATAAAATGACATACCAAATAAACTTAATAATATCAGCTTGCAGACAATACAAATATTATAGAAAATATAAATGAAATTTTAAGTACCTTATTCTAACAGCCTTCCTTTATACAGGGTGATTATAAATGCTTTTCCATCAAGTTGCCTTTGAAATATTTGTTGTATGAATAATATGTTGGTGGCACTGTAAGTGTATGTCAAATTTGAGGTTAGCAGGTTAGGTTTTGCGTCAGTCTGTGTCAAAACTAACTCGAATTTGTCATAGACTTACAGTGCCACCAACATATTATCCATACAACAAATATTTGTGAATGGATGGATAATTTAAGAAATTCAACCGGCAACCTATTAAAGAACATGCAAATATTGTATGAAAAACTTCGCTAAAAGATGGCTGTAGAGTGTAAAGGCGTAGTTAACACACCTCTGAAACGTAAGTTAAAATTATGTATGTCAGTACGGTAGGTGATTTTACGACATAGATATGTGGGCTTCTTAACCAAATAAATTTTATAGTATAATACTGCATGAAAGTTTCTTCTCTGCTGCATCGACAACCAACTAGCTTCCTTTAATGTATGTGTGATATGTTGGTACTTTGACATACCATATATTAATCTTACACAGTTATTTTGGCCAACTTGTATTTTACGACTATGAACGGAATCAATATAATGCATATACGTATAACGTATCACCGGAGTTAAAATCTGAAAGCATCAACGAATCACACAGCATTATTTTAAATTTTTTGTTCAGTATGTATCTATTTAAATAAATCATTTTTAGACTAGCACCAGCTTTGCCAAGGACTTTCTTAATGTGAGTTTTAAATTTTAAAGTGTAGTCAATCACAATTCCGAGACTTTTAGCCTCGTCTTTCAAAGGGAGGCGAGTATTATTTATATAAAGTTTTATATCATGAAGAGAAGAACATAGATCTTTTCGCATACCAAAAAGAACTACATTACTTTTGCTGGGATTAATAGATAAATTATGCTCATGACATTTTTAAACAAGAAACTGTATATCTTCATTGATTTTATAAACCGCAGTCGGCAAGCATTCTGGAGGAAACGATACATATATTTGAGTATCATCTGCATATAACTGATCCTGACAGTATTTAAGTGAACTTTCTATTAAATAGCACGTGTATATACATAGTAAAAAGTAGTGGCCCTAGTATAGAGCCTTGTGAAAACCTCGAATTAATGTTAAGTGCATCAGATAATTGATCATCAATCAATACTCCCTGTGTGAGTTCCCTTAAATACAATCGAAATACACTTACAGCCGATAAAGCAAGTCCAATAAAATGCAGAATGGATTCCAAAACAGCATGATCGATCGTATCAAATGCGTTACTGAAATGTAATAATATTAATACAGTAAGTTTACCCTGGTCGATTGCCGTCACAATGTCACCCACCACGTTAATCAAAGTAGTTGCACAACTGTGATCAGACCTGAACCCAGATTGGCACACGGGGAGAATATTGTATTCATCAATATGTTTAGAACGTTGAGAGGCACTAATTTTTTCATAATCTTTGAAATAACTGATAAAATACTGATTGGTCTCAGGTCTTTGAAATCGCAAGATTGGCACAGTTTAGGCAAAGGGACCATTTTAGCTTGTTTCCAAATTTTTGGGTATACTCGGGTGTTAAAGCAGTAATTTATAATATGAGTAATAGCCGGTAACACATAGGGGCAACAAAGTTTTAACATATCAATGGAAATGTTATCAAGGCTACTAGCTTTAGTTTTAATGCTGTTAATGTAATTAAGAATTATTTCGTCAGTTACTTCCTTAAATTTAAACTTAGTTATGAAATTCGTTTTGTAGTTGTTATTGTAGAAATTAATTAAATTATCTTTGGCAGTAGTGTTAATGAGGGATGTAACGCTAATTAAATAACGATTAATTTTGTTAACGTCTTTAAGGTGATCTGGTAGAGAATGGAATTTTTCATTACTACGGACGTTAAGATTTTTAAGTTCTTGCCACACTAGCTTGTTATTACTGGCATTTTTAATTTTAAATTCTAAATAGGCTTTCTTTTCTAAATAAATTGTCTTATTAGTAAAATTTGATAAGCTTTTGTAATAATCCCAATGCTTCTCCAATCCTGTTTTCTTGTATTTAGCTGCAGCTTTATCACGCAGCGACATAAGTAATTTAAGGTTATCTGTGTAAGCCACCGAGCATACTTTTTCCGTGAATAGGCGCATGCGAATTAAACAAATTCAAAATACTGTTGTTGAGAAAATCTACTTTTTCATCGACATTATTCAATACAACAATGTGATGATACGGTATTTGTTGTAAGTCAATAGTACATTTCTCATAATCAGTATTTTTTAAATTTCTAAACGAGAAAGACTTTTCAAGACTAACGCGCTTATTAGTTATAATAGCACAGACAATAATTACATTGTTAATTGTATTTGTACCGGTACTTTCTATAGCTAATTTGTCAGTAACAGAAAAGAGACATTTAAAATTTGTCAAATGTATTTTTAGTTTGAGAAGATGCAGGCACTTTTATCAGGAATAAAATTCTGAAATGGATAATAAAAAATCCATGTGTTCAAATTTATGGTGGTCACTGTATGTGCTATGATATACACTGTATGTATATCACTGGAATGGGGAAAAATCCTCTTTCTCATGATGCCCCAGGCAACTATGAGTTCCATATAAAAAATACAACATTATGGTATAACTCGAATATCAAAACCTTTTTAAAAAACTGATTACGCCACTGCATTCGCACCAAAAAATGTCTGACGAACGTAAAAATTACTTTTCACTATTTTTATAAATATGCGAGATATAGCCACAAAACGAAAAGATGAAAATCGATTTTTTGTTTGTAACTTGAAAACAGAAGACGGCAGTTCACTTTGGTTTCTATCATTAAGCTTTTTCAGAAAAAATATATCGAGGATGGAGGTTCATTTTTCCACATCTCTTATAGTTATGAAATTCCGGATGAAAACATCGAGATTTGCATACCCTGTAATACTAAAAACCAACGTAATGTGAGAAAATCCACGATAAAACAATGATAACGTCAAATTTGGGCTGGATACATTATAAATATGAACATATAGCCTAACTTTAGAAAGTTTAAACAAAAAAGCATTAATCCGAGTGTATATTAAACGTAAATACACATCTGACACATATTTTGGTAAGAATTGATGGAATGGAATCTATTGTTACACACATTTGAAACAAATACGTACATCGGTTGGTGGCATTTTGAAAAGTTGTTTGGCCTGAAAATATCGACTGTTCGCTCAAAAATTGTTACGCCAGACACTATTTGCGCAGGGAAACAGCGTTTATTTAAATATATATAAATTTGCCCAGGCAAATATATTCCCAACAAAAAATCCTGAAATAAGCATGTAGCTGTGACATACAACAACACTCTTCATGTCCCCTGAGAAAGGTCGAGCACATTATGATCAAGTAAATTCGACCGATATGTAGTTGGGGTGCCACTTCCGATGTGACGATTTTTTCTAAACCTGAAACATCTGTTTTAGCTAAATTTCAAACATACCTTTACACTATGTGGCTATCAGCTCTGCAACATTCTTTAGATGATACAAAAATCATTTCTATTAACAGGAATAAATTATGCTATAAAACAACAGAAATAACAAAATCTCAAATTGTTTTAATAGGTTAGCAATGAAGTAACTACCACAGAGTAAATCATTTCCAAAATTAAATAAACTACTGATTTTTTGTACTTTCTTCATTGCCCCTATTTTTACTTCTTTTTACAATAAAGGAAGTATTGGATTCATCCCAAAATTTCGAAATTGAGTTTTCAACAGATCTTCACGTTTTAGAGTTCCCTCAACCCGAAAAACATATTTTTTCCTTGATCTGTCTGTGTGTCTGTCTGTGTGTCTGTCTGTCTGTCTGTCTGTGAACAAAATATCTCAAAAACTAAAAGAGGTATGGCGTTGAAACTTCATATATGTATAAGTTTTGTGTACTATGTAGATGCGACAGCAAGCTTTTGAAGAAAATCGCATAACCGGAAGTAGATGTTTACTCTTGTGATTTTTCAGTTTTTTTCGATTTTTTCAAAAACGGCTCTAACGATTTTTTTCAAACTTCACATTTTTATTACATTTTCCAGTTCAATACTTCTAAAATGGGTTCCTTTTGTTTTTTTTTCTATATTCTTTATTAACTCCTATTTTAAATAGAACATCCGGTATATTATTACATTTTTGAATTCAGCTTAAAATTCTAGAGAAAATTTGTCTCTTCACCCAAAGTTCTATTTTGTACCGTTTTTGTAGAATTTGTAATTTTTGAAAATTTTTGACAAATGCTTAAAAATTTAAAATCAAATTTTTGGCTAATTATAAGATCACTGTAAAAGGAAGTTGTGTGCGAAAATGTGATAAAAGTTATTCTCACTAAGTATAAGACAAACAGAATAATCTAAACATGTTTATTTTGTGTGAATACGAGTGAAATAAAAAGGGGAATATAGGTACCCAGCGATGTTATTTTGCGAGCCAGAGTATAAAGCCATCTTGCTATGAATGATCTTCCATCCTCCTAATCCGGAACAAACGTAACATAGGTGACTCAGTGGGAACAGGCAGATGGCACTGCAAGTGGGGGTGCTGCAGCTCTCATATATAACTTCCTGATCACTGCCTTTAATGACGTAATTTGTAATAGATTAATTCTTAGTCGGATGCCGTTGTGTATCTATACGCGTCAGTTTGCTGATCATAATACATCTGCAAGTTCACATAGGTGAATAGCTAGCGTAGATAACTAAAATAACAGGAAGCTACAGTTGGATTGCAGAATAAAATGTTTGAAATTAAATGAAATCTATTTATTATTTTAAATAGCAAAAACGTGTGTTATAGATCTAGTCTCACAATAAATACAACACATCTCAATTACCAACAAATACGTCTAAGTACAATCTAAAGAATATTTTAGAACAATATTACAAGTTCTTCTGTTTTTATAACTTATGCGAATTGCACATTTGAAATATAGGTATATATCGAAAGTCGATACTCCAGATTTAAACAAAAGAAGTGCCTAATGACAGTCTTAATATAATGAAATATTGTCCATAAAACGATATTATAAACACTCAGTTCACACTGCATGACTTTTTCAAAAACAGAGCAAAATTGCGAGTATATACATAATTCATTTTTACTTTTCCATCCACTGTATATTATATTTGGTAGTTACACTACAGGTCTGGTAATAGCTATTAACATATCTAGGAATGTTATGATTCATAACATCCGTGATTTGTTCAATAGTTTATCGGTTGCTGTATGGTTATGGTTGCCATGTACGGTAATGGACTATTGCCGTACAGATCAGTTATGATTTAGTTACCAGCCTACTTTTGTATATGTAAACAAGGGATTAATATCCTGCAACCGATAATAGTATATTATGATACGAGTTTTATAAGTAGCATTTTGTAGCACGCACGGATTTAGGGTACGACGAGCGAAGCGAGGAGTGCCCTAAAGGAGTAAGTGCTACAAAATGCCTTATAAACGAGATATCGTACAGTATTTTATCTACTTTGCCACTTTTTAAGCAAAAAAATGAAAATTTTTAGTATTTTTATTATAGCATCGCTTTGTGTCTATTACGATACGCAAACGCGTATCGTAATAGCCTCAGTACGAACGCAAAGTAGATAAATGAAATTTACAGTACGACACGAGTACTATAGAAAAATTACCGGGCGTATAACGTACAACGTTTTATTTCATACTGTATGGCATTTGTGATGTTTAGATCAAGGTTAATGCAAATTAAGTGTCAATAAATAATATTATATCTTGTGTCGCCTTTCCTTCGTTACTGTACACAGTAATGAAGGTTCGTGTGCATTCTATGATATTGTAAAGTACCTATACATATAGTCCAATAATTACGTACAAAAAAAACCTTTGCTTGAAAGTAAACCGAAATTTCTTTTTAGGGGTGCTGGGGGAGTCCGGGAAAGCTTAACTTTAAGTTGTCGACCAAGATTTCTTATGTGCTATTTCTGCCATCTTGAAAAAGAGATGCATTTGATTTTTTGCGATAATTCGATTCCTGTTATAGCTACAAAAATAAGGTGGACCTTTTTACTTCCTTTTACTATAAAGGAAGTATTGGATTCACCCCAAAAATTCGAAATTGAGTTTTCAACGGATCTTCACGTTTTAGAGTCCCCTGATCCCAAAAAACATATTTTTTTTCATTGGTCTGTCTGTGTGTCTGTCTGTCTGTGAACAGAATATCTCAAAAACGAAAAGAGGTATGGCGTTGAAACTTCATATATAAGTTTTGTGTACTATGTAGATGAGACAGCAAGCTTTTGAAGAAAATCGCATAACCGGAAGTAGGTGTTTACTCTTGTGATTTTTCAGTTTTTTTCGATTTTTTCAAAAACGGTTCCAACGATTTTTTTTAAACTTTACATTTTTCTTACATTTTTAATGTGTATTGATGTGAGATAGGTGATTTTCCAGTTGAATACTTCTAAAGTGGGTTTCTTTTGTTTTTTTTCAATTTTTTTTATTAACTCTTATTTTAAATAAAACACCCGGTATATTATTACATTTTTGAATTCACCTTAAAATTCTAGAGAAAATTTGTCTCTTCAACTAACGCTCTATTTTGTACCGTTTTTGTAGAATTTGTAATTTTTGAAAATTTTTGACAAATGGTTAAAAATTAAAAATGAAATTTTTGACTAATTATAAGATCACTGTAAAAGGAAGTTGTGTGAGTGTATCACACCAGATTTTTTAGAATTTTTTTCTGCGCGCAAAAGCAACGCGTGAATAGATCGACATTTTTTGCGCTTTTTCGCTTGTATTTCGATTCTCGTCTTACTTAGTAAAAATACAGGCAAACAACTTGCTTTTTTTTGCATAGTGATCATGAAAATCGTCTTTTTTTAACGAAAAATCGTGAAGAAAGTACCACTTTTTTTAACGCAAAATCGTGAAAAAGTACACTTTTTTAACAATTTGATCGAAATTGTGAATTGTCAATTTGACAGTTGTAAATTCCGAAGTCCTTTTCTACTAAATTTCGAGTTACAAGAGATCACTATGCAAAAAACCTGTGTACAACATGTTTTGAAAGTCCTTTTTTTCATTCGTTTGCTTGCTGCAAATTCATGAAAAAAGTATGACTTTCAAAACTAGTTGTACAAATTACTCGCTTGAGGTGTCAGTTGTCAAAGTGAGGCTGTGCGCATGCGCAATCCAAAATAGTATATTACGCAAGTTTAGAAAAGTAAAGTTTTACTAAACGAATATAGCGAGCGAGCGAAACGAGCGAGTAACTTAAAAAAGCTATATAAGTTTGGTAAAACTACTTTTCCTACTAATAGTATACACACTATTTTTTCGCATTTTGTATTAGTATTTATAAACAAACATTTATATGAAAGCATTATACCACATGTCCTTTAAAAATGGCGGGTCACCCTATATGTATATATTTTATTTGAAAAAATGCACAAATAAAAATATAAATCAAATGGTCTCAGCGTTTTTTCCAAAAGTTATTCCTCGAATTTTTAACGAATTTGTCCACTGCTTTACGAAAGCACTGTAGGCCAACGGTTTTTATCCACTACTAGCTGCTACTCGCGACTTCGTACGCGCGAAGTTCGCTATTTGTGTATTAAATAATGACTAATTATTTCCTGTCATGCCATCCCATCCCATCCCCGTCCCCGTCCCAGACCCTTTCCCTGTCCCCGTCCCCGTCCCCGTCCTCTTCCCTTTCCCCGATCCTGTCTCCGTCCCGTCCCGTCCCATCCCGCACCGCACCGCACCGCCCCGTTTCCTACCCTCCCCTCCCAACCCATTCCATCCCTTCCCTTCCCGTCCCGTCCCGTCCCGTCTCTTCCCGTTCCGCCCCGTGCAGTCCCGTCCCGTCCCACCCCGTTCCCTTACCCCCTCCCATCCCATCCCATCCCTTCCCTTCTCTTCCCGTCCCGTCCCGCCCCGTTCCCTCCCCCCCTCCCAACACATCCCATCCCTTCCCTTCTCTTCCCGTCCCGTCCCGTTCCGTCCCGTCCCGTCCTGTTCCGTCCCGTCATCTCCTATTTTCACCTTCAGGGGACAAATTTCCAAAAACTTTGAATGACTTAATTCAAAATTTGATATTACAAAATTCCAACCTCTTTTTTACCCCTTTAAGGGTTGAATTTTCAAAAATCTTTTTTTAGCCGATGCCTGCTCCCTTTGAGAAATCTGCCTGCCATATTTCAAATGCCATTTTCGTAATCAACGTCCCAAAAAAACTCAATAACGACACACATCGATTTTTAGGCTTATTTTCCCCATTTCACCCCCTAAGGGGTTGATTTACGCAAAATCACGAAACACGTGTTTGGTTACTTGTTTTTAGGAGCACTCCTACAAAGTTTCAAGTCAAGATGTCTATTTAATATTATTTTTTCATACAAAATTTGAACCCCCATTTTATCCCTTTAGGGGTTGAATTCCGAAATATCCTTCCTTATTCCTTGTATACATCCTAAAGGGAAAGTCTGTGCAAAATTTCAGTTTTCCAAGGGTTTGGGCTGGGCGTTGATGAGTGAGTTAGTCAGGACTTCTATTCTTATATATAAGATTTATCGGTTTTCCTTTGATATTTTTGGGATTCATACCTAATGTCAAATTGATAACTTTAGAAAAATTGATTTTCAGATGGTTCTAATGATAACTTTTTTTAGATCAATTACGGCCATTATGTAACCAATGAAAATCCAGAATTTGACGTTTCTTAACCAATCAAAAAAATTAAAGCCGATATATCTTCGTAGAAGGTATTCAAGTGACTATTCAACGCTATAACATATAAGCCAATCATATTACAGACATTTGCTTTTTTCAACCAATAACAGCAGTATATCACTGAATATTGGGCACCATGTAAAATATCCACAAAACAATGTACTGGTATAGTATTGACTTTACTATGTAAGCCAATATTATATTAATCTCTAATAGACTGCTAATTACTCTTGTCCATTCACTTCAAAATACTTTAAATAAAATGTTAGCACTAATATTTCATTTTATTTTTTAAGGTGCTCACCCTGTATATATCCTGTCTGACATTTTCTCGGTTTCATGCCATATAGATATATAATGTGTATACAAAATATAGTCTTCCTCCGACAAATAGTTTCTAAGTTATACCGCCAACAGACAGACAGACAGATGGAATTGAGAAAACCTGTTTTTCGTCATCTAGGGACCCTGAAACGTAAATTCTGGAAAAATCTCGAAAGGTGATTTTTTCGCGATTGCAATACTTCCTTCGTCTTTTAGACGAGGGAAGTAAAAATTACTATTATTGCATAGTATGCAACGTCGTCTGCGTTGATTGTTTATAACAATGAACGCAGACTACGGTATGCAATAACAAACATGCTTTTGACACATGGAAAGTGTCAAATAATAGCCTCCTTTAAGAAATGGTAGTCGGTTTAGCTATTTGTGCAACAAGTGCTAAAAGTGGATGTTAATGCACAAGACATGAAGAAGACACGAAGCCGAAGGCTGAGTTTTATAACATGTCTCGTGCATAAACACTTTTAGCACGAGTTTGCACACAATATTTTTTCTACGGCTTTAAATTAACTGTTATTAATCCATAAATGTCGATTTAACAATGATTTGCATTTATGACGGTTATAATTTATGTCATAGTAAAGAGAAGGCCATGACGGCGCAGGTGACTGTTTATGCAGCTGGTAGCTGTCAAAGTTAGTTGTCAAAGGTAATTATAATAGTACACAGTTTACTTTATTCATTACATAATGCTTTAATTATTTAAAAAACACTTTACCTCTAACGAAAGAAGTAACTAGAGTAACTTTATAACCTCAATTCCAGCACATGTGCTAAAAGTAAACAGCTGATTTCACTTTTAATACGCTGATTTATAGTCATTTTTGTATTAAGTTCGCGAAGTGAGTGTTTTTTTTGCGTGAGAATGCCGAGTCAAAAAAGTAATTCGAACGCACAAAACACTTCGTGCACGTACATTGTGTATCTAGGACGAAAAGCGTAACATTCCCAAACGACTGTGAATATTGTTGGGCGAGGCGAATGCCGACCCCAACAACACAGAAGTCTGGGAATGTTGCTTTTTGTCCAAGATACACATACTATTTTTCCGCCGATCGATACGAGTAATTAAAAAAAATACGAAATAGTTCTCGAACGTTCCCTGCCTAGGCCGGGAATATTATTCCTGTACAGTTTTATTGTAAATTACCTAGCAACGGCTGATGTAATGGAATGTTTGACTTTGTTCAACAAAATTTTGTCAATAATGTGACAGTTCTAGTACGAATGACGAAAAACAGTATTTTTTCTACAACCGTCAAACAAGAATATCAATATTATTTCGCGATGTAGTGCGCAAACATTTTTGACGCTCTAGTGCGCGAAATGCATTTTTCACGTCGTCAATGGTAACACAAAATAATAAATATATCCCATTTTTTAATACGTTAAAAAATGGCTAACTTCGAGCATTGATAGCGATGCGCGAATGCCCCCTTTTTTTGACGGTTGTCGAAAATAGCTATTTATGCAACAAGTGCTAAAAGTTGATGTTTTTGCACGAGACATGAAAATTATGAAACGGAGCTGGATGCTGAGTTTCATAACATGTCGAGTGCAATAACACTTTTAGCACGAGTTTGCATACTAGTAGCTATTTATGCAACAAGTGCTAAAAGTCGACGTTTACGCATGAGACATGAAAATTATGAAACGAAGCCCAAGGCTGAGTTTCATAACATGTCTCGTGCATAAACGACTTCTAGCACGCGTTGCATACAGTATTTTATCTACGACCTTAATTTTACTGTTATTAATCCATAAATATCGATTCAACAAAGGTTTGCATCTACGACACTTCTAATTTATGTCATAATAAACAGTAGGCCATGCCGCGTGGGCGAATGTTTGCGAAGCCAGTACTGTCAAGGTCAGTTACGAAATGTAATTATTAATACTCCACATCTGACTGTATTCATCACATAACGCTATAATTACTTCAAAAACACTTTATCTATAACGCAAGAAGCAACTAGAATAACTTTACCACTTCACTTCCAGTTCGAAATTGTAGTTTTATAACTGTTTAGGAACCAAACATAAATTTTAATCCTTTTAATTTAATTAGGCGAATATTTCACAAACACATATCGCATACGGAAAATGCTTAACAAAGCGTCAGCAGTAATGTAATCAGTGCTCGAATGACCGGTGAATAGCCTGCAATTCTGCACTCTGCAAGTTTGTTTGTTATGAAATTGAATACGCAAGTGCATATGCGAGCTGAAACTAGGGCAAATATTAAACTTTGTAAGCTAAGTCAGTATTTTTATATGTATAAATAGAAAAATATTCTAGTCAATAAACATACAGTTTGAAGTCTTGTTTCACTGTGTCACGCTGACCAACGGCCCCAGGTCTTTTTTGGTACATCATCTCGTGTGAGACCGCACGAGACCGTTGGTTTGCACCCCTTTTTAATTCCTGCACCCCTAAGATATTCCTGCAACTGTCCAAATTAAATTCATACAGTCCATTACAAGCTCCACCCTGAACATTTTGGTCCTTCAAGCCATTAAAACGTTCCTGCCCCTAGATTTTGGTCCTTTCGAGCCTTTCAACGTTCCTGCCCCTAGCATTTGGTCCAGTGATCCCTTAAAACGTACCAGCCCTCATCGAACAAGACCGTTACGATGGCGCAGCGACGGGAGATTTTCACAACCCAAGAAGATTTAGCAGAATCCATTCGCAGGCAGATTATCAACGTGAGGAAGGATGGCCCATCAAGAAAAAATGCAGCATATATCACCGCTCGCAGATCCACCCTAAAACAACTTTGGGAAGAATTTGAGGCCAACCATTCTGACCTGGCGAAGGAAGTCGAGGAAGAACACCCTTATTTTAAAAACAATTTTTTTCAGCAAACCAAATACGTTTACAATGAAGGGGTTGCCCTGCTCGACAAGTGCGAAGAAAATCTAGCCACACTAGGTGAAAGTTCACAGCAGCCAGCTGGACCAAAAGAAGATACGACCGCACGTGCTAACAAGGAGGGACAGTTTCGAATAAGAAGGCTACAGATCAAGGTGAATTCACTCCAAAGCGACATTCAGGAAGTCTGGAATAGGTTGAATGAGGAATGCAGTAAAAGGTATTGTGAATACAACATTAAGAATTTTAAGGATGATTGGGATGACATCAGAGCTCTAAACGAGGAGATACTATCCCACGGTAGCTACGACGACAAGGAGTTCCGTGAGACCAAAAAGATGGTCAACGAAATAATTGTAGTCCTGTACCAACACATCCAGGATGGAGAGGTTCAAAGTGTCAAGGAACACAGCCATGCGAATATAGTGTTGCCTACTCTTAAAATTCCATTTTTTGAAGGGACCTACGAAGCATGGCCTAGCTTTAATGATATTTTCCGAAGAATTGTTCATGAAAATTCACGACTAAGTAAGGCGGAAAAAATGCATTACTTAAAGTCACAGTTACGAGGGGAAGCCAGCAAGTTAGTGCAACACCTGGAGGCAACTGAAGCCAATTACGAGTCTGCATGGTTCATTATAAGGAACAGATACGGCAACACCAGGCTGCTACTTGCGAAGTATTTGGATGACATATTCAACCAGGCAACCCTGTCGAACGAATCTGCAGAAGGGATCAAGAAACTCCATGACACGACTGCAGAATGCCTAAGAGCAATTGAGAACTTAGGAATTGAAACGGCCACATGGGGGCCTATCATGTGTCATATAGTGACACGGAAGTTGGACAAGGAAACCAACAGACTGTATGAGCAGTCACTAACGGCACCAAGAGAAGTGCAAAAATTCGAGCAGCTACTGAATTTCTTAGAAACAAGATTTCAGTCGCTGGAAGCTGTACAAAGACGGAACAAACTCGAACCCAGAAAACAAGGAATTGGGAAACCATGGGAAAGTCACCAGGATCGGTGGGCAGTGAAGACGTACCACACTGCTGACATATCGTGCTTCCACTGCGGAGGATCACACAGCATTAAATCCTGCCCAAAATTCAGCAATCTAGATATATCCGAACGTTGGGACTTCATAAAGAATAAAAAATTATGTTCAAACTGCTTCAAGCCTACAGGAAAATATAACTCCAGACACTTTTGCCCAGGGAAATGCAAGGTATGTAATAAACGACATCATTGGCTTTTGCACGAAGATTTTAGCAAACAACAGCCTCCCAAGACCACAACGGCAATTTCCAGTGCAACAGCAACCAATAAGAACGAAAACATTGTTGCAAGCCTAGTAGGAAGACAGCATCGCAACGTTTTGCTTGCAACTGCCCTAATTAAGGTCCAGTCATCCTCAGGGAGTTTGGAGTATATCAGAGCCCTGATAGATTCCGGATCACAGGCATCATTCATCACAGGAGATGCAGCTCAAACGCTGGGTCTACCAGAAGAAAAGGCGAGAGTGCACATTTCTGGATTAGGCAAGAAAGGAGCAGGTACAGCCCGAGGACGATTAACTGTAAACCTATGTCCACGATTTCCAAGCAACTACACAACCATATGTGAGATGCTGATACTGCCACAGCTAACCAAGTCACTTCCAGAAAAACCAGTCGAAAACTATCAACTTCAGGGCTGTAAGAATATGGTGTTGGCTGATCCACTATTTCAGAAACCTGGACCAATAGACGTTATCCTAGGAGCAGACATCTACAAGGAAATCATTTTGGAAGGAGTACGAAAATTCAACGGAGGCCTGTTAGCGCAAAACACGGAACTTGGATGGATCATCACGGGGAATGCAACAGCACCATCAGAAGAAAGGAAAATTCTTAGCATGGTCGCATGTGCTGCAGAAGATGAACAACTCACAAAATTTTGGGAGATTGAAGAAGTTGTACCAGAAAAGATGATGTCCAACGAAGACAAGGAATGCGAAGAATTCTACAACTGCAACCACCAGAGAAATGCTGATGGTACATATACAGTGAAAATTCCGTTCAAGGAACCAATAGAAAAGCTTGGGAATTCAAGAAAAAAGGCAATCGCACGGTTCATTCAACTGGAGAAACGGTTAGAAGAAGATAAAGTTCTAGGTAAAGAATACAAAACCTTTATGAAGGAATACTTAGAACTAGGACATATGAAACGCGTTCAACCAGGAGCCAATCTACGAAAAACCTACTTCATCCCTCATCAAGCAGTAGTAAAGGAAGACAGCACAACCACCAAGTTAAGGGTAGTCTTTGATGCTAGTGCGAAGACCACTACTGGACTCAGCTTAAACCAGCTAATGACTGCTGGACCAAGACTACAACAAGATTTGAAGCTTATCCTGCTGAGGTGGAGAAAACACAAATTTGTTTTTTCGGCAGATATTGAAAAGATGTATCGTCAGATTAAGATAGCCGAAGAAGATCAGGACCTCCAAAGGATAGTATGGCGGTTTTCTCCAGACGAACCTATTCAAGAATTTAAACTCACCACTGTAACTTATGGAACAACAGCAGCACCATACCTGGCAATCCGTACCCTTTTGCAGCTAGCCGAGGATGAAAGACAAATATACCCAATGGCTGCAGAAGTAGCAACCAAGGACTTCTACGTGGATGATTTAATGTCGGGAACTGACTCCGTAGAAGAAGCACGGCATCTCCAAGTAAGTCTAATCAATATGTTAAAAAATGGAGGGTTTACCCTCAGAAAATGGGCAAGCAACAGCCCAGCTCTTGTTGAAGAATTGCCAGATAACTTGCAGGACAAGAATTTACTCGAGATCGACGAAGGAGAAACAAGGAAAACCTTGGGAGTACACTGGAGTCCAAAGGCAGACGAATTTAAGTTTCGAGTCAGTCTTCGAACTGATGCAAATCCTACAAAGAGGGTAATCTTGTCAGAAATATCCCGTTTGTTTGACCCATTAGGATGGTTGGCGCCAATTGTAATAAAAGCCAAATTAATAATTCAACAACTTTGATTACAACAGCAATCATGGGATCAACCAGTGGCCACAGAAATAATGAACGAGTGGAAGCAGTTTCAAGAAGAGTTACCATTGGTTGAAGGCATATCCATTCCAAGATGGTTAGGGTACCACAGCAGCATCCGGGAAATGGAGTTGCATGCATTCTGTGATGCGTCGGAAAAAGCTTACGGTGCTGTAATTTACAGCAGGGTAATGTCTCAAGACGGACGCATTCAAATAAGTCTATTGACAGCCAAGTCAAAGGTTGCACCTATAAAAATGAAGAAAACGTTGCCACGGCTGGAGTTATGTGCTGCATCGTTAGCAGCAAAAATGTTGAAGGAAGCTATTAGTGCACTGGACATCCCCAGCATCTCCATCTTCGCGTGGTCAGATTCCATGATAACCTTATCCTGGATAAGAGCAGGCCCGGAGAAATGGAAAACATTTGTTGCAAACAGGGTAACAGAAATATTGGAAGTAACCCCCAGCGGAAATTGGCATCATGTGCGCTCAGAGCACAATCCAGCAGACGCTGTATCCCGAGGGCTCACTCCTGTCAAACTACAGCATCATCTATTGTGGTGGAACGGGCCGCAATGGTTACGAACTAATCCTTTGCCACTGACGGAAACAACTATTCCCATAACAGCTACAGAAGAGGAAAAGATTCACCAAGTCCAAGCGTTTATCGCATCAAAAGAAGAATTGGACATCTTGTCCAAATATTCGTCACTGCAGAAGTTACTGCGGGTCACTGCATACTGTAACAGGTTTGCTCAAAAATGCAGAAGACAACAGTTTCCGACCGAATACCCTACGGCAGCAGAACTCAACAATTGCCTCATTCAAATCATCCGTATAGTGCAAGCACGCAGCTGGGCAACAGAGATTCAAACCTTGAAGAAAAACATCTCGGTTCACACAAAAAGTTCCTTGGCACCATTACGACCATTCATCAATGATGAAGGAACTCTTAGAGTGGGAGGACGACTTCAAAATTCAATGTTGCCATATAATGAGAAACATCCTATTCTCATTTCCCATAATAGTCATCTAGCCCACCAAATAGTGAGAGACGTCCATCAGAAACTGCTACATGGCGGAAGTCAAGCTACAGCAGCATACATCCGTAGAAAATTCTGGATCATCAATGTGAAGAAAATAATACGCAAAGAAATTCACACCTGCATGAAATGTTTTGCATTCAGAAGACAACCGTTGCAGCAACTCATGGGCAATTTACCTGAGCCTAGAGTAACGCCGTCCCTGCCATTTTCTCACACTGGCCTGGATTATGCAGGGGCAATACAAATCAGAACCGCAAAAGGAAGAGGGAATAAGTCATACAAAGGATATATTGTCATCTTTGTATGTTTGGCTACCAAAGCAGTTCATTTGGAGGCTGTCAGTAATCTAACAACAAACGCCTTTTTGGCAGCCTTCAGAAGATTTACATCCAGAAGAGGAACATGCCTTCATATCTATAGCGATAACGGAACCACATTTGTAGGAGCAAATAGAGTTCTGCAGAAGGACTTCAAGAAAACTCTAGGAGACTTTAGCGTTCAAGAAAAACTTACTCAAGAAGGTATCCAGTGGCACTTTATTCCACCGGCAACTCCCCACTTCGGAGGAATCTGGGAAGCAGCGGTGAAGTCAACAAAGTATCACATGAAAAGGATTGTAGGGAACAGTACCCTCACGTTTGAAGAACTATCGACCCTCCTGTACCAAATAGAGGCATGTCTCAATTCGAGACCACTTTGTCCATTAACCACAGATCCCAACGATGTGGTAGCGTTGACCCCTGGTCATTTTCTAATTGGAAGGGAACTTATAACACCAAATGAACCACCATTAGAAGTACATTCAGAAACACTGACAAGATGGAAACTACTTCAAAAGTTGAAAAACGACTTTTGGAAAATATGGTCTAAGGAATACCTATCTGGGTTACAACGCAGAACGAAATGGACTTCGAAGGAAGAGAATTTGCAAGTAGGGGATCTAGTGTTACAAAAGGATGAAAACAGTCCTCCCAATCGATGGCCTTTAGCAAGAGTGACAGAAGTGCATCCAGGTACAGATGGCATTGTCAGAGTTGCAACCGTGAAGACAAAGGGAGACACAATTCTCAAGCGTCCTATTACCAAGCTCGTTCCGTTACCAAGACAGGAGGAAGAGGAAGGAAGTAGAAAGCAAAGCAGGGGTAGTGGAGTGTCAACAGTAACAAAAACTATAACACTCTTACTTACGTTATGCACCATAATTTCGGCAACCAAGGGATCGTATACAGTAAAGTATCCGTCACCTGGCCTATTCATTGAAGAACTTGGCCACGCAAAACTCTCGAGAAGAAACTTCAGGATCGAAGTAGCAGTGAACATCTCCAGCATCCAAGTAGATGAAGAAGATATAAACAAGACAATCCAACAAATGAATACCTTATGCGACAAGGCACTGGTATTATCTGCAGAATCCCATTGCAAAGAATTAAATCATCACCTGAGAGAGTAGCAAAGACAGATCATCTGGAATATGAGAAGCATTTATAGTCAAGATGTCAGAACCAAGCGAGGATTATTAGGGCAACTACTAACCTCAGTGTTTGGAGTCAACGATGAAGTCTACCATGACATCGAATCATTGGAGAAAAATCAACTAGAATTAATACATTCATCTAATCGTCAGACGAAGATCATGTTGTCAACTGCAGCAACTCTAAATGAGACTGAAGCCAGAATATCCCAGAAGTTGGATAATTTTCGAAGAAAACTCAATGAAGGGTTGCTAGCAATCAATGAGATGGAACCTTGGTACAAGAAGACGGACGACAGCAAGCTAAACATACATGTGTTGACATCATATCAGATGGCCACCAACTACTTACAAGAGATGGGTGAGAAGTACAAACAACTTCTAAATGTAAAATTTAAAAGGGCAGACATCATGCAATTTATTCCATCGTCACAATTTGACAGAATAATGACTAATGCAATGGTCAATCTTCCAGAAAACCTAGAGATTCTTACTACGCCAACGCACAAGATGGAAGTTAGCTTCAACAATGAATCAATCGAGATCTTCAGTTATTTTCACATAACTGAGAAGCGGGAATACAACTTGATAAAACCAACTCCTATTCCAGTAAAGAAAGGAAATGGAACCTACGCATCACTGAACTTGCCAATGGAGTTCTTAGCTATCAACTACAACGAACAAACCTATTTTGAAATCCAAGAGGACAAGTTAAAGGAGATCGAGCCAATAGGAAAACATCTTTACCTATGTAGGCCATCCGCCGTTCGAAGTATTGAAGACAATCCTAATTGCATCATTGACGAAATCTATCAACGATTAAACAAGATCAAATGTTTGGTCCATCAGTTTACAGTTAATACCCTGGTATGGAAGAAACTGTACGCAGCGAATACATGGTTGTTTATTCCCAATCAACCCACAACAGCAGCAGTACAATGCAGCGGGAATCGAGAAGATGTGAAGATTCAAGATGTTGGCATAATCCAGATATCCCCAGATTGTACTATATACACCAAACGGACTACCTTGCATACTCAGCTATTCACTACTATTCCTGTCGTAGCTGGGTTCAACAAACCAATGCAAGTAATTATTAACACTACTTTGCAGAATATGAGCACCCACCCTCAACTGCAAATGGAGGAACCTGTGTTGCTACCGTCCGATCATTTTCAACGCCTACAAGAAGAAGAGGACGAGTTGCAGCTACATCAAGAACATCCATTGTGGCACCATCAACATACCATCATGGTGAACACTGGTACTACAATCGGTATCTTGGTATCAGTTTGTATCATCTGGACATTATGGAAGTACTGGAGAAAGAATAGGAAACCGCAGCCACGCCCAAATTCAGACCCGTCAGAGAGCTTCAGGTTACAACCACTGCCACCTGACGAAGAAAATGGAGAGACAGCTTCAACCACACCATCCCGGCCCTTTGTCGCTCGGCAGAATGTTTAGGAACCAAACATAAATTTTAATCCTTTCAATTTAATTAAGCGAATATTTCACAAACACATATTGCATACGGAAAATGCTTAACAAAGCGTCAGCAGTAATGTAATCAGTGCTCGAATGACCGGTGAATAGCCTGCAATTCTGCACTCTGCAAGTTTGTTTGTTATGAAATTGAATACGCAAGTGCATATGCGAGCTGAAACTAGGGCAAATATTAAACTTTGTAAGCTAAGTCAGTATTTTTATATGTATAAATAGAAAAATATTCTAGTCAATAAACATACAGTTTGAAGTCTTGTTTTACTGTGTCACGCTGACCAACGGCCCCAGGTCTTTTTTGGTACATCATCTCGTGTGAGACCGCACGAGACCGTTGGTTTGCACCCCTTTTTAATTCCTGCACCCCTAAGATATTCCTACGACTGTCCAAATTAAATTCATACAGTCCATTACAAGCTCCACCCTGAACAATAACCTCACTTCACTTTTAGCACATGGGCTAAAAGTAAACAGCTAATTTCTTTAACCACACTAAACTATAAAACGTCACTTTTAGTGAAACAAGCTAGCGCTAAAAGGCCTACTTTTAGTGGTGGTCGTAGAAAAACGTCACTTTTAGTGAAACTATAATCCATTCAGTTAACTCCCGTGACGTTTACGCTGTCAAATGAAAATTTTGGAGTGTACTTTATGTACAGAAGCTATCAACTTTTTTAGTGAATGTACTTAACGTCGAACTGAAAGTAAGGTTATGACAAATCATTTGCCATTTTCGTAAAATTAAGTAGAACAAGGTAAAAATGGGTTTATTAATAATACTATGAGTATATGCAGCCCAAATGAAATTCCAGATGTAATCTGTATAGGAATGTAAATATTGTAAATATCTTTGAATAAACTTAATTTTTTGGGCTTTAACATGAAATTGTTCATATAAAATGAGGCGATTATTGCATTTTTGTAGCGATAATCCATGGATTTTATAATCTTATATAATGTTGTACGACCATGAGTAAAGTTTAATTCTTGTGTAGCATATAGATGTAAATCATCAATGGTAAAATGTTCATTATTGTGATGAAATAACTTTACAACTTCACTTCCAGTTCGAAATTGTAGTTTTATAATCTCACTTCACCTTTAGCACATGGGCTAAAAGTAAACAGCTGATTTCTTTAACCACGCTAAACTATAAAACGTCACTTTTAGTGAAACAAGCTAGTGCTAAAAGGCTTACTGCTTTTAGTAGTGGTCTTAGAAAAAAATTGATTTTCAGATGGTTGTAAGGATGACTTTGTTTTGATCAGTAGTGGTCATAATTATGATTACTATTTAGTTCAATGTACTACATGCTTATTTGAAATTTCGTATATATTTACCGACTTTCAACGAAATTTTGTCGAATACATCTCTGTTCTGTGCAAGTCATTCATTCTAACCTCAAATAATCAACGTGAAAAATAGCCGGACTTACAAAATGGTCAAAGTTGTACTAGGGGGAGGAATTAGCGGTCTTTCAGCAGCATATTACTTGCGTGCAAAATTCCCTAAAGACCAAATTTATCTAATTGAAGCTTCAAGTCGTACAGGTGGTTGGATTAAATCGACAAAACTGGAAGGAGGGTTAATTTTTGAACAAGGACCACGAACAGTAAGACCTAGAGGACCAAAAGGAGCAAACACCTTACATCTAATTGAACAGTTGGGGCTGAGTTCAGAAATCCAAACAATTCCGTCAAACCATCCTGCAGCTTTAAATCGTATGGTGTATGCAAACGGTCAACTGCACAGCTTACCGTCAAACATATTTAGCATTTTTAAAACGAAAACGCCATTTTCGAAACCTTTAATTAGTTATATAACCAATGATTTAAGGGCACCCCGAAAGATAATTCCAAAAAATGATGAATCAATATACAGTTTTATTCAACGACGATTTGGTAAAGAACTAGCCGATTATGCTATAAGCCCCTTAATTTGCGGTATATGTGCGGGAAATTCTGAACAAATTAGCGTAAAATTTTTGATGGAAAACCTATTTGACTATGAACAAAGACATGGAAGTGTGATAAAAGGTGCTATTGTCCATGCATTAATCAGTAAGAATAATTCAAAACAACAAGTGCCTAGTAGTATCTTATCCAAACGTGCAAAAGATGAAAAATGGAATGTTTATTCATTTAAGCAAGGCTTAGCATCATTACCTAAAAAATTGAAAGTAATTAACGAGGAAAATAATGTGCAAATTCACTTGAATACACCGTGTACCGAAATAAATTTTGCTGATAAAATAACATTACATACAGCTAGCGGTGAAAAGATAATAGCAAATCATTTAATTAGTTGTGTATCATCAAAAATCTTGGGGAACTTAATTAAAGGCCACACAGAATTTAAAGAATTGTTAAAAAGTATTCCATTTGTAAATGTTTGCGTTATAAATCTTCATTATAAAAAAAAGGTGTTAAATCAAAATGGCTTTGGATTTTTGGTGCCCCCTAAGGAAAATATACCTATTTTGGGAGTAATTTTTGATAGTTGTTGCTTTCCGCAAGATGACGGTACTACTTTAACTGTGATGATGGGTGGACATTGGTTTCAACATTACTTTGGTGATAATCCTTCAAAGGATTATCTTTTAGATGTAGCACTTTCACAGCTGCGTGATATTTTAGGCATTTGTGAAAAGCCTGCAGTGTATCGAGTTAATATATTAAATGACTGCATACCGCAGTATGTAGTAGGGCACAATGATATAGTAAGTCGGATTAATACCTATATCAAAGTCAATAATATGCCATTGTCGTTATGTGGTGCATCATATCATGGTGTTGGCATAAATGATGTTATCTTTTCAGCTAAAACTACAGTTGACAACATGGAAATAATATAGTTAGTTTCAAATTATAAGAAAGATACTTTATTATATGAACTTGGTAATTGATTTAATTGAAACATATTTAAAATATAATTAACTCGGAGCTGCATCTTTGCCTGAAACAAAAGTATCATATTAGTACATTTTCAAAGTACATATTTTGTTATAGGTTGTATATAAAATACATGAAGGTTTAAATTTCTGTATAAGTTTTTTCAAACTTTTCTATTTCTATTTTGTATAAGTACAAATAAACTTGGATTCAATCTTATTTTGCATATGGCCCTTTGCAGTACGAACCACGGCAACACTTATATAGTTACACTGCTCTCTTTCTAGTTTCTTAGTTCGTATAGGCCATTAGAGTAAGCGTATGAGCACTTATCTTAGTTCAGTCAGTTATTTTTACCTGACTGTGGATTCCGTATCCGCAGAATAAGATCGAATTTGAGTTTAGTTATATTTTAAGAACTATTCTTGTAAACAGAATGCTACTTTGTGATGTACATTTAAAACACACTCGACTTAAATAAAAATGTAATTATTATAAACTGTAGTTTTCTAAATAATGATATTACTAAAGTGAGTATAAACAAACTTTTTAAGGATTACACTGCTTCCTTAATTTACTAAAAAAATAACTCTGCTTACCTGCATATTTGACTTCATCAAAAGCTTTACGTGCCTTTTTAAGCTCTTCATTCATGGTTAAAAGATCTTTAACTCGAGCATATTTCCGTGAATCTTTGCGAACTAAGAATACTATATCTTCCACTTGGACTCTACCAGTACGACCAATTTCCATAGCCCTAAAATATAAAATTAACTGAAATTAATATTATTGCAATTTGCCTTTCCTTCTGTTTCAATGCCTTTTTCAAGCACAGTCATTTATTCATTCATTCATCACTTGTAGCCTCTTACCTTTCGGTTTTGAGGATCATTCAATTTCAGCTATTGTGATAATATTAACTAATACAGTATGAACAGACAGTAAAGTCAGCGTATATAAATCAAACAAGTAGAGACACTCTCTGTCGGTTCCTTTGATGTCAAAATTCTGATTTGGATGACCTTGAACGGCTCCTGGGGGGGTACTTTCCAATTATTTAACAGATGGCGCAACTACTTGAACACATCATGATCGGTAGCAGAGCTAGTACCTGGCGCTGATTGATAGCAGAGCCAGTAGATATAGAAGAGTACCTACCGCCATTCTTTGATCCGTAAAAATGCCGCCATCGCCGCTATTTTTGTTCCCATCAGCAATGACTGATTGAATTATGTCTAAAATTTTACTTGAAATTGGCAAGACTGTAAGTCTAAAGTACGTTTTTTTTCTATAATAACTGTCAAAGTGTTACAATGTTGGTAGATATGTGATTAAAACGCTAGGAAATTTTTATACTTCGTGTTGGTAGAACTTTTTCAAAATTATGGTTATGTGTCAATTTTGAATGTCAAAGTTTCTTAATTTGAACTCTTGACAAATTTCATTTTTTTACTGGAATCAAACGTTCATTATGTTTATTTTCAAATATTGTAAGTTTAATAATTAATAAATTTGCAATATTTTACTATTACTGGGCTGTTCATTTTACCCACTATTATGACATATCTGTCAAAACAACAAATATTTTTTTTAGTGGAAGAAAAGAACTAAATATCTATGTACCAACATTATTAAAACTAGGGACCCTGCAGGAATGCAACTTATCCCCTAGAAAGTTGACCTTGAAAATTATTATAGAAAAAAAATGGACTTTAAATAATTGTATTTAAATATCGATATATGGATATATCGACATTAACATCGATATAGTTATTTTTGCCCAGCCCTAGTCTACACTGCACTTTATAAAACTACATTTAACTGTATTATTACTTCATGCGATTTCGACATAGTCTAATAAGCTAAACAAATAATGCAAAAATATGTAATTTAAACCATATTTATAGATTAACCCTTAACTGGTAACGTGCCGTCTGTGAGACTGCAAGCAAATTTTAATCTCAAATTTTCAGCAAAAGAGTACCGCTTTTCGGCAAATGATCTTATCTAATCTTTCTCCTCTTGGTACCCCGCCTATCGCACAATTATTGGTAAATTTGGGTAACTAACGCTGGAGATGTGTTTTATTTTTAGTTCAGTACAGTCTGTGAGACGGCACGTTACGGTTTACGTGACAATTTTTTTCCATTGGTAGGCATGGCAGGCTCTGTGAATTACAATATTTCTTTAAGTTTTTTTTTACAAATGCATTGTTTTACTTATTATTAATAGTAAAATAAATAAAATAAGTTTTTTTTTGTTATCTTGACCTGGTAAAAAGTACATTAGCAATTTGTGTTCAAGTTGAAAATTATCTTATTATTATTTCTTTACATTAAGTTTTCGGTTATTTTAAATAAAATTATTACTAAAACATATATGCCTAACAAACCTCTATATATATATTTAAAAAAATAATTAAAACAGTTTCATTTTTTTCGCTTCAAAGGTGACGGTTTACGTGAGAATTTTTTGCCACTTGTAGACATGGCAGGCCCTGTGAATTACAATATTTCTTTAAGTTTTTTTTTACAAATGTATTGTTTTACTTATTATTAATCGTAAAATAAATAAAATTACTTTTGATCAAAAGTTTTCCTTTGTTATCTTGGTCTGGTAAAAAGTACATTGCCAATTTGTGTTCAAGTTGAAAATTATTTTATTATTTTTTCTTTGCATTAAGTTTTCGGTTATTTTAAATAAAATTATTACTAACAAATATATGCCTAACAAACCTCTATATATATATTTAAACAAATAATTAATACAGTATATTTTTTTTCGCTTCAAAGGTGTGGCAGTCTCACAGACTGCACGTTACCAGTTGTGCTCCAAAATTTCACGTTACCAGTTAAGGGTTAAATAATGTTAAAAATAAATTTTCAACTTAAAAAAGTGACACTTTTTGTTAAAAAAAGCATGTTACAGATTAGGCAAGTTTTCTTGTTTTCAATGGCTTCTGCAATCAAGTATATTTTTGATCTCTCTGTATAAACACATTTTCTTTATAATTGTGTGAACAGCGTACAAGATGCGGTAACGTGAACAATGCGAAATGTACATTAAATGCCTTTATTCTTATTCACAATACAATTTGCTAAACCTTGGCTTAAATATGTTTTACTTCATATTTAGACACAAGTCGTTTTTATTTCTATCAATCATGACAATTTTGTTAAAATATATAGTGTGATCAAAAATTATTTTCATCTGTATGGCTATGCAATACTTCCTAGTTTATAAATGCAACTAGAAGGCATTTGAAAATCAAACCCTAAGTTTGACATTTAAGTATAAACCTGGTTACATTCATAAATAAAATTAAGAAGTATTCCATAGCCATACTAGATGACAATAATTTTTTATCATACTTTATAAATATTTAATTTAAAACAAATGAACGCGTTATATGTCACAAAGCTGTTTCGTAATAATAGCCACATCATTGTTGCTTTAAATTAAATAGGTTGAGTTAGAGAACTGTGCAGGTCCAAACCCGGACCCGATCTACAATCCCCAATTTTGTATCTTTTAAAGCTGCACTTGACCCCAAATTCAAATGTTCTTGCAACTTGCTCAGATAGAATGCTTCAACACAATAAAATAATTTTCACACTTCAGCAGTCAAATAATTATTAGGTATATATTTTTATATACAAACAAAATTTCTGTTAACGAAATGAAGTTGTACCCGCCACCCGACCCCTGACCTGCTTTCTCCTATCCGCACCTGACCCGCTACCCACAACCCGACTCGCAATGCGGATAACCAGCGGAGATCAGCGGATACCCAACCCGATGCAGGACTCTAGGTTGAATTAATATTTTTAATTTTAATATACCGATGGGGCCATAATTATACAGATTGGTGGTGGATAATGTGAATATAAGCAAATCAATTGAGCTAGAATACAGTATATGGGCTTTGTATGTGTTCGACAGAAATAGACTAATATGCGATTGACACCTAGTATCCGCAGAATCCAGGTGTTTGGTTTTTAGAAAACACTGAATTCTCGGATACTAGATCTTAAATCATATATGTTTATTTTTGTCTAACTCATACAAAGCCCGTAAATTATACTCTAGCTCAGGGGTTCCCAAAGTTTATCAGTCTGCGGTGCACTTACAGGTTTAGTAGTTTGTCCCGGCGCCCTTGGCAAAAAAGGTGCGCAATGACATAAATCAGGCACAGAAATTAAAACAACTCTTAAGATAAACCTCATGTTTATTAAAATTGAATCACAAGAACCATCAAACTAAAATATGAAAATGGTGAAAACCTTCCAAGACAAGTAAGTTAATGTGACAGGTGAGCTTGCTGATCGCAACACATTTTTTCAAAACGCGGAATAAGGTTTGATATTGCCACTCTCATTTCTCGCTCCACATTGATTTTTGAGTGTTATTTGCTTTTTATTACAGCTTCAGCGCAAAATCCGGCTTCGCATAAATAGGTTGTCGCAAAGGGAATGAGGATCCTTACAGCTTTTAAACTCAGAGTTGGATATTCATTTTTGATTGATATCCGAAGCTCCACTAAATCAGAAGCAAATTTTGTTTTCAAGCCGTTGTCGCAAGAGAGTTGAATTAGACTCTCTTCTTCCTGCGAAGTGAAATCTGGTGGAGCTTGTGCACCGAAAGGATCTTGGATCCACACAAATTTCTCAACATCGTCTTCCTCAAAGTATTTTGCAAACCAGTCAGTGAGCTTGCAGTGAGAAAACACAAAGCAAAACACTGAAACAAAGCGGGCGCTCTTCTGGTAGCGAGCGTCTTAAAACAGTGTACTTTTCTTCTCAGATGTTTACTCTTCGATTGTTATTTAGAAACTGAACTGGTTTGTCGAAGTGGTGCCGTATTTATACTAGCCGCCCCAACTACTTACAACGTTACAAAGTTTCATTAGCTTCAAAGCCATTTCAAAATGTTTATTCTTTGACTGCCTGTGTTCACATTTTCCAGCACCAATCTGTATATTACGGCAATGAGATAATATGAACAACAAAATAGAATGCTTGAGTAAGAGATGGCCATACAAAAAAAATATATTACTAGGCATAACCTATTGACATGTCATAATTAAAAATGAAAGTCAAGTCTACTCAAATATTTGCTTCTATGTTTCTCTTTCTCTTACTCAAGCAATTCATTCTATTTTGTTGTTGTTATCTCATTGCTGTTATAACTATATAATTTTGCCCACATCAATATATTAAATAAAAAGTTCATAAAGCTAAATTTATAATAAAAACATTATTATTCCTATGAAGGTGTAGCTTGTGTAAATATTTCTTTGTGCTTTATGTAAATCAGTGCGATTAAAACTGTAAAATGTCTTAAAATCAAAAAGTGTCTATTTCTTTATAAAAAAAGCAAAGGTTTTGGAGGAACATGACAAACAATTGAGTGTAACAGCTCTGTCCAAAAAATATGAAGTAGCAAAGACGAATTTTTAAAATTGTCGAGTTAAAGACTGAAATTGGTGTAGCTTCGGTTTCAAGAGTATGGAGTACATGGGGTACTTTTATAAAGTCTTGAGATTCCTGGTTTTCACTTTCAATTATTAGATAAATGATTTTAGCAGAGAACATAACATTGATATTGTTAGCAGACATTTTATCATTTAGTTCCTGTATTTTGGTATTTAACTGTGCTAGGTTTTTGAAAATCTGCTTTAAATGTCTTAAATAGTGATTTTACAGTTTAAATTTGTTCAAGTTTAATGCCGCATAAATTGCAAAGAACACGAACGCCACAAATTTTATTCTACATGATCCCGTTATCCATCGGCAGCTCGGTACAAGCGAGGTCCACATACCAGGTGTCCCAGGTAGTACGAGCCATAGGGTGACTGCAACGTTAAAAACGCAAAGGATAAACTAACGCTGTGACTTATATGAGAGATCTTGATATAAATGGTTTATTAAACAATCTGCGATACTATAAAAGAAAAATACACTCTACAGTCCTTTTTAAACTATTACCGCCAAGATTCCAAATTACATCATTTGAATATTTACGTTGGTTCAGAACCTCTAACAGCAAAATGCAACAAACTTCAAAACTGTCAGCTGACGTTGGGAAAACAAAAATTATGCTCAAGTGTAGGGTGTAATTGCTCCTTCGTGTTTGTTAACATGGCAGTCTCCCTATGGTCCTTACTACGTGGGATATTCATATAATAATTAATATAATAATAATAATTGTTTTTATTTGAAAATAAACAGATATATAAAAAAACCATATACAAATTAAAATATTTTCAAAATCTCAAGGTCCAGATCAGTACAACTGTTTTTCATCTGAACCTTGCAAATATAAATTAAATTTTTAAGTTTAAGTAATACACATGACAAACACAAAATACAAACACAAAATACAAATACAAGCCCGTCGTTTCCAAATATATTTCAAGTCCGAGCAATTCTTGCAAACTCATAATTTTTGTTTTATTAAAAAGTGGTAAATTTAAAAAGTTCGTTAATTTAGGTCACTCACGTTTCTTGAGATTTTAGATACAAATTAAATAACTGTATTCGAAATTGTTTAACAGAAAGGGTTTTGAATGATAATGGTAACTCATTATATACTTTACTGATATTGAATGTAAACGATCTTTCAAACAAAGCGGTTCGGTGTTGAGGTGGCGTAATTAAACCTCTAAACCTCAAATTTAAACTATGCACGTCCGTCCTGAAAGTTATTTTATTATAGAGATACGGTGGGGTTTTACAAAGTATCAATTTATGATAAAAACATGCAGTTTGTAATAAGCATCTATTTTTCATGTTAAGCCACTTTGTTTCCTGCAACTTATGTGAAATGTGCTCATATTTACGTATACCGTGAATGTACCTCAAACATGAATTTTGCACCCTTTGCAATCTATTTCTGGTATCAACATCTAAGCAAGGACCTATAATTTCAGAACAATATGAAAACTGGGATAATACAAGAGAATCGCAGAGCATTTTTTTCTGAATCTTATTTAAATAAGATCTGTGTGGATATAACAATTTTAAATTTAAATACGCTTTCTGAATACATTTGTTTATATGAGGCCGATATCTAAAAGTGTTGTCAATTATCAATCCTAAATTTTTTGCTTGTGTAGTTATTGGAATTTCAATATCATTAATAGTTATACGTAACAAATTTTGAATATTCAATAAATTAGATGATCTGCCAAATAAAATAGCACACGATTTTGATGGATTTAATTTTAGTCCGTGATGTACAGATGTTTTATAGAGTTCATTTAAATCATGCGTAACCTCTCTTACGGCAGAGTCAAAATCCGATGGTTGAAATGAATAATAAAGCTGAGTATCATCGGCATACATGTGCATTTTGCAATAGGTAGCAGATTTATAGAAATTTGATGTATAAATGGTATACAACAAGGGTCCTAAAATCGACCCCTGAGGCACGCCCTTTTCAATGTTACGTAAAGATGAATTATGTTCATTAATTTTGACACTTTGCGATCTATTACTGAAATAATGTTTAATTAAATCAATTGCATTTGACGAGAACCCTATAAAGTGCAATATTAAAAGTAATAATTCCTGATTAATAGTGTCAAATGCCTTACTGTAATCCAATAGAACCAAAATTGTTAACTTTCCGTTATCTGTAGCCTCGAGTATGTCGTCTGTTACCTTTGCAATTGCAGTAGTGCAGCTATAACATTTACGAAAACCTGACTGAAATTCCGGTAGCAAATTGAATGTATTTAGAAAATATCGGATTTGTTTATACATAATTTCTTCAATTATTTTAGAGAAAGTAGGCAAGATACTAATCGGCCTAAGGTCTGAGTAATGCCCAGGTTCGTTTACTTTCGGCAATGGAATAACAAGGGCATGCTTCCAACTATCAGGGTACACATTATACTTCAAGCAAAAATTTATAATATGAGTTAAAGGTTGAAGTATAAATGGACAGCAATACATAATCATTTTAATATTTAGACCGTCAACGCCCATAGCATTACTTTTAATCTCATATAGTATTCTGCCTACTTCCTCTTCTGTTATTGTTTCGAAATTAAATTCCGGAATATTATTGATACGCGTCAAATAATAGTTTTTGATTTCATCACTAATAGGTAAATTCGGTATGCTGTCTATGAAAAAATTGTTAATATTCTCAGGATTACATAGCTGACCAGGAATTTCTGTATTTTGAGATTTTTGTAAATTGAGTAAGTGAAGGTCTTTCCAAATTTGTTTTATACTGCAGTTTTTAGTTTTGTACACAAAGTATGCCCTTTTTTCGTTTACTATACTCGTACTTGTAAAATTTCTAAGATTTTTGTAATATTCCCAGTGCGCTGGATTTTTAGATTTCAAATATTTACGTTTAGCAGCATCCCTCATCTTCATCATTAGTTTAATATTATCCGTTATCCACGGAGCAAAATTTTTTGTAATTTTAACTGTTTTCCACGGAGCATGTACATCAAATAAACTGTTTAAGCTATTATTAAGGACAGAAACTTTATTGTTAATATTTTGAGTGTGATATATTTGTTGCAAGGGCAACAAATATAGATCATTTCTAAATTTATTAATGTCAAAATATTTGAAATCGCGATATGTTTTTATATATATATAAATTTTAACAATTTAAGCATGCGCTCATTGCATTGTTGAATGCGTTTTGTGAACTTTGATAAGAAAAGGTCGATCTTACCAATGTAATGTTTAGACACAAACAGAAATACAAAAAATAACAACTACATAAATATTCTGATTGTTTTAATAACACTATTATGTCTTACTTAAATCCACACCGATTGGTTTTAAGAATTTACCACGTTTACGTACTGTCTCAAATAGCATTTTTATAAATAATTGTGAAGCCAAATTGAATGTCGGCAAAGAATATGTAAGCTGGTTAAAAGCTGAAGATGTTTTTAGTAAGAATAAAAAGGTAACAAGAAAATAAACTCTCTTAACTATGAACATTTCTTCAATGTTATTTTCTGCTTCTGAGATACATTACCGCTAAAACATGTTTATATAATAGCTATTTTTAGGATACTGCATTGGTAACTAGCGTTTACATAGTTACAAACGAGTCCAGTAGATAAAATTTACCGGCCTAGACCAGTAGTAATAGAACTACTACTGGTCTAGGCCGGTAAATTTTATCTACCGAACTCGTTTGTAACTGTAACTGTGTAAACGCTAGTTATCAATGCAGTATCCTAAAAAATCTTATACGATACACGACCGGTAGCATTATTATGGCCTTGCCAAACATACAGGTCTCGCCCTACGGGCTCGACCTGTAAGGTATTGGCGCGGCCATAAAAATGTTGCTACCGGTCTAATAACGTAAATAGCTATTACGTTATTAGACCGGTAGTAACATTTTTATGGCCGCGCCAATACCTTACAGGTCGAGCCCGTAGGGCGAGACCTGTATGTTTGGCAAGGCCATAATAATGCTACCGGTCGTGTATCGTATAAGATTTTTTAGGATACTGCATTGATAACTAGCGTTTACACAGTTACAGTTACAAACGTTTGTAACTATGTAAACGCTAGTTACCAATGCAGTATCCTAAAAAAATATTTATGTAGTGCATATATAAATGAAGTAACTTTAGACACAAGTCTTTAAACTACTTACTTGTGAGTCATTTCGGTGATAAATTCAATAACCAAATCCTCAATGATATCTACGCTTTCTGTATATGGATTTTGATCATCTCCAAAACCATACATCATACATCGTAGCTCTTTACTAAACAGTCTTTTTCGACCAACGCTACATAAAGCCAGTGTTGTTTCTGCCCCATCTTCTTCTTCAAACTAATAACACTGTTTAGTACACAATCATCTCTAAAATATAACTAATACTTACTTGTTCATCATCAGCTGCAGCAGCCATATTCAAAATTCAGTTTAAGTGTTTGGTTTATGTTGAGTTGTACTGTATTTGAGGTTACACTTCGTAGTGCTACAGGATTCTGTGGTAGTGCAAGGAAGTCTTACAATAATAAATATATTTGCCTGTTATATAGGCAACCAAATATACAACTTGGTTATAGCACCAGCGACTTTGTAGTTTGTATGATTGAATGTTGGCAACATTATTTAGGGAATAACTTTTTATATGGCGTAAGGTGTTTTCTTGTTGAAATTCGTTGACAGAAGGTAGAGCGACCATTGAAAGTGAAACGTTTAATAAAGAAGTAAACTTCCAAGTATTTAGTAGGTGCATTATAAATAAACTATACAAAATCGTGCGGCCCAATCAAGGGTGAGCTTAGTTTTTTTTCATAAACTTGATCTGTATATTTTCATAACCTAAAATGCCGAAATACTATTGTGATTACTGTGATACCTATTTGACTCACGATTCGCCAAGTGTACGAAAAACACATTGCACAGGCCGAAAACACAAAGACAATGTTAAATTCTACTACCAAAAGTGGATGGAAGAACAAGCACAGCATCTGATCGATGCTACAACTGCAGCGTTCAAAGCGGGAAAAATTGCTAATAATCCATTTGCCCAACCTGGTAAAGGTGTTGCTATACCTCCTCCTGCACAACTTACAATGGGTCAACGACCAGCAGGTCCTGGAGCGCCAGGAATGATGCCACCAGGTAATGTAGTAATATTACAAGCTATTCCGATACAGTGGGGAGTTTCGAGTCCAAATAAAGCAGTTTGCACTGGAAATCAACATATTGCTGTTTGCTAGTTAAACATACAAAAAGGGTAATACTATTCATCGTAAGGAGTGTACATAATTTGACTCTACTATCCAACTTACTTGTCTTCCGCAATGTCAATGTATTTTGCATAGTGTACAGTTTTAAAGAAGAAAAATAAGGTTATTGTTTAAATATTTATTTAAATCGAGTCAATTAAAGACAATCGAGTAAGTTCAATTGTACGTTTTGTGTCTGCACAATAATTAATTCAAAATTTTAAATGGTTAGCAGTGAACAAAACTTAAGAAATGGTACTACGTAATACCAAAAATAGCAGTGGCGCCAACATATCACTGATTTGACAATGCAGAGGTGAAGTAAATGGATAATAAATTATTATAGAACCACCATTAAATTATCATAAAGTTACGCAATTAAATGCCATTCCTGGGAAAACAGTTTTTGATTTTATATGTAACTAATGTAAGGCCTGACAGCAGGAGTTGAACGAGGTGGGTAGATGAAATTCACTAAAAATTAGCTTTATTACTAGTGCAGTGTGATTATTCTCTTAAATTTTAAACTATTCATAGTTGCATTGCTATGTTTCTTACAGCTTTTAAACATATTTATAAGAAATTGGCTTGCCATAATTTTATTTGGCTCTTTTGTAATTTTCAGTAAGTATATTGTCATCGACATCTTCTTCAGCCCCTATATATCGTAAGGATTTTTTTATTATTTTCTAATCTATTTCCAATTTCTTTTAGTAACCCATAGCATGATTTTTTTTGATAATTAATAATTTGTTTTGATAGATATTATTTTTGAATTGGACTTTATGGTTTGATATTGTGTTACCATTTATAATAAAATATCTCAGATCGTAATTTAACAAGCAAACATATACAATTTTGGGACAGTAAGCTATAATTTGCAGGTGCAGTACCGCCAATGATGATGGGACCCCATGGCCCAATGCCTCCTATGATGGGAATGCGTCCAC
This sequence comes from Agriotes lineatus, assembly GCA_940337035.1. Lineage (NCBI taxonomy): Eukaryota > Metazoa > Arthropoda > Insecta > Coleoptera > Elateridae > Agriotes > Agriotes lineatus. The sequence goes on from OW679194.1 coordinate 88,661,786, forward strand.
CTATGATGGGAATGATGCCCATGGGACCAATGGCTCCAGGCCCAATGGGACCGGTTCGACCACCAGTTATGAATGGCCCACAGATGAAAAGTTAATATGTTTAAATTAGATGCTAGAAATGTAATAAGTTTGTCAAGAAATATTAATTTAAAACGTTCTCTTATACAAATATACATATTTATTTCACTCTGATTCTGTAGTTTATAATTAAGACTCCAACTTATGCTAATGAAATGAAAACGTGCAAAACATACGTTGGATAATATTAATATGTACTATAATTATCTAAGAATATATATAATTGGAATTTGTCAGTCAGGATGAGAATTCTTTAATTGTATGGATGACATCGTCATGGAATTATTTGTTAATGTAAGAAAGATGTTTATTATTTTAGGAAATATCGATATATTAATAAACACAAAAATCAATATCTTCAATTAAATTAATTTTCTAGAAAACACTATATTTAATCTTCTCAGTAATGCTTAAACTTAGGAATGATAGGATATTACAGAAAGCATTTTGTGAGCATATTAACAAATCAATATCTTTTTATATAAAATCGTAGGTATTTCAGTAAAGCCAGTAATTGGATAATTTTAACTAATAAAAATATTGAAAATTTTCATGTCTGGTTAGTTTTAATAAATTGTAGATTTTCCTTCATAACTTTGTACAGAAGCCAACAGCTTTTTAAACTATAGCTTTAAACTGTAGTTAAATTTATGGTGTGACTGTTGAAGAATTACTAATATGGTACATATATTTCTGCTTGTTGATAATTGATTAGATATCTTACACCGTGTTGTATAGTCAAATTTATACCCATTCGGAGTCACGTGATAATCTAGTAATTTTACGTATGTCGATTCTTAAAAATGCAATTTTAGGGAAATAAATGACATTCCGTTTTGTAGGTTATCCTGACATATGCCAATTTCTAAAACAAGGTTGCTATGGGTTTATTCTCTTATATGAAATCAAACTGAATTTACAGGTTAAAGAAAACATAACATGTCGTAAAATGTAAATATAATAAAGATATGTCAGCTGCTACATTAAAAACCTGCTGCGTATAGCAAATTTTAAGTCAATTTCTGTGCATGCATATTCTGTTATAGAACATTGCCATTTGAAGCCTATTTCCTTGCACAATCTATTTAGGGAAGAAACTGAATGTGAAAAATCTCCAGATTCTTCAACCAAGCATTTTTTAGATTTTTTATGGTTACAAATTCTTTAGCTACATACATTTTATATACAGTGTCTTGACTGCTTCGTAGACTTCCGTTTTTGCATTCTTCACTTTCTGGCTCATATTTTCGGTAAATTGTGCTCTCCGAGATATTTAACGCAAGAGAAGCACGGCGAACAGCGTTGGAGGGTGAAACTGGTGATTTACTATTATTAATATTGTACTCTTCATAAAAAAAAACGCATAATCAAATTAATTGTTGTGACTGCTCGTTATACCGCATGTCCGATGGTTTCTTTTAATTTCCAGTTTTCGGCTCAACAATTTTAGGTTTTATTACCCTTATCTCAATAACTTACACGAAAAATATAATCTGACAGATTAGAAACGTCAAATTTTTAAAATTAATTTTATGAATCGACATGCCTTTTTTTCAAGTTTCTTCCATTTCATCTATTTTACTAAAGATGAACAGAGACAGACAAAAGTCACGTGACTCCGAATGGGTATAATTTTGACTATAGATGCTAAATTATAACAAGAGATCAATAAAAAAACCAATTAGGGTAGGCTGTGATATGTGTTATACATTTGGCAGTGCTGAAGTGTATTGTCAGTCTATGTCAAATTCGAGATTTGCAGGTTAAGTTTTACATCGGTCTGTGTCGAACAACAAACAAAACCTAACCTTTTAATCTCGAATTTGACATAGACTGAGAATACACTTCAGTACTGCCAAACATATAACACATATCACAGCCTACCCTAATTGGTTTTTTTATTGATCGCTTGTTACAACGCAATTTTAGTCCAAGAGCCAGCAACGGATTTTTTACAGTATTTTTAACAAGTCTGTAACTGTTATGGAAGGTCCCTTTGAATATACTGAGAAGGGAACCCGTAGTCTGGCAAGCCTGCGGTGGTGGTTTTAGCCCCCTTGCTTCCTTGAAGGGCGGAAAACAATAATGTGTCAAAACTGACACAAAACCTAGGAATAATATGTTGGTAACACTGTAAGTCTATGTCAAATTCGAGGTTAGCAGGTTAGATTTTGCATCAGTCTCTGTCAAAACTGACGGAAAACCTAACCTGGTAACCTCGAATTTGACAGACTTACAGTGCCACCAAGTTATTATTCACACGTTTGAATTTCCACAGCCTGCTGGGGATCAGTTTTTTTGGATCTTTCGATATTTTACAGTAAATGGTTACGTTTATTATGCAATTTTATGTGAATCTTCTTATTATTTTTTTCCATCCTTCAAGGACGCAAGGGGGCCAAAACCACCACCACAGGCTTGCCAGACTTCGGGCTTCCTTCTCAGTATATTCAAAGGGACCTTCCATAACAGTTACACGCTTGTTAAAAATACTGTAAGCAAACCCGTTGCTAGCTCTTGGACTATTTATTAAACTACACTAGAACTTGTAACAGATTATGTTGAAGTACAATTTACAGAATTAGAGTGACTCCATAGATTTTTCATAAAATGAAAATTAGGACCAAGATCCATAAACTCTCCAGGTAACCTCAGTTGTATAACATTCAAGTGGCTGCACAGCGGTGTGCGGGGGGGGGGGGGGGCAGTCTACTTCACTGTCAGTCCTGCTCTGTCTCGCTTGATGCAACGATTATAGTCGCATGCACTTTTAGATGTGCTTATTTTCTTATAAACTCTTTGGACATTTAGATGAATATACACTTCTCCAATAAATTAACGCACCACCAAAAAGTAGCCAAAAGTTTAAAGTTAATTTTTGTCGAAACCACTTATCCTATTTGGACAATTCTTTTTTTGAATGACAAGTTGTGTACTACTCGATTCGCATACAAACTTATTTTTTTTATAAATACCGAGTGTAACAATTATAACACCCTGTGGGGTTCAACAGTTACAATATCAAGTTATAATTCAAAATAAACTCTAGCCTTATCTTTGTATAACATTATTTTTTTATTTACTCTTTTATCTTAGCTACTGCAAGAGAAACGCAATTTTATAGCCTAACATGTTTTTATTGACTTTAATTTACATTAAAAGCACTAAAGTAGCAGGCTATGAAAAACAGAAAGAAACAGTAATTGTCATATATTTAATAGTTACTATATTGCTAGCGGCTATGAGTGGGGAGGTCACAGCGAAAGTGAGACAGACAACCAACTCTTCGATGTATTTGGTGAGCTGTGCGCAAGCGCTTCTAAAGGCGAAGTTTGAATTCTCAGGCGCACGAGACGCGTAATACTCAGAGTGAGACTATGTTGGCGCCGTAATTTTTTCGGCCCTCCCCAGGCCCTACTAGCAATATAGTAAGTAATACATATAAATATGGTAATTGTCATCAGGTAAATACAGCTGTCAAAAAGCAGTAGTTGATAGAAGTGTGTTTTCGGTGTTAGTCCTTAACGTATTTTTTTTTGCAAAATCTTTAATTTTGTCAGTATGCAACGTGAAACACAAAATCTTACTCGTGAAGAATGTGCTCAAGCATTATTTCTGTTTGAGGAAGGTTGGAAGTTATTCGTGCCAGAGGCGGAAATACTCACTACTGAGACTTTCGTTTAACTTGTTTCTTTACATTTTTTTGTTGTTGTTAAATTTAGTTCCCCATAAACACATGTTATGCTATAAAATTGTTTCTTTTGCAGTAGCTAAGATACAAGAGTAAATCAAATAACAAAATGTTATAAAAAGATAAGGCTAGAGTTTGCTTTGAATTATAACTTGATATTGGAACTGTTAAACTCCATAGGGTGTTATAAATTTTATGGAAAAACACGTTATAATTGTTACACCCGGTATTTATAAAAAAATAAGTTTCTATGCGAATGGCGTAGTACACCAACTTTCTGAAAGAGACAACTTTTCATTCAAAAAAAGAATCGTCCAAATTGGATAAGTGGTTTCGACAAAAATTAACTTTAAACTTTTGGCTACTTTCTGGTGGTGCATTAATTTATTGGAGAAGTGTAGTTATTCTTGTATATAAAATGGAAAATGCTATTTTTGCTTGCAAAAGTGAGAAATTTTTTAATAGTAAAAATTTATTGAGAATATCCTTTTTTGCAGATGACCACACTTGTTAAAGGTAATTTGGAATTAGATTCCTGATAGTACCTACTTGATTTCAAGAGAAATAGTTAATAAAGTGCCTTTAGACAAATTAATATAACGTGATAAAATGTAAGTTTGGCTGCTCAATTACTGTCTCACACTACAGCTACTGCTCTAAAACATCATGACTAATTTTTTATTATTAACGAAATAGAAGGGCTGAAGATTTTACCCTATTATGACCACAACAAAATACATAGAAAAACCGCACATTAGTATTTGAGACAATTAAACACTACATTATGGCTAGACATTTTCAAAGGCGACATTATTATTATTATTAGAAAATGTTATGGGCAGAGGAAATTTCCTATAAATCCCAATAATTATTACAAAAAGAACATAAAGTCACAAATGTTAAACAGTGGTAACATTGCAAAGATGATAAATTTACAACTATGTTTTACTAATCATGCACTTGTCTTAAACCAAATATCGTATCTGTTCTTAAACGAATTTAACGAAGGTGCACTAATAACATCAGTTGGTAAGCTATTTCACGTAGAAAACACACGGTTGCAGAAGAGATTGTCTTACACTCGTTTTAAAGTTCTTTTTCAATTTTAGGTGATGACCGCGAATTCTGAAATCCGTGTTTAGCATATACTGTCAAAGTGATTAGCTCCACTTTGTGTGTCCAACTTACGTTACGGTGACTCTACCACGTAACGCCTATGTTATGTTATAATTGACTTACACCTTTCCTTTAGTTTATTCTCAATGGATTTGTTTTAAATTTAATTTTAATTCATTTATTTGCCCTATTTTTATTATAGATAATCAAAATTATTTACTGCTAGCCTCAGTAGAACACTTGACTGAAAATCAGGTTGGATTCTTTATAATCTAGATTGCTTATATTCTGAAATTTGATGTTCTTATTTTATATGACAACTCAATACATCTGTCAATTGACACTTGCTTGAAGTGTCAGTTTTGAAAAATCAATTACAAATACTTTCTCGTTACATTTGTCATTCCACAATCTCAAATGGCAAGTACTCCCTTAATTAAAATTAACTCACTTCATCCTTTATTTTCTTTCAGTTTTTATTTTAAATACATGTATTCTGTTACTTGTTATTGGACTACGCACTCCCCTCTACCAAACCCAATGCATCCAGCTCTACGACTCACCATGTTACAAGAACTGCTCCACTCAAAGTCACGGTGTAGGCTTCAACTGACTATCACCTGCCAAGACGTCCTGAATCCGGATCCAAATCAACACAGGAACCCAGGAAAAACAGTTTGCTACGAATACACGAAAACAGCTTCCTTTTTTAAAACAGCATTCACACCATGTCAGTATGCATCCAAATCGACCTCCAGAGCTGGGCAGTATTTGTATTTGTAAATACTTTTTTATATTTAAATACTTTGCAATATTTAATTACAGGGTATTTAAATACTTTTTAATGGGCTGTATTTGTATTTGTAAGTGCAAATACTTTGCAAAGTGTTTAGTATTTCAATACAATTTTGGGAGCATGTAAATACTTTTAGGCTATTTAAATATTTTTAGAGTATTTAAATACTTTGAGATTATTGAAATATTCTTAAAGTATTTAAATATTCCCAAATCATGACGTATTGGACATTTAAAAATATGCAAAAAGTATTTACTAGTTGGAAATATATTTCTTGGAGATATAAAGGTAATTAAATACCTTTGAGAGTATTTAACTACTTTTATTTCTTAAAAAACTATTTCTAACTAGTAAATACTTTTTGCATAATTTTAAACGTCTTTTATGTCATCATTTGAGCTCTCGTGAGATTCACACTACGAATCTGTAATCCAAATTTTAGCAAAAAAATACTTTGGGTTTTTAATAATTCATGTAAAATAGCTTATGTCTGTACTACTTGGCTTACTACAATTATTACAAGTATTCGAATGAAAGGAAATTATGAACTTTAAATTTAGTTTTGAAAAATTGTTAAACTGCTAAAAAGACTATAAATGTTGTATTACTTGTTGTATGTTGTGCTGTATTAAATACTTCACAGATCTTTTTACATTTTAGTGATATCTAAAAACTAAAAGTATTTAAATAATTTTTTCTACAAACGTTTCAAAAAGTTACCGTTTTGATTGTCATTTGAGTATCGAAACGACATTCTTTTAGGCACTACTGCCTAAAAAAGTTTACTTTTAAGCACTAGTGCTTAAAACTAACACAACAGTTAATTAAGTTTTTATTTTTGGTAAATATGTACAACACAATTATTTAATTGATAAAAATGGGCACTTGCTGATGCTACACTTAAATTATCTTTCTCTTGTAACATTTGCATATTCTTAGAAATTGCAGGAAATGATGTAGCCGCACAAAACGGTGCCTGTACCTTTGCTGGTCCTCTTTCTTTTTTACCCAAAATCTTATTTGCTACGCTCTTCTTATATTCCAAGGAACTTTCGACGTAACTCTCAGCGACAGAACTTGATCGCCAGCTGCCAAGCCTTTTGAGTGTCGACATGCTCGCACCAGCATCAGCCAAAAACGAAGCAGAACATCGGCGGAAGCAGTGCCCAGTATATTCTTCACAGTTTGAAAGTCCAAGAAAACCAGCAATTTTTTTAGGTATAGCATCAATTGTGTTTATGCTACAGGCTGCACAATACATTTACCATTTCTGTAGCCAACGAAAAATCGTTGATGGTCCGTACTGCATGGGTGTAGACTAGCATACTTGCGAAAATTTTCCAAAAAATTAATGCCATCGATGTTTCCCTCTGTTACTGTAAACATTCTTGAAACCTTGGTTTTCGTGAATGGAATATTAATTTTTATGAAAGTACTGGCATCCTCAATATCAGTTACCCCATGAATGTAAGCTCCTCCTTGCGACAAGCTCCTGATAAACCAACAATTACGGCTACCTAGTATTCAAATAAAACGTTAGTGATGTGCTTCATATAAGAATTTGGTCAAATACTGCATTTACTTTCATTAACAATTAATGTTTATCGTCCGCTTCCTTCAAAAACCTTTCGATTTCTTCCCTTGTAAAAATTTTTAGGCCTATATCCCTCGGCTTTTCTCTTTAGGCAGGCGATAACATTCGCATATTTGCTAATGTCCAGGTTTCTCTTGAAATATGTCATGGATCGCAGCATAGAATAGTTGCTCCATAACGTAGAGGGCTTATAAGTCGAAGAAAGGTCAGAGAAATATGCCTGCACAACCTTTTCGGCGACAGCACTCACATTTTTTCGGTCACACCATCCTTTGAATTTTTCGTAGGTTGCATTGTAGACGGATCTTGATTTTTCCGGTATGAGCGTCGAAACTGCGGCCTCTGCTGCATCTTCAATATCGGATGGAAGCTCGGAATCGCTCATTTTTGCCTAGTCGGAGATTTTAAATACACAACGCGTTCATATCAAACAAATCTTGTTTGTAAACAACGATCTGAAAAATTAGCTAACAACCAAGTAACTGACGCACGCCTACTAGCATATCTAATTTGGCATTTCATGAACGAAATTATTTTACTCCGATTTGTTCTTTTTGAAACGTATGTAGAAAAAATCTTGTAAGATACACATTGCAAAACTTCGTGTTTTACGCACTAGACGTGAAAATTTCCACACGAGCGATAGCGAGTGTGGAAACACGTCGTGTGTTCATTTTGCAACTTGTATCTTAAATAGCTATTAAAATATTAGATACTTTTAAAAGATTTAAATACTTTTAAAGTATTTAATTACTTTTATAAAAGTATTTAACTATTAAATATTTTAGGTATTTAGTATTTAACTACTTTTTGATCATCAAAAGTATTTAGTATTTAAATATAACCGATTTTCATAAAGTATTTAGTATTTAGAAGTTGAATACTTTTTAAAAGTATTTTGCCCAGCTCTGTCGACCTCAGCTGTAGATGTGTTTACTCTGATGCTCAACCAAATCACAAGTATGAAGCCTGCTACAACCCGGCACCACGAACCTTGACTAGATACAAGCCACAAGATGTCACTTGACAAGCCCCACAAATACGCTCACTCTGCTAATGGTGTCGATGTAAAACACTTCCTTTATAAACCATTCCTTGTTATCCAATACAGTAGATGCAATGTAATTCCACAATAAACCTGCTAATGGTGTCGATGTAAAACACTTTCTTTATAAACCATTCCTTGTTATCCAATACAGTAGATGCAATGTAATTCCACAATAAACTCAATTCAGCATTCTTTTACTTTTATTTGCCTTTGTAGATTATAACTGTATTATATTGATCTTCTTGCCATATTCTAATCTTCATCCATCTAGTCCGCTAATCTTCTTCTTTTAACATTTTACTTTTTAATTTTTTTTACCACCCCAATTTTATTTTCAATTTTAACCCTTTTATTTACCAAAATATCTTTTAAAACACTTTTATAAAGGGGTTTATTTCTTAATTTCAAACGCTACAAATTGTATTACATCATTTTTGTTATCAAAATTTTTTAATTTTTATATTGTGATGTAGTGATGGGCTTATTCGAATCAAAAATAACCGGTTATTGAAACAACCTGTGTAACTCGGTTTTCGTTCCAAGTATTCAGATGAAAAATAACCTCATCCTGATACGTACTACGTGCCGCGTCTCAGCGACCTGCGAGTGATCGAAATTCTGTAAATAATACGGCATTCATAACTCATATAACCTTTTCTATATACAGTGTGTCCCCGGATTGAGTTCACTATAGGTATAATCGACAAAAAATTTTACAATTTTATTTTAATGTTTTGGGATCCCGCCCTGCTTGGTCTGAAAACAATTTTAAGCAGAGTTTTAATTTTTAGAAATTAAGTCGGCCATGAAAAATGTGGAAAAACTATTTTCTATTTAGGTAAACTACCCTTTTTGTTCATGATACGGCAAAATTTTATTAAGAAAAGTTGTTTAGAATGATAAATTACGGCCCTATGCAAAATTTCAGAAAGATCTGTAGACTTAGAAAACACCGTTATTTTTTAGATAATTGTATTTTATTTTCAGGTAAACTACTTTTTTTGTTCATGATACGGAAAAATTGTATTAAGGAAAGTTGTTCAGAATGAAAAATTATGGCCCTGTACCAAATTTCAAAAAGATCTGTCGACTTAGACTAAACCGTTATTTATTAAAAATGACGGTTTCATCTAAGTCAACAGATCTTTCTGAAATTTTGTATAGGGCCACAACTTCTCATTCTGAACAACTTTTCTAAATACAATTTTTCCGTATCATAAACAAAAAAAGTAGTTTACCTGAAAATAAAATACAATTATCTAAAAAATAACGGTGTTTTCTAAGTCAACAGATCTTTCTGAAATTTTGCATAGGGCCGTAATTTATCATTCTAAACAACTTTTTTTAATAAAATTTTGCCGTATCATGAACAAAAAGCATAGTTTACCTGAAAATAAAATAGTTTTCGCTTCCCTGCCAAGGCCTACTTGTTTTTCAAAAATTGAAAATATTCTTAAAATTCTTTTCAAACCAAGCAGGATCGAATCCCAGAACCTTAAAATAAAATTCAAAAATTTTTAGTCCATCTCACTTCTTGGAACATCAATCCTGGGACACACTATTGTATTTTCTTTTCGGGTAAACTACCTTTTTTGTTTATAATACGGCAAAATTTTACTAAGAAGAATTGTTCAGAATGGGAAATTATGGCCCCATACAAAATTTCAGGAAGTTCTACCTACTTAAATCAAACCGTAATTTTTAATAAATGGGTACAATTTTAACGGTTTAATTTACGTAGGTAGATCTTCCTGAAATTTTGTATAGGGCCATAATTTATCATTCTGAACAACTTTTCTTGGTAAAACTTTGCCGTATCATGAACAGAAGGGTAGTTTACCTGAAAAGAAAATAGTTTTTGTTTCACTGTCAAGGCCAACTTGTGTTTTCAAAAACTGTAAATATTCTTAAAATTCTCTTCAGACCAAGCAGGGCGGAATCCCAAAACATTAAAATAAAACTGTAAAATTTTTTGTCAATTATACCTATAGTGAACTCAATCCGGGGACACACTGTATGTACTTGATTGACCCAAGTGAGGCTCGCGGCTGCTTGTTGATGTTATTAAGACATTTGAGACTCCCAGTCGACGAGTTAAATTTATGGGGCCGTTCCTATTAAAGATAACGTTCTGCTGAGTAAGAAATTTGCCGAAGCTGTGTTGGTATTAATTTATAACGGCCTAAATTTTTGCTTCGAAACGCGGTTGATTATGCCTAATAAGGGATAAATAGAAAGCAAAATAAGATTTTCCAATATCGTAAAAGATTTACATTTAATTTTTAATAACGGAGCAGTCGGGACAAGAAGTGGATTTCGATGTTGAAAATTTTAAGTGTGCGTCCTTAGAACCGCGGAAGGCTGAACGTAGATAAATGATGGATTCTAAAATATACCAGTATGATGTGCAAGCGAAAAGGGAAGGGTGACTACTAGAGAATTTTAGGAACTAAAAATAGATTCAGTAGATACTTTGTATTCGAATTTTTATAATTTCTTTATGATTAGTATTGATATAGCTATTCTCAATGGTTTAAACTCCTTAGAAATCAAATAAAAATCATTTATACAATTATTATATATATATATATATATATATATATATATATATATATTAAAGGTAAACATTTCAGGGTGTCATACCGCTTAATAAATTTGAAGATTTCTTCAACTGGTTGAAGAACATCTTGAATGGCGTTTGGGGTTGGACGAGAAGCCATCGAAATCGTGAAACGTCCGAATTGTATGAACACCCGCGACGACACAAGCCGATTACCTGCATCGTGGTTACCAACGTTACTACAAGCAACGGCCGGCCATTCTCTGCGAACACCAGCCATCAGTCCTAGCAGTACAGCTCCCTCGATGCTAGTTGCCACAGTAATTGATAAACAACCTATTCAGTCAGCTGTGCATCAAGTTGACAGTCCGTCGTGTTGCCGCATAACTAGAAGCCAAACCCGGACTACAAGGACTTGAAAATGACGAATGTGATTTCGTCGAAACGTCGTCCAACCCCAAACGCCATTCAAGATGTTCTTCAACCAGTTGAAGAAATCTTCAAATTTATTAAGCGGTATGACACCCTGAAATGTTTACCTTTAATACATATCAGCCGCGAAAACCTTCGTAATATTAATATATATATATATATATATATATAATCAGAACCTTATGTACCCTTAGGTGTAAGGTAATTACATTTCATTATTTACTAATTTATCATTGTAATTGATTTGCTTCTTATCTTTATCCGTACACCAATTTCTTCCATTCTGTCTTGTCGTGCGCTGCTATCTTGGCTTCTTCTTTTGTTATCCCTTTTTTCTGTAGGATTTGTTTGATGTTATCATCCCATGTTTTCATTGGTCGTCCTCTCCTCCTCTTTTCTTGAGTTCTTGATTCCCATATTTTCTTAACTGGTCTTTTTCTGTCCATTCTCACCATGTGTCCATACCATCTCAGCTGGTTTTTTTCAATTCTCTCCATTACCTGTTCTGTTCCTAATTCCTGTCTCACGGTATTGTTCCTGATCCTATCCAACCTTGTGATTCCTAGTATCGCTCGTAAGTACTTCATTTCGGTGCTCTGGATTTTACTTTTGTTTTTATCCGTGAGTGTCCAACTCTCACACCCGAAGGTCAATATAGGGACAAATACGGATTTGAACACGCTTATTTTGGTTTTGTTTGTCACTTCTCTTTTTTTTATGAATGAGTTCTTGAGCATGTGGAACACCTTGGATGCGTTTTCCACTCTTGCTGTAATTTCCGCGTCTTGACTACCATTATTATTTATCAGTACCCCTAGATATTTAAATGTTTCCACTTGTTCTAGTTTTGCTCCATTTATTACTATGTTTGTTTTCTTGTTTTCTTCTCCTATTATCATAACTTTAGTCTTGCTTTCATTTATTTTAAGATTTCTTTTAATGAAGGCTTTGTTCCATATCTCAAGGTTTGCTCGTAGTTCACTTTCGTTTCTTGCTAGTACTACTAGGTCATCGGCAAATGCACATAGTTCAACCCTTATCGGTTGTAAGTTCATATAGCCTATATGCACTTTGCTGGTCTTTGTTTTTATTTCTTTTATAATGTCGTCCATAATTATATTGAACAAAACCGGGCTCAGCACACCTCCTTGCTTCAGTCCATCCTCCACTCGAAATTCGTCTGACTGTGAATTCTCCGTTCTTACATAGTTCCGGGTTTCAGCATGCAAACTCATTATACCTCTTCTGAGCTTCTCGCTTACTTTTCTTTTTTCCAGGCTTTCTCTTACTTGATTTCTTGTTACTCGGTCGAAAGCTTTTTCTAGATCTATGAAAGCCATATAGATTTTTTGTCCTGACCTTTTAGCTCTTTCTATAATCTGTTTAATGGTGAAAATATGGTCTTGGATGCTCCTCCCTTTCCTAAATCCACTTTGCTCTTCCTCCAGCTGTGGTTCGATCACTTCCTTTAATCTTCTTTCTAGGATTCTTTCGTATACCTTGGATACTACGCTTAGGAGTGTTATACCTCTATAGTTGTTACAGTCTTTCTTGTCTCCCTTCTTGTGTATTGGCAGTATTATCCCCAGTTCCCAATCTTTAGGTATTACTCCCTGATCCCATGTTTTGTTACATATTTTTGTTAGAATCTTTAAGCTTTTCTTTCCTAGGTTTATGAGCATTTCTGGTGATATTTGATCATGCCCTGCTGCTTTACCCTTTTTCAACATCTTTATTGCACTTACTACTTCTCGTTCTTCTATTTCTTCTTTGGGTTCTATGCATTGTGGTATTTGTTCGGTTTGGTGCTTATGGCTATCCTCTTCCTCTCCTGGGCATAGTAGCTCTTGGAAGTATTGTTTCCAGTTTTGCATAATTTTTTCTTCCTCAGTTATTATTTCCCCCTCCTTATTTTTCATTTGTCTGGGTTTTTGTTTTTGGTTTTCAGTTCTTAGATTTTTCAGTATTTTATAGAACAGTTTCTGGTTCGCGTGGTATTCGTTCTCCATTTTCCTTCCGAAGTTTTCCCATGATTTCTGTTTTGCAATTTTTATTTGTTCCTTCACTTTGTTTCTTTGTTCTTTGTATTCTATATATCTCACGTTTGTTCTCTCTGACAAATACCGTTTCCATTTCTGCTTTTTTAATTTGATCTCATTTTTTATGTCTTCGTTCCACCATGATGTTTCTCTCCTGTTTTTATTTATTCTCTTTACTCCGCATGTCTGTTTTGCCGCTTCAATTGCTGTTAATTTGAAGTGATTCCACAACTGTTCCAAGTCCATTTCGTCTGTTCTTCTTCTATTAATCATTTCCTCCATTTTTTGGGTATATAGGTCTGCTGTTTGTTCATCTGTCAACTTGTAGTATTTTATGGTTTCCGTGATGGGGATCCTTCGTATCTGCTTTTTCATGTCTTCTTTGGTTAAATGATCTTGCATATTCTTTCCTATACGTGTTTCTGCCGTTAGTAGGTAGTGATCGCTGTTGATTTCGGCTCCTCTTCTGACTCTCACATTTTGTATGTCTTTTCTGTACTCCCTGTTTATTAATATATAGTCTATAATGGACTTTTCTTTTCTGCTTTCAACTGCCCGTGTGTATTTGTGTGTATCTCTGTGTTTGAAGAAAGAATTTGTTACGATCATGTTATTCTGGATGCAGTAATCTATTATTCTCCTTCCGTTGTTATTTCTAGTCTCTTCGCCATGTGTACCAATCACTTCACCCGATTCGTAGTCTCTTTTGCCCACTCTACCATTTAGGTCACCCAGGATTATAGTTTTTCCGATGTTCTTTTCCATCACATTGTCAATCGTTGTCCAAAACTTGTCTTTAATTTCTGCTTTTTCGTTTTCATCTGGTCCGTATAATATTAGTATATTGGTTTTCTTATCGTGTTCGACCTCAAATTCTAGTTTTAAGATTCTTTCTGATATACAATCCCATGTTTTTAGGTATCTCCTACTTTCCTTCTCAACAATACAGCCTACTCCTACAATTATTATAATTAACGATTAACTGAGTTCCTCTGCAATCTGCAAGTTACGATGCCGATGCAGATGACGGTGAACTGCCAACCGGCAAACTGGCTGACTTAATCGAAACGAATCGAGAGCCAAAATTGATTCGAATGATTATTCAAATAATCAATCGGTTAGTAATATGATTCGAATGCAAATAATTCGGTTATGAAAATTGTCCGGTTATGCCCATCACTATTGTGATGTATTAACCAGTATAAAGATCTTTATAACGTAGTGTGCTGCTTAATTAATTTTTCTTCTCCAATGTGATTTTTTGAATTTTATTCCTACCTCGTCTTCAACGTTTTAACCTAACCTCATTTTATCCTACAAATGTAACACGTGCTTTCTACCACCAATGATCAATATGGCCCGAAGACTCTGGTTTCGAAACATGTCGCCAATTTAAATAAATGTACGTGGAGAAGTCTATTGAGTTTTATTGCTTCGTCGCAGTACGAGGACGATTTGACGGGACGTGAGACTCGAAATGAAAGACATGAGTTAGAGCATTAATTTTTTTAATTTTTCAACATATTCTCCTCGTACATCAACACACTTCGACCAGCGACACTGAAGTGCCATTATGCCTGTTTTGTAGTGATCTTCTTCAAGGCTGTCAAAATATTGCTCCGTTGCAGCAATTACTTCTTCGTCCGTCTTAAACTTCTTTCCGGCAAGGAAAAGTTTGAGCTTCGGGAATAGGTGAAAGTCACTCGGAGCAAGATCTGGCGAGTAAGGTGGGTGGGGGATAACCTGGAAGCGAAGTTGATCCAATTTCTCACGAACACTGCGACTGGAATGGGAAGAGGCATTATCATGACAAAAGAGCACCTTTTTTTGAACCATTCCGGGTCTTTTTTCAGCAATTGCTGCTTTTAGTTGGTCCAAAAATGCAGCATAATATGCTCCGTTGATGGTTTGGCCCTTTGTGAGATAGTGGATGAGAAGTATCCCCTTCGAATCCCAAAAAATCGTAGCCATTACTTTCCCGGCCGATGAAAACGACTTCGCCTTCTTTGGTGGAGGACTGCCATGATGTTTCCACTGTTGAGATTGGCGTTTTGATTCGGAAATGTAGTGATGAATCCAAGTTTCAACGACCGTAACAAGGCGGCACAGAAAATCAACCTGATTTTTGTTAAACAGCTTCAAATTGTCGCTTGATGTTCGCACTCTTTCTCGTTTTTGATCAGCATTCAGCAAGCGCGGCACCCATCTTGCTGACAGCTTAGACATGCCCAATTCCACTTGCAAAATATGATGTATGCGCTCAGTTGATATGCCTACGATTCTAGCTATCTCGTCAATGTTTATTCTTCGATCAGTCAAAACAATATCATGCACTTGATCGACTGTTTCCGGGGTTATCGTTTTTTATGGTCCTGGTCGTTCATCATCTTCAATGCTCAAATCACTACGTTTAAATCGTGCAACCCAGTGACAAATCGTTGCTTTCGAAGGGGCATTGTCACCCAATGTTTGCTGCATATCGGCCAAAATTTCAGTCTTTGTTAGCTTCTTAAAAAACAAATATTGAATCGCACCACAAATAGCGTTTTTATCCATTTTAGGATTTTCCATTTAAGGGTCGTCTTTAAACCGTTGCAATTTCTTAACCGAACGCAACAGATCAACTAAACTTTACTTATCAGTATAAAAAAACATGAAGGAACTCGAAAATGATGTTCATTTTAACCGCTAGAGGGCACTAGTAGTTGAGTCGCACTAGAGTACCTGTATATAAGTCGCACGTCCCGTCAAATCATCCTCGTATTTGTCGAGTTTCATATTCGTCTTTCAAAATTACTTGAAGAAGTCTTAAGTGCGACTGATCCGTGTTTTTAATTACCCTGACCATTTTAACTGGACGAACGTTACCTAATTCGATCTCGTTCTATTATACCGCGCACTAACAGAAAAATATGCTACAAACGAAAAATACAGACCTTTTCACGCACTCGATATGAACTATTTGCGCACTACACTAGAGAAACACGAACAAACGTGTCGTACCTGTTTTTGAAACAATTGATGGTAGGACACATCAGGCAGAAAATTCCATTTGTGAAACACACGATTTCCAAAGAAATCCTGTCGTTGAGTTGTTTTGAGATCCTCGCGAGAGTTTGAGGTAATGGCCTTTCAATTTAGAATCCGTGTTTAGTTCAAAGGTGTCTTTCGCTACAACAACGTTCTGATAAGCATGTGAGGTGCAGAATCTCAAGCCTGTTGCAATTTCTGTGAGAGCACGAGGGTGGCCAATGGGTTATACCATGATGTGTACTTTCTAGCGGTTTTATGTCTTTTATAAAATTTGGGGACCCTTTTTCAAGATATGGGGACTATACGGTTACAATATACTCCAGAATGAGACGTATGTAGAATGTATAAAGTTTAAGAAATAACTGCTGACGTGGTTTGTGAAATGCTTTCCTAAGGGTAACATATGCAGCAGTGGCTCTGCGGGTAACTTCGGCAACTTGGTCAGACCATGTTAGGGTGATATTATTATGACACCTAAATCAGAATGATGGTTAACTAAAGTTAACTCTGACCATTCTCAAAGAAGTAAGCATGATGAGGTTTTTTGTTTCTCAAACATAATACACAACATTTATCCATGTTTAGCGGAATAAGCCAATCCGAGCACCAATTTTCAAGTGTGGAAAGCTTCCCCTGAAGTGTAGTGGCACCATATAATGCATTACCAAAGAACTTAAAATAGTCTGCAAAAACATTGTGAACGTAGAGCTTCTGTAATATGAAAGGCCAGCTATAATATATAAGAAACAAGACGGGCTCTAAAACAGAGTCTTGTGGGACTCAAATAGAACAATTTTTGAAGAGGAATAGCAGTTATCAATCCGTACGGTAAAAATTCGTTTTGTTAGAAAAGCAGATATCCACTGGTACAATGCTCCATAAATTCCACAGTGATCAAGCTTGACAAAAACCCCATAGTTAGGACCCTGCTAAAGGCTTTTGAAAAGTCAAGATATACCACGTAGATGGACAACAGAAGCAGTCCTGCCTTTGGGGTGCCACCGTCGGATTTTTTTAGAGCAAGAAAAGGCCAACAGCCCAACAGTATTAGGACATTTTAAAGAAACAAACAAATAATATACCTAGTACTGAGTTTTGGCACAAATGTTCCTCTGTACTATAGAAGCAACTCTTGAAAAGTCCCTGTCTCTGGGCTGCCGGCATCACCCTCTCCTAGGGTACTAAGAAACATTTGTGCTAAAAATCAGGACTAAGTTATTTTTTGAGGGAGATACCTACCTATTATGCCTGGTCTATAAGTATTATAGACAAGTACAGGCTAAATTATTGATTGTATAAATGTTTTAAACAAAAAAAACTATATCTAATGTTTTATTTACTAAAGCGATTTATGAGTTAGAAGAGATTTCAAGTTTGTTTTTCGATATTGAATTAAATAAAATTTCAGTATAATTGCTATATCTGCGTAGCGCAGTTGGGTAGGCGCTAGGCTTCCATTAAGAAAGTCCCCGGTTCGAATTCTGCGGGCCGGGATTTTTTCGCAGCCTTGGCAATTGGAATCGGGCTCAGTGAAACCATTCACAGTTGGGCACCAAATTTACTGTGCTCTACTCAGAACCAAAGACCTAAGAGACAGAGTAACAAGGTCAACACATGTTAGAACAATTTCTCGAAGCTAGTACTTTCCGTATTTTTAGCCCAAATCTTAGCATTTTCCCGATTCACGTAAGTTACATTCATAGTTCAGTGGTGTACTCAAAATTTCAGTCCATACGATAGTTTCTTCCGCTTATTTGATATGCTAACGCATTGCACTTCCTTTATGTTCTTCGAAATTCAATTCTCCGTAAGCTTGTTTTACAAAGTAAGCTTTGTTCTGCTCTCGCAGGCTGCATGGGTGATGTCATCTGCTTTTATCGCGTTTTAATGAGTTCTTGACGCCGGCCAGTCGGCTGTGACCTACCTGTGAATCCCCTGCTTAATCAAAATCATATTTCATCATTTCGTTCCGTGGCAACCCTATGCTACGAGTGGAACAAGGATCAAGTTAAGTGGCGGTTGCGCAATTCATTTTGGCTTCTGGGATCTTAGGCAAACGCTTCATTCAGCCTCGGACCTTGAGATCGTGCGCAAGTTTAAAGTCAAAATTTGGGCGCGCGGCCCTGTTAAAGTGCCTTCATATTAAAAATTAACTGTCAATTTTTTTGTGTTCCCTGGAGAAGTTGAACTGTTTAGTTTCGTGGCAACTCTTGGGGTTTTATCGTGGTGTGTGTATTAGCTGTCGGGGTTCAAAAAACGCACGTAAGGTAGTGGTGGTCGAAGAATCCTTTAGCGGAAGGTTGCGAGACCTTCGTTTTCGCATTTAGCGGATTAATTTACCGGATTCTCAAACGAGCCAACTCTATCTTAGTACGTTGACAGGTCGTATCTCGCAAGTTTCGTTATTCCTTACTGGAAGTGTCGTTGCAACGTCTTTTTACACTTGGGGGATTATTATCGTCCTGTCAACCTCTGGCTGTGGTAGACCTCATTGAAGCTTTGTTCCCGCATCCCGCAAACACCCTTTCATGCAGTAGCTGTTTCACCGGCCGCTAGCAGTAATCAGTGGGCATCAGGTTAACTTCCCCAGATTCAGAAAACCAGGTATTTGTTTCTAGTTGGTACAGTGAATTTTAAAACCCTTTTGTGCAACGTGTGCGTACGTAAATTTAAACTACCGTCGATGCGCACCTACTTTGAGATTTAATGTGTCACTTTTCATGAACATGCCGTAAATATCGCCGTAGAAAAATTTTATGGTTGTCAAATTCACAAGGAATGAGATCATTATTGTAATTTGCTGTTTTTGTTGTCAAACTTTGATTTTTTATGCCATTTTTGACGATGAACTTTGTTTTTAGATGAATTTTTTTAGTTGAGTAATTTTAATGGTTTACTAACCATTCCATTTTGCCTTCATTTTGTACTATTATTTCATGTTCTTAACTGAATAGATTTTATTTAATTAATTAATTTGAGCGTTATTATTTCAACTGTTGCATGCGAATTTGTATTGTTTTCTTTGTAAGGAATACAGGGGAGTGGAAATCGAACACTGCAGACACCTTTATAGCTCCGTCTATATATTCCACTTTTACGTAGACGGGTTTCATTATCAACAAAAGTGTTGGCGCTAACTTTTAACATCTATCTCGTTTAATGGAATTGTCGCCCTAATTTAAAGATCGTAAAAAACCTGCCCTCTCGACTTAGCTCTTCTAACCGGAGCAAACCTTTTGTTACCGCCGTCGTAACAGAGTTAGGGCGGTGTATTCTAGGTATATTTTTCGATTATGTCGTAAAGTAGTGTTTGAGCAGTATCACACATCACCATTACACACAATAGTTGCTGCGCAAGCATGCTCCAACGTTGTATCCCGAATCCGGGGCAAGTTGAGCTTTGTACCGCCAGATGCAAGCATATAAAGCTACAGCCCAAGGCCAACTAAATCTATAGATACAAAGTCCCTATGAGGCCGTCGCATTCAGGGTTTTCTCTGTCTAATTCAATTACGATCTCTAGTTTTGAAATTATTCACCTTCAAAACGTTAGAAATAACAAGACAGTTTTTGATATATTCCAAAACTGCAGAATGACAGCGATTAAGTGACAATATGGAAAGTAAGCTATTAGAATTGGCGCGCAAACGTAAAAGATCGGTTACTTTCATATAATTGGGCATATTCTAATTCAGGTGGTATTTAATAATAAATATTATCAAGTGTTAACAGTTTGATTTTCTATGTAGGTAGCATGTACTGAGGCCATCTTTCGCATCAATCGCATCGGTTATATCTATATTTATTTCCATTTCGTTTCGAATGTCATGATTTCTAAGTCTGTCCATTCTTGTCACACCACAGACAGCTACGTCGCCAGAATTCCATCGCCGTTAACTTATTTCTGTTTCTTTCGCTTACTTCCCACACCTCTGCACCATAGGTTGCTATACTTTCCACTACTGTCTTATATAGTTTCTTTTTCACGTTTTTATTTGTAATTTTGCTCCATATTAGCGGGTGTAACTGTCGAATTGCTATTCTACCTTTTCCCATTCTGTGTTTAATTTCCTCCTCGCTTCCACCTTTACTCGATATTATAGCCCCCAAATGTTTGTAGCTTTTACAGCACTTTACCATAGTTTCATTTTCAATTGTCAAATCTATCCTTCTTTTTTCTACCACCGTATATTCAGTTTTCTTATAGTTTATTTGTAGGCTCCATTTCCTATACTCCTCATCAAGTTTTCTTAGCATATAGAAGCAGTCTTCTTCGGCTACTGCAAATATGACTTGGTCGTCCGCAAAAAACAAGGAGAATAGTATGTAGTCATTTATTTTAATCTCCATATTTGCACTCTTTCTTCGCCACTCTTTGAGCATTTCGTTGAGATCATTTTTGAAAAGTGTGGAGACTACACAGCATTCTTGTCTTAACCCCTTACTGACTTCAAATTCAGATGTTAACAGTTTACCAACTTGGACTGAACTGGTATTATTTGTGTAGAGTTGTTTTATAGCTTGTATGTGTGTGTGTTTTATTTTTTGTTCTTCCATAGCTTGCCAAAGTTTTGAGAGTGGGACACTATCGTAAGCTTTATGTAAATCCACGGCCTGCTGAATTGTGTGACAAATGTCACGTTTGTCAAACAATTCAGCAGGTCGTGTGTAAATCAATTATACTAGATGGGTTTCGAGGGTATGCGCTAATCGTTTGTCACTTGTCGTATGCTGAAGATGTTATTAACGCAGGATCGGCCTCCACGGAAACCACTTTGCTCCTCTATATCTCTTTCTAGTCTGCACTTTAAGATCTTCCCATAAATTCGACCTATAGAGGACAGGACAGTTATCCCTCGACAATTGGTGCAATCGTCCTTACTTCCTTTTTTGTATACATTGGTAATAATCCGTTTCTTAAATTCACTTGGCATTTCATTTCTGAATAAACAAGAATTGTAAAGTTTTGTGAGCAATTCGAACAAAGTGTTAAATATTATTGCAGAATTTATGTAACTTACAGTATTACTAGTATTCGCTGAGTGGAAAGATATAACGATTCCAAAACGTTAAATTTATATCAACGCGTATTCTACAATAATATCAGAAACATTGCTAGAAAGATATCCTAACATATTTCGGATATTTTCGACACTAGTAATTATTTAGTGATATACAGTTGTACTAAAGATAATCTATACAGCTATAAAGGGTGATTTTAATATCTATTTTGACATTGATAGTTGATATTAAAAGCATGGAGTAAGAGGGAAGGAGACCACTAGCTGCGCTGGTGTTCGCGCCGGGTCCTCGATCCGCATTTAATATATCTATGTCGATCCGTCACGTGATCATGGCATACGACCGCTGCGGCAATTCAAAACGTAAACCAGAAGTAAACAAATCCCCACCCTGCCGTCAACTGATCCGGCGCTAAGGTCACTAGATCAACACACTAAAGTGTAAGGTACAGCCATTAGTGATTTTTATGTCTATCCTTGTCCTTACCCGTACATTGGAAACGTCTGTCAGGCCATTTTTTATTTTTCTTGAATTCATAGAATTGCATTATCATTTCGTATAGTTTTAGGACAGAGCTGGCGAGCCTGCCTGTATATCGGGGCCATCTTAATAATAACTTATCGCATAACGCTTTAGCTTCTCGCATCAAAGAAAAATTCAGACACGAGCATGGCTTTTGGCTTCATTCAAAGACTAATCTTTACATCGTTGTTTCATGCAGCTGAGTGTCCTTCAGTTGTAAGAACGTCTATTTTCAAGTCATTTAAAAGTTAGCCCATGAGACCAAATAGTATAGCTTCTACCTCTGTCGCTTGCTAGCAATTACGCGTTGTTGCTTCCGACGCAGCTTGCGCTGTGATTAGCCACACCTGCATCAGCGAGTTTTTGAGCGCGAAGCTCCGTTTTAGCGTCGGTTTTAGGATTCACTTTGGGCCCGTGGCAGAAAGAAGTCGACATACCGTGGTGGGGTTTCCGCCCCTCGCCCGTATCGTTCGGGTGCGGGGGCTGTTTGTTTTTGGTAGTTATTTGTGACTCCTTTAAGTTTCCTTCTTGTGGAGGACGGCGCTTGGTGGGCTGCTGTGTTTCTTTCGAGGTGTTGATGATGTCCAGTGTGGCGGCCTAAGCCGCTCAGTACTTTCGGAGGCCTGTGGCCTGTTTTAATCCGTCTCTTTGAGCGGGATTCTCTCTCGAGTGAGCTAACCGATGTTTCAATTTGCCAAGGGGGCAGAACGCATCTGGTCCCGCGATTAAGCTGGGGATATTCTCTTGGACGCCGTTGCCTTCACCTGCACCATCTCAACAGTAGCAAAGCGACAGGCGAAGCAGCCAACTTACGCCGCCTCGTCTTGAGGCTGACCCACTGTTA
The DNA here is from genome assembly GCA_940337035.1 of Agriotes lineatus. Lineage (NCBI taxonomy): Eukaryota > Metazoa > Arthropoda > Insecta > Coleoptera > Elateridae > Agriotes > Agriotes lineatus. Next base: position 88,684,561 of record OW679194.1, read on the forward strand.
GAGTAGTGTCCACTTTGTTGTGATTAACTTTTGTGTAACAAACCTGTTTACCGTAAGCCGACATTTGTATAGCATTAATGCTTGTTTAATTGCCATCCGATACTTCATGCAAGCCTAGTACATTCAATGCCAAATTAACATTTGTGTAACAAACCTGTTTGTGGTAAGCCGACATTTGTATAGCATTAACGCTTACTTAATTGTCGTCCGATACTTCATTCAAACCTAGTACATTCAAGTGCAGATTTAACCTTTATGTAGTAAACGTGCTTGTCGCCAATTGACATTTCAGTATAATCGAAGTTGACTTATTGTCCGCTCGACGTCCAGTCGAGGCGAGGTACACTCACTGGTAGAAGTTAACCTTTGTTGTACGGGTTGTACTTTGTTGTTTATGAGTTAAGGCGCTTCCCAGCTGGGTTTATTCTGTTAAGTATTTATTCCTTTCACTGTGCCAATTGATGTACGTGCCGACCACATCGGTACAACAAGTTTTTCGGTCATGTGAAGTGGCCCAATAGATGTATTAACTGATTAACGACTTATGATTTTTTCTATGTCTTGTGCATGTTTGTTTACAGGGTGACTGAGTCACTGTGTCAAGATCGATGTAAGGTGAGGCCCGGACGTGGTGAATAAAATCGTTGCAGGTAGGTCGGTGCGCTTGTCGCTGCGCTACTGTTTCCAGAAGTAGTATTTGAGTATGTTTTTCCCCGTTTGACCTTCAAGGTTGGGTTAAGCGTGGGCCTTCTTGCTTGGACCTTGTGGCGCCCTTTTATTTGGTATCACCCTATACATATCGACACGCTTGCCCTGTGGTGTTTCGTTTAGGACCACGCCCCCTCCCTGAGCGTATTTGAGCCGCGGCCTTTAGTCTGTTTCTTACGATTTCCAGGGTAAGCGTGCACGTTTCCCGGACTTGTTTAGCATTCGGCACTCGCTCTTCCGTGAGTGTTGTCAATATGATACTGTAACACATCGAACGCTCTTCGGTCATCATAAGAACATGTTTGGTGGTCGTGACCCCTGCAAGGGCATTCTTTCCTAATTCAAGGGGTTAGGCTAGCCACCTACCCCGGCCGCGGCTTAAGATGGCTTATAAAACCGCACTCAATATGTGGAAATAACAGGCTCTCAGTCTATATTAAGAGGAAGAAGAAGATCCTTGTCGCACAATTTTCTCCAAATGAGGATAAAAAACAATCTATCCATAATTTGCTTTCCGGTAGTGCCATTACACCAAAAAGAAAATCCACTTGAGAAATTTGTATTTGTTATCTTTATCTCAAAATTTACTCACATTTTCACACGAGGAATGGAATGGTGGTACTATAGCGATTAGAGCCTTTGGGGCGTCTTATCTTACATAGTTACGCTTAAATATACTTGGGGAATAAAACGCATGTTGTTTCATGAACCAAATATAATAAACTGTTTATAAATTTGTTTACGATCGTAGCCTACACAACACGAACCAGATGGCTAGATCACAACGTTACTCCCCCCCCCCCTCCCCAAAGAGAAAAGGAGGGAGTAAACAGTACCTTACACTTAGTGTATTAATCTAGTGCCCTTATCCGGTGCGGAACATTTGGACCGGGAGTGACAGACTACGGTACTACTAAAGAGCCACAAATATCAATGCAGGTTTTGGTGAGCGTTCTGCATGGGGATCGATCTCCTTACCTCTTACTTCAGGATTTAAAATGAATGACCTTTAACAAATTAGAAATCTGTCACTTACACGCCAACAACTTAAATAATTTGCCTACAGATGCCGCTACTACTCGTATGACTCAAGGTAGGTAAAACTGAAAGTGTATTTAGGTTATATCAGTTTTACCAGTTGGTATAACTGTTCTGAAAGTTAGAGAGAGTGAGAAGATGAATGAGACCGCTTGATAGGTACTTTGTCCCTATAGATTTAGTTGGCCTTGCACCAGTCTCTACACCGCAAGGTAAAATCAGGTTGTCGATAAGTCTATTCATAATTGCTATATACCAGGTGACCGGTTGTAAAACCGAACATAGCAAAAGCATGGTATTTCATAAGGTTACTAACTAGAAACATTTAATTTAATTTACAAAGTAAGGTTGCCTAGATCAGATCTTTTAATTATATGCAAGAGGGGAAGCTAATAGTTAGTAGATAGGCTAAACGCAGAGTAGAGGGACGAACCAACGAGTAATACGGAGAGTGCTATTGGTTGCTTTTATTTAATACTTATATTTATTTACAGTTAACACAAACAAGAAAAAAACAACAATGGTAGATAGTGGCAGGAATAATGTACAAAGTACAAAGCAACTGGGCCCCTAGCGCGGCGTCGAAGGGGCGGGTCCTCCTCGCGAGCGACGCTGGGCGTGGTGGCGGCGCTGGTTCCGGCGGCTCGAGGGTATGCAACAGGGCATCTGGCACAGGGGAGCTCGGGGACGGCCGTGGAGGTTGGGGTTGAGTCGAGGGTCTCAGCGGGCAGACCGGGTGTCAGCTACCGGGGGACGGCGCTAGGCCAACTCGACCTCTATCAGGCTGGTGCTGATGCTGGGCTCCGGGACCAGGCGGGCTGAAGAAGCGATCGGCTGCGGTGACGAGGCTGGACTCTCGGCGTCGCACTGAGATGGTGCGGGGCGGTGAGTTGGTGAGCCAACTCATAGATTCCACTGCTGGGGGCCGGGCTCGGGCTTCGGAGATGGAGGTGAATTCGTCGCTGCACACAGTAGGTGTGGAGAGCTGGTGAGCGAACTGGTAGATTCGACTGTTGAAGACCGAGAGCAAACTGGTTGATTCGACTGCTGAGGCTCCGTGTTCTTGTCCGAAAAAAGTCCCTGCTTATAAAGGGAACTCGCGGCTTTGTCTCCTGATCCGTCGTTCCCATTGGCTGAAGGGTGGGAAAGCCTGGCCGCGTTGCTCTTTATTCGGGACATTTTTACACTAATTAACCGGCGTTTTAAATTAGCAGTCTAATTTTGTCACCATTGTTTTCCTGGCGAAAAGACCCGTCTGTCGATATGTCACACGAGTGGTTTCTGTGGAATTGGACGGGCTTCTTCAGCGCTCGGCGTTGGGTTTTCGTTCGCGAGATAATGGGGATCCAGTAAGTTCCTTATTTCGCTGTGAATCTTTTGATACCACACACGAAGGAGTGGCTGATTGCGTTTCTTTTTCATTAATCCATTTCTGGTTCGCCGGGCCATGCCGCCTTCCGGACGGCACTCGCATTCGCTCGAGCGGCGGGTCGTTTACAATCTGTCATTCCTGGGAACTTAGCGCGGTGAACTGGCGTTTAGTAAAATTCCATCTGAGACCCACCCTGGAATGGTGTGAATTTTTAGTTTTTCCCAGCGCGCTCCGCGCGTTGAACAGTTTCGGTGGCGGGTTTGCTTTTGTTTTCTTGCTCTCAACCTCCTCTTTCTGTTAATACTCAACATGAGTGTCCTAATTAGCGCGACGTATTTGTTTTGCGATTCTCCCGGTCCTTGGTACTTCGTGGATGTCCACCTTTCAGGAAGTTGCTTGACCTCGCTTAATTTATGATTTTCTTCCGGCGGTCTGCGGATACGTGCTTTTTTCCAAATTCCTGGTTGCTTATCCTTATAAATTTTATGAGAGTTTTCCTCAAAATTCTAGAAATAAGGCGCGATTGCGAGGCGGCTAGCAGGCAATTGAAAATCGTCCGGCGTGCGACCGTTGTTGCTAATTAAGACGGGCACCGCGGTTAGTATTTTCGCCTGCCTGTTTCATATTAATTTTATTATATTTTTCCCACTGCTCATCGAAATTTACCTAGATTTTTTTTAAATCGTTTTTTTTTGTCACCTGTCACCAGGATTACCTAATGTTGATTTCAATTCCTTTCGTGAGTTGTGTTATCTGTGAGTGTCACATGTTACATAAACACTTGCAATTATAAACAAAACGTTTAACTCTGCATCTTGCGTTGTTCATTATATTATCCTAGGAACTTAATAATAATATTAAGTTCCGCTGTCAAGGGAAACAAATATCACCGACGTACACGCTTTGTTACTAAAGCTGTATCACTGACTTACATGATCGACAGCGGGAAAAACTCTTTAGACATCAATTACGTTAACCATATAATCTGTTCAGTAAACATAAAAACACAAAGCGGCCTTTGATTTCTAAAATTTCATGAGTTGTCTTCCAGAATTTATTTTCGTCTATACTTTCAAAAAGTTAGTAAAACAAATAGGTTAAGGGTGTGACATTTACTTCCCGTCTGTCATAATTGTTGTAAATAACTACTTTTAAAGATATTATACAAATACTGTGTTGGATACTATTGAAGTAACGATTATTAATAGGTATTTTGATTACATTTTATAAAACTTCATATGATTATTTTTTAAACAGTTTTATCAGCCAATAGAAATGAGAAAAAAATTCAAATCGACCAATAGCATCAAAATTACACTGACTATTTGCTAGTAGAGGATTTTCAGCTGTTGGTGAAATTGTTTTGAAGATTAAAAAACATGACGATGAAGACACGCTTGAAGAAGCAAATTATTCTATTGTCAGAACTGAAGACTTTAATTTGACATAACCTGAAGAACTTCATGGACAATTACATCTCACTGAGAACCAAATCAATGAAATTCCAATCATAATACTACGAATGATCAAAAGGAGAATACAAGAACTTTAATTGAACAGTAGTCCAGAGAAATTAGACAAAATAAAAGCAAAACTTCGGAAAAATTCCCGGAAAGCTAGATTTGGGTATGAGCCTTGATATTGTGGTTCTAAACAAAATGTCAAAAGTCCTCATCGATCCGAGTGCCGCTAAAAATTTTAAGGGGGGGCAAAGGTCACCAAAAGCGGTATTTCGTGAATATCTCGTTAACGGTCACTTTTACAGAAAAAATATTGATTATAAAATTTGTAGCTGATGAAATTTCTAACAATAAAGATATCATAAATTTTATTCGTAAACGTAACCGTTTTGGAGATAATTCGATTTATAGAATTGAAACGTGCACTCTTTTCCACACCACCTTCGAGGTAGAGTACAAAGTGCGTTTTTTTTCATGTGGTGTTCCCAGTAGGCATATTTCACGTTTATTTTTGTTTGAAAAATGTTTATTTAAAAAAAAAATTATTATGAACTTGTTCATTAAACAATTTTGGATTCGAAACAGGAGTTATTAATATTCATCTTCAGACTCTATTTCAGTCGGTATGCTTTCCTCTTCATAATCTTCTTCTTCTTCTTCCTGTTCTTCTGCTGTCTTCTCTATTTCCATAGATTCAGTCAGGAAACGTGATGGATCTACATCTTCAGTGGAGTCGCAAGTATCGACGTCATTTATATCGGGTGTTATATTTAAGCAAGACTGGCAAGTAAAGTATTTTTATTCGGATTTTGTTCACAACGTTGTTTATAGTGTAGTCATAGTGAGGCTCTCCAAAGCACCCTACATTTATCAGTCTACCCAATCCTCTACCTTAAAATAATTCCAGGTTTCTTAAAATTTCTTAAATAATTTGTTATAAACGTTTGAAGAAAAAATACTATATGTTATTCGGAAAAAAAGTATCTTTATGTGGCTCGGCGGTAATTACAGTCCAGCCACGCCAAATAAAGTATAATTTTTGCTACTAATAACATAGTATACTATTATGCTACTACACGAATAGCAAGCAGATGTCCCTTGAGGTTTTATGACAACGGAGGGGAACTTTTCGGAGCACATTCCTTCTCTATCTAGACTACAGTGTACTATATATGTGTTTCTTTCTATTTTGATGCGCTCTGAAACAAGGAAATTCTGGAATATTTCAAGTCGCAACTCCAATGAGATATACATGCCATTGAGGAGTGCATCTATTCGTTACAACTCTGTAAATCGAATTATCTCCAAAACGGTTACTTTTACGAATAAAAGTTATGATGTCTTTATTGTTAGAAATTTCATAAGCTACAAATTTTACAATCAATATTTTTTCTGTAAAAGTGACCGTTAACGAGATATTCACGAAATACCGTTTTTGGTGACCTTTGCCCCCCCTTAAAATTTTTTGCGGCACTCGGATCGATGAGGATTTTTGACATTTTGTTTAGAACCACAATATCAAGGCTCATACCAAAATCCAGCTTTCCGGGAATTTTTCCGAAGAGCAATGTCTAATTTCTCTGGACTACAGCAACAAATTAATGTTCATATAGCAGACATCAGCTAACCATCCACTTCTGGTCGCTGAAAGAAAGACATAGTAATTCTTGACGACGACGCGATGTAGAGCTTGCCTTTAGGGATGATGTATTATTTTTTGTCTGGATTGTTAGACGGGCATATTAATTACGAGAATGCTCCAAATTACACAGAGACGGACGTAGACAGCATTTGTTAGGAATGAGAACGCTTCAATTTACAATAATGAAGATGACAAAGATAATGATGTACCTGAAGGTACAAATTGTCTGGTGAGGTAACTATGATCAATTTTTACCAAGTACCTACATGCCAATTAGAGTTTACATTTTGACCATTTAGACGAAATTTTTCATGTTGAAGAGACCGAGTCTTAAGGATTCTAACAAAGAAATTAAAATATCTGTTATGGCAGAGCGAAACGGCAAATTGAACGGGTTCCTTTCGTTTTCACTTGTAGTGGGTGCAAGAAAATACAAAAAGATACACAGAAAGGAAAAGTTGAAAAGGAGAGGAAAAGGAAGAGAACAAAAGAAAGATGGAATTGAGTGCTGCTACAAATACGAAAAGAAGTAAATCTGTGAAAAAATTGCCCTACGTCAGAAAGTTTACCTTGGCAATTAAAAGAAATTGAAAATATTGCAATAAAAAGTAATGGAAACAAAAATACTGTTGACAGAAATGACAGCATTTAAAAATCGTTAGATATAATAGAAACGAACAAGGTTGAAGATGAAAGGAGTGAAACTCTGAGATATGTTCAAATACAGCATATGAAACAGATGAAGAAGAACATTTTATATAAATGCAGAATTTTCCACCCAAAAATAACACAATTATGAGTAAAGTTTTATGTTTCATTTTGGTCAAAAATGTTTTACTCGCAAATTTTGCTATTAGGTAAGTGTAAGAATTGTACGCGAACGTATTATTACAAGTGTTTAAAGAAAAACAATCTTTATGCAGAGAATTTCACTTGTAACGTGTGTCTATCCAAAATGTGATGAGTGTTTATTTGCTTTTTTACTCACTGTAAGTATTTGTTTTTCACTTAGTTAATAACTATTATTTTTTTGAAGTTATTTGTTTTTTTTTCTGTATTGAGTACCCAGAATCAACAGCTATACATAGATACCAATAACTATTACATTAGATGTGTCAATAGCTACCGCTGTATGCCAATAACTACAATCAAACAAATGCCAATTAGTGGTGTTAGATTCCAATAACTACTGCATTTCACAATTTTGCACAAAATAATGTTTTGTTGATAAAGTACTGATATCGAGTTGAAAATATAATTTTTATTTAAAAATACAAGGTTTAAGCTGTAAGTATGCTACGCAAAAAGATCAAATAATGTTTAATTTCGAAATAATTCATATTTTATTAGAGACACGTGCTTAAGGTGTCAATAACTGGGTGTTTTACCCTACAAGTTTACGTACCAGTGAAGCTGGACCTATTGCAGGCCAGTTTGGGCAACCAGTGTTGTAAACAAATAAGCAACGTGCCTTCAAGGATTATATAAAGCTCTTACATTATTTTAACTGTATGAAATCTCATGTGGTAGGTACCCTTCGTATTTTTTCAAAACTGGGGGTTTTTAATTTAAGCAACACAAACAGCATGCATATCTTTTCAAAAAACGATATACTGGCGTACCTAAAATGAACGTTAAGTTTAATTTTTAAGGCTTCTTAGGACAGACGCGGTGAACTGTGAGTCAGAGCCGAAAATTGCTAAACTATTGTTCACAATTACAAGAATAGGAAATAAATTAGAAAATTTCGCTTTGCTTTAGTATGTTGGTAATTGCAATAGAATTGGTACTACGAGAAGACTTTTTCCTATATTTATTAGATAACCGTAAATTTAGATGAATTATTCTCTATCGCTTTGTTGATATATTAAAATTTTGTCTCGAAGTACAAATTTGATTGCAATTTAGAATAAATTGGTGATGAGATATTTTTTAAAATAATTATTTACAATTAGAATCGTGAACAAACATCATGAGACAAAGAGCCAAGTTACCAATCACCATTCAAGATATCCTTGATGACAATCCGCAGACTAGAAACCAAGTGTGTGAATTTATTAAGGAAACAAAACTTTCAGTGTAAATGTGTAAATACTAACTGTATTTTTAAGGTGTCATATAACCTTGTAGTTGGTACACCTAAACCAATAAAAAAAAACATAATGTAAAACCGTAAATTAACTGTAGGCAACCCAAATGACAATCACTAAGCGACCTACCTGAGAATTACAAGTGATTGGCAGGTTATTTGCTTTACTTGCTATACAGCTTACAGGGATTAGTTTATGTAAAAACAAGTTGAGTAACAGTTCGGTATAGTCGACATGCAAAATTATTTTCTGTAGTAGTGTATCGAAAACTTTTATTTAACTTTTTAAACAACATTTTAATACATTTGTTGACGGGAAACTTATTATTATATTAGTAGAAATCAGCTACCTGTATACAAATTTGAAATTTGCGGAAATAGTCAGTCGAAACAGAATTAGCCTTTTTTTAAATTTTGAGAATTGTGCATGTTTTCAAAATTCCAAGAAAGTTTGTTGTCTTAGTAAAATTGCCAATAAAAAACAATAAATTAATTATTTTTAAATAATTACTTCAGCTTCTATTTCTAAATTCATTAAAACTTTAATTAAATTATAAATTTACATGTAGTTTGTCTCTAATTAGAATTCTATACTCATAAAAAGTATTGTAAATTAAATAACAGCAACTTAAATGTAATATCTTGTAGCTAATGATTATAGCAGTCAGAAGACACTACTATTGTAGAATCAAAACAACAAAACATTTATAACACGGAAAACATGCTAAATCGTAAATTGTAAAATATCAAATTATTCTTACCGATTTGTGAGATTCTTCATTAAAACTTTCTTACTTTTTCTTGGTTTGGATAAACGCATCTTCGCTTTAGCCATTGTAGATGGTAAAAAATGAGCACAAAACTAAAATCGATCACTATTTCTAGTAATGAAAGAAACTATATAACAAGAGATCAATAAAAAAACCAATTAGGGTAGGCTGTAATATGTGTTATACGTTTGGCAGTACTGAAGTGTATTGTCAGTCTATATCAAATTCGAGATTTGCAGGTTAAGTTTTACGTCAGTCTGTGTCAAACAACAAACAAAACCTAACCTACTAATCTTGAATTTGACATAGACTGACAATACACTTCAGTACTGCCAAACGTATAACACATATCACAGCCTACCCTAATTGGTTTTTTTATTGATCTCTTGTTACGACGAGTTCCCGTTTATAGGTATAAGCTTTTCAGTAATGTGTTTTTACATTAAAAAAATAGCGGACATGTTAATTAGTTTTACCAAAGAGCAATATGTTCCTTAATTTTTTACAATACCTAATTATACCTTAACCCTACACATAATTCTAATCGTAAATATCGTTAGAGGGTGTAGTGTGCATATGCAAAAAACAACTGAAAAATTAATCTCCTTTATTTAAATGGGGTAGAATTGGAAATTCCTTTTAAAAACCAAGTTATTGTCATTTTTCAGAAATCAAATAAAGTAGGTACCATTCACCTTTTTAAAATATTTTTTCGCTATGGGAGATTGACATATTTGTCTTTGTCTTTCATAACCAGTTTTTTACTCTTTCTAGGTTTAGACAAGCATAGCTTGGCTTTGGGCATGGTAAATTGATATTTATGAAAATTTGCAACACACAAGTAAAGAGACCATATGGCACTAAAAGTACAAGGAAAACCAAAGAAAATCTTTGAGTCTTTACTTCAATATAGTAAATATTAATTGTGAACCTAATTAGTCATTGGCAATGTAATTAGTACCTTCAGACATATGGAATTCAGATATTTTCATTCCAGTGCATCATTAGTTACCCATTTCAAAGAAAATATTTAGGGTTGGCGAACCAGACAAGCTAATTGCAAGGTAAACGTCGTTAAATCTAATTACATTGCCTCTAATTACAATAATTATTGTAGATATATATACATGTGTTTTGGGTAACAAACATAAAGACATATTGGGCCAACTCGGTTATAAATAGAAACTTCGTCCCAGGTAATAGATTAACAGATAAGGTACTTACCGAAATAATCTGCTTTCGACATTCTATACAAAACGAAGTGATGTATCTACAGTTGCCTAAATATTTTTCTTAAAGGCGCAAATGAAAAAGTTACCCCGCTCATTATAGAATTGCATGAGCTCTTCTTAGCCGCCCTAAGTGTAAACTTTGCAGAAAGTAAGAATAAAAAATTAAATCAATAGGGCAGTGGACAGAAAAGATTAGGGAATTGTAAACAAATAAGCAATGTGCCTTCAAGGCGTATATAAAACTCTCACATTATTTTAACTGTATGAAATCTCATGTGGTAGGTACTCTTCGCATTTTTTCAAAACTAGGAGTTTTAAATTTAGGCAACACAAACTGGATGCCTACGTTTTTAAGAAATAAATACGTATATTGGCGTAAGTACCTACAATGAAGATAATGTTTGATTTTTAAGTGTATAAACAAAAACATTATATGTTAAACACAAATTCCGAATAAAACAATAACAGAAGCTAAATAATATGGATAGTTTTAGACCAAACTTATTATTGAGACAGTTATTGTCACCTTTTTAAAACGTTATTTCTTTGCATGTAAAAGTGAAATATGGTTCTTATACAGGCTGACCATGAAACAATTAGGTAGGCGACACATTTAACACATCCTAATGATTTACATAGGTACTTCTTAATATTAATTGTTATGGGCCAGGTCTAGGCAGATGTAATGAAACCACCCATTTTCTGAAGGTAAGAGTTATCTGTGAAAAATCATGAGCTTGTTAAACGTGTTCCCTACCTACTTGTTAAACAATAAAATAGACAGCCTGTATATGTCGGTATCCTGAGGTAAACTTTTAAAATAAGAAAGTTAGGTGGTTAACAAAGTGCATTCAGATTTTATGTAAATACATATGAGAGCTGATCCCTGATTGATATTAATGTCAGTGGATATGTCTCTATTAACACTTTAAAATTACATGCCTGTACCTGTTACAGCCTGTAGCTATAAATGCTTGCATATTGCAAGATGGACGTCAATAGAACAATGGAGCGAGTTGAGCAACAGGCTGTTATTAAAATCTGTAATTAAAACGAATGACTACAACTAAAATTTATCAAGAATTAGTAAATACATTGGGAGAATCTGCAGTATCATGACATAGTCAAAAGATGGTGTGTAAAGATGGGCATACAGGTGGAGCCCCCACAAATTCCAGCATTCAAGTAAACATTGAAATTCAAGATCTCGTGAAGCAAGACAAATAAGTGACCATTAGGCAAATGGTAGAAGTTATGAGCTTTTCATATAATGTGGTAAATAACATAATTACAAAAAATTGGACCTGAAAGAATTTACCACAAGAAATGGGTGTTGGGAATGCTGACCGATGCACACGTCTGCTATTGCACCAGTTGCAATTGCTAAATAGTAGGGAGGCCAAGTGAATTAATAATTATTTTCGTGGGGACTGAGTAGGTTTATACCGACAAGTGGTACCTTCGTAATCGGCGGTGTTTCCTGAGTATGAAAACTCCTGTTGTCGCGTTCTCAGCCTGTGGAGTGAGGAGCTATGACGTCACAAAGATGGCGATTCTTGGTACCAAGTTTTAGTAAAGTAAAGCTAGTGTTTAACCCAAACATAAATAAAAAGGTTCTACCCAGCGGCAAACTGTTTAGTACCCTCCTCTTAGTAACTGGTAAAAAGTTGCACAACATGCGCTTCGGGTTTAGGCGGAGGGGGGGGGGGGGGTGGAAAGGTGGTAAAATGGTAGGTTTCAACAGTTTTTCGCAAATATCTCGTTAACTATGAGGTTTAGCGCAAACTTTATCTTATACAAACTTAATCCAAATTTAATTTTCAATAAAAATTGGCTTATGCATTTTTGCGTTCCGGTCAAGGGTAACGGAGATATGGAGGGGCAAGAATAATGTCATTATTTTCCAGTTAGCTTGGAATATACCGACAAGTGATACTATCGTAATCAGCGGTGTTTCCTCAGTAGAAAAACTACTGTTGTCGCTTTCTCAGCCTGTGGAGTGAGGAGCTATGACGTCACAAAGATGGCGTTTTTTGAGTACCAGGTTTTTCGATTAACTCAGTAACGACTGAATCTTTTTATGCGAATGAGGTGTCGTATGGCAGGTATTTAAATGTCTAACAAAATGTGTCTGACTTTCTTAATTATAAGTCTTATATTTAAAAGGATATTTAAAAAAAAATCACGAATTAACTTTCTTTTAATTTTAAATAACACAGTAAAAAATAACTGGCAAAAAATTGTAGACTACTTAAAATATTGCTGCGTTCATAAACTTAATTATAAATTTTCAATTTCTAGATTCTAATAAAAAATTACAAAGTTGTGGCAAATTTACTGAGATGCGTCTCGTGACACGGCAATAGCCAATTAACGTGGTCATGTGTTCGTATTACATCCTAGGCCTGGAATAAAAGTCAATTGAAATGCAAAGTTTTTGTTAAGTTTATTTGCTAAGTAATTGTTACTATGAATAGAACACAATTTATATACGAGGGCGGGATGATAATTAGTTAGCCTCCACATATTTTAAATATATAAATATAAATGTATATTCAAAAATGTCAACTTTGAATTGGCAATACTGATAATATAAAGTCCATCTGTGAAATAGTTTGTTGTTAGCAGCTGTTTAAAGAGAACGTGTTGTATTTGTTTAACAATGGAAAATACTGGCCATTGTGCGGTTATTTAATGTTTGCCTACAAAAGTCTTGAAAGGTGCAAACTATTTTGAATAGACGAAAACTGTGCTGGGTGAATGTGCTCCATCATATACGACAGAGAAAAATTAGATGGTTAAATTTAATACGGCCGCACTAGCGTCCAAGACGAGCACTGCTCTGAATGCTAAAGAAGTGTCACTACAACAGAAATGGTTATCAAAATCCACGATATGGTGTTGAAAGACAAATGACTGAAATTGAGTGAAATAGCTAATGTAGTAAACATCTCAAAAGAGCTGGTGTGTGATATTTTAACCCAAGGATTGGGCACGAAAAAGCTGTCCGCATGATGGGTGCCGCGTTTGCTTTTACCAGGAAAATGCACAATCTCACACTTGAGTTACTGCAATGGTCAAATCAACGAATTAAAGCACGATTTGCTTCCGCATTCACCTTATTAACTCTAATTGGCTCCCTCGGACTTCGACTTATTCCCTAAGCTCAAAATTTTCCTCGGTGGATAAAAAATTTCATCTGTTGAAAAGGCCACGGCTACTGCTGGCGCCTATTTTGCAGACCTTGAGTAATGCACCTTTCGTTATGGAATCCAAGCCTTCGAGCATCGCCGTTTCTCCGTCCCCAGTGTCCAGGTTCTTCTAATATAGCAATCCTTTTCATTTATATCTCTAGCTCTCATTGCTTCATCTATCTCATATCTCCAACTTCTCCTAGGCCTTCCTTTTTTCCTTCTTTCTGGAGGTACCCACTATAATTTTGTTCTCATCTGGCTTCGTCCATCCTTTTTGTATGCCCGAACCAAGCCAATTGACGTTTTTCGATTTCTTCTCTGATATTTCCATGCAATTCCGTATATCTTCATTTCTGACTTTTTCTAATCGTGATATTCTACAACTTCTTCTAAGATAATCCATTTCTGTGGTCTTCAATTTATTCTTATTTGCCTTGCTTAAATCCCACACAATTTTTAAATCCCACACAATTTAAAAAATAATAAAATGAATGTAACTAAATAAAGTTGTTACTGTAAGTAAACATCATCTCTTTCATAATTATATTGATTAAAACATCTTACATCGATGTGGCAAACATCTTCCATGCATTTTTTGTTTTCTGTTAACACAACCTCAACGGGATGTTAGACATTTAAATATCCGTCATACGACACCTCATTCGCATAAATAGGTAAAGTAGTTATTGAGTTAATCATTCAAAAGGAAATATAGGCAAAATGAAGATAAAAACGACAAAGGAGGGGAGCAATGTAGATATATTATTAGGTACATACCGGGTGGTTGGTCATACCTCTGAAGATAGGCAATTTACATGGCTTATCACGGTTATGCATATTCCTGCTCACCATTTTTCCATAAAACTAGTGAGCAGGAATATGCATAACCGTGATAAGCCATGTAAATTGCCTATGTTCAGAGGTATGACCAACACCCGGTATACATAGACTTACATACATACATACAAATGTTTCTACGTTATTTATGCGTCACTAAGTACTTTTCATAACGAAACATACTCATTTTCAAGGGAGTACGATGAATTCCAAGCTAACTGGAAAATAATGACATTATTCTTGCCCCTCCATATCTCCGTTACCCTTGACCGGAACGCAAAAATGCATAAGACCATTTTTATTGAAAATTAAATTTGGATTAAGTTTGTATAAGATAAGTTTGCGCTAAAACCTCATAGTTAACGAGATATTTGCGAAAAAACTGTTGAAAACCTACCATTTTACCACCTTTCCACCCCCCCCCCCCCCCCCTCCGCCTAAACCCGAAGCGCATGTTGTGCAACTTTTTACCAGTTACTAAGAGGAGGGTACTAAACAGTTTGCCGCTGGGTAGAACCTTTTTATTTATGTTTGGGTTAAACACTAGCTTTACTTTACTAAAACTTGGTACCAAGAATCGCCATCTTTGTGACGTCATAGCTCCTCACTCCACAGGCTGAGAACGCGACAACAGGAGTTTTCATACTCAGAAACACCGCCGATTACGAAGGTACCACTTGTCGGTATAAACCTACTCAGTCCTACGAAAATCTTTATTTGACGAGTTAATTTAGTTTGGCCTCCCTACTAAAAGTCATATATCTAATACTTACTATATTGCTAGCGGCTATGAGTGGGAAACTCGCGAAGGAAGTGAGACAGACAACCAACTCTTCAATGTATAATGGTGAGCTGTGTGGCAAGCGCGGCGGCGTCGTCCGCCCAATGGGGAAGCGGTCAAGTTTAAAATTCGCTTCTAAAGGCGGAGGTCGAATTCTCACGCATGCGCACGAGACGCGTTATACTCTAAGTGAGACTATGTCGGCGCCGTAATGTTTTCCCACGTTCCGAGGCCCTACTAGCAATATATGTGTATTATATATATGGCTAAAGTAGGCTTTGAAATGCTACCGCATTCTGCTTATTCTCCTGACATGACTCCTGGTAACTACTGACTAGGGGGTGGGCGATATTAAAATTTACATATCGATATTCGATATCAGAATTATATCGATATATATCGATATATCGATATACCGATATTTATCAATATATCGATAAATATCTTAAAAATACTGATATATCGATAAATATCGATATTCGATATATGGGTATATCGATGATTACCGTCCAAAATCCCGAATCGAAAATCCCGACAGGACATTTACCCGACAGACCAAAATCCCGACAAGCAAAATTCCCGACAAACCAATTTCCCGACAGCCAATATCTCGACATCCACTTTCCCGACAAACAATTTCCCCGACAACACTTTACATTACATTACATTTCTCTACGTAGAAGAAAAAAATTACATTACATTACAATAAATGGTAAAAATTTGGTGGACGGTCCAGTCTATTGCGCATACGCAAAAATGTAACTGTGAACATAAAAATGTAACGTTGACCATACTCTCTTCTCTTATTTTTTCTCTAAAAAAATCATCAAAACCTAACAACTAACCTAAACCGCTAACCTGAACCACCGCCGAGAGCACAACAACATTGCTTTACACATTACGAGATGATAGCGGCACCCACCACATTTTGACGTACGCTGATCGAACTATAAGAAAAAATCTGGTGTGATACAGGCACACAACTTCCTTTTACAGTGATCTTATAATTAGTCAAAAATGCCATTTTTAATTTTTAACCATTTGTCAAAAATTACAAATTCTACAAAAACGGTATAAAATAGAGCGTTAGTTGAAGAGACAAATTTTCTCTGGAATTTTAAGGTGAATTCAAAAATGTAATAATATACCGGGTGTTTTATTTAAAATAGGAGTTAATAATAAAATAGAAAAAAAAAGCAAAAAGAAACCCACTTTAGAAGTATTCAACTGGAAAATCACCTCTCTCACATCAATACACATTAAAAATTTAATAAAAATGTAAAGTTTAAAAAAAACTCGTTAGAGCCGTTTTTGAAAAAATCGAAAAAAACTGAAAAATCACAAGAGTAAACACCTACTTCCGGTTATGCGATTTTTTTCAAAAGCTTGCTGTCTCATCTACATAGTACACAAAAATTTATATATGAAGTTTCAACGCCATACCTCTTTTCGTTTTTGAGATATTCTGTTCACAGACAGACAGACAGACAGACAGACAGACAGACATACAGACAGACAAGACCAATGAAAAAAAAACATGTTTTTGGGTTCAGGGGACTCTAAACGTGAAGATCTGTTGAAAACTCAATTTCGAATTTTTGGGGTGAATCCAATACTTTCTTTATTGTAAAAGGAAGTAAAAATGGCGGGGGACACAATCACAAATTCGGAAAATTGTTTCTGATTACAATGAATGTAAAAACGAAGAGAGAACGTTTAATTATCTGCAAGCTCTGGCGCACACGATTGTGCTATTGCAATAAAATTTCTGTCGGGAAATTGGTTTGTCGGGATTTTTGTATGTCGGAATTTTGGTCTATCGGGAAATTTTCCTGTCGGGATTTTGACCGGGAATTATATCGATATCTGTTATTTCCATATATCGATATATCGATATGGAAATAATATCGATATTTATCGATATATCGCCCAGCCCTACTGCTGAGTGCTGACTATCAAATATTATGTAGAATTTCCCGATGTGAAAAAAATGTAGCATAAACAAAAAAACAGCCAAAAAGGATTTATCCACGCAAAATAAATCTGCAGACTTGCACAATATTTTTAAATTTAGGGACTTTACAAGAAGTCCTTATTTAAATGTTGCAAAATGCAATACGTGTTAAATTCAAAGTACGAACTTACGGAGTACGAATATACTTTATATTGTATCAATGTTATTATATTGTATTGCATTATTTAAGAAAGTACATTGTAATTATTAAAATATGTGTTAAAAAATGTGCATAATTAAACTATATTTCTATCTTGCTAATTATATGTGTTGCAAAAGTAAAAAACAAGTATTTGGTATTTATTTTACTGTAACATGAGATGTGTATGTATGTTCAACTGTACACCACAATCAATGCGTAATTATAACTTTAGTTTCTGAATAGCCAAATTCAGTTTAGATGAATAGTGGCAACGCACAAAATTAGGTTCGAAAATGGTTATACAGCACTGGAATGTTTAAAGATTACCTAATAGTTAACTGAAATGTCGTTTTTAGTGCACCCATATTCATATCGATATTTGAAAAGACAATTTATGAATGTAAAATCTTGTTCTGCCTGGTTACAATAGGTCAATATGTAAAATAACATAGTAGATCATTTTAGATCATGAAGTATTATTATTAAGATTATTAAAATAAATTGAATTTATGGCAGTTCAAATTAAGAGAATATTGTACATGCGCAGATACAAGGTATATGGTATACATACAAAAAGTTATCGTAAACCAATTTGAATATTTACATCGTGATCAGTTTTTGACAACAGTTGGATTAGACAAGAGGAAACTACTAATTTGACAGCTATTCCATAAATCTCGATATATATGTATTTATCGATAATACGGAGATATCGATAATTATGGCGATATCAATAATTATGAGGATAGCTATAAATAATGATATTCGATAGATATCGATATCAGATATTTCAATATTCGATACATATCGATATTCGATATTTCGATATATCGATATTCGATAAATAGCGATATTCGATAAATATCGATATTCGATATATCGATATCCGATATTTCCATATATCGATATGGAAATAATATTGATATTTATCGATATATTGCCAGCCCTACTACTGACTATTTCCAAAATTAAAAGAATTCATATTTCTTTTCTAACAATAAGGTGATATGTGCAATTACCAAATCAGTGGTTTGCAGAGTTCTAACAATTATTTTTCCAAGAAGTTCTAGCAATGTTGGAACATCTGTGGGAAACTGTATAATCGTTAATTGGGACTATGTGGAAAAACAACAGTAAAATATTTTCAGTGTGATTATTATAAGTATGTCAGGGATGAAGCAAAGGGATCTGCCCTCGTATATCAATGAATTCTTTATTTTACTTACCTGTATGCTATTAAATAATTTCACACAGTTTAGTATAGTATGCCAATATATTTGGCTTAAATGACAACTACAGCCATAGGTATTGAGAGTTTATGGTTTATAAAATATCGGCAGTGAATTTAGTAGGATATAGGAATATGAAGGACAGCTATTTTAATTACTCACTGAGTTTTTTATTTCTTTTTTTATATATCTACTTATAGTAGATTATATTATAAGTGAGAGAAATGCATCATTATGTGCAAGTGAGAATTTTGAATCGCGAGTGATACAATTTCTCACAAGCTTAAAATGGCATTTTGCTCATGTGTGATATACGACGTTTTATCTTACAGTAGCAATTCGTATGCCTAAATAGTTTGCGCCATCAGAATATGTCGTAAAACGGACAATAGATAGTTACAGTAACACCTATTACCATTAGGTCTGTGCGTTTGCATCGATAATTCGAATAATATATCGAATAATTCGAAATATCGAATAACGATATTAAAATAAAAGTTATTCGAATTATCGAATAAATAATTATTTGAATAAATTTATTGGAATTATCGAATAAATAATTATTCCGATAAACATTTATTCGGTTAAAAATTTATTCGAATAAAAATGTATTTGAATAAAAATTTATTAGAATAAATTTTTATTCAAATAAATTCATACCAAGGATTATTTATTGGATAATTCGAATAAGTTTATTTTTAATAAATTTATGCGAAAATCGAATAAAGAGTTTTTGGAATATATACTTATTTATTCCAATAAAACTTATTAGAATGCAAAGCCACATTATAAATATCAAACTGTAAGCATTTTAATTACTTAAAATTAAAACTATCAGAGCAATTTTATTTTTTATCAGCGGAATATGACATAAATGATGTGTATTACGGTTCCTAGATGGGCGTGATTTATTTTGATTATTATCATTGCTTGAAAAGTTCTTTAGATAATCTTATCGGTTATCATTAATCATTAGTATTGTTAGTTCTTTTCAATTTCCTTATAATAATACCAAAACAAATGCCTGCGTAATAATTACTATTTGCATTTAGCAAATGGCCATTAATCGTCATTAGTCAGAAAACTTGTATCAGATATCAGATAGAATAAATTAAACAGAAGATTACTCCTTCTAGAAAATCGCTAAATGATATTTAACAACTTATTCTAGTAATGATACATATTGCCTATTGGTCGGAATCGTAAATCGGGGATTTGGGGAAATAGGGATGCCCCTTTATCAATAATTTAAAATATCATTCCAATAAATCAATGCCCAATTCTGTTCAAAAATTACAGTTTACGTTTGTCTTCGAAGGTGACCAGTAAATTATTTTCTGCATTTGTACTTTCTTCTTCTTCTTTTTCTTTTCTTTCCCTTTTGCCCTTAGACCATCGGGAAAGGAGAAACATACGGTTTAGTGCTGTTACCATTTGTTGTGCTTCAAAGCTACTCACATTTAGAATTCAGTGTTCAGAATCAGAAAAGGTAAATACTGCTATTGTTATATATACATATTACATGGTTGACCCGATTTAAATCATGATTAAAATTACGTCAAATAAATGCAAATATACCATGAACCTTTATTATTTTAACATTGTGCTACTTTTAAGTATCACGATTTGCTTAATACTTTTTATTGCTCACAACTGTTTTTTTTATTTGTCCATTAGTTTTGAGAATGTTCAATAATTTATCTAACACTTTTAATCCAATAAAATGGGGTGTAGAGCAATAGTTTATAACTTTTGAATAATTGAATAATTATTCCGATAAATTAGTTATTCGAATAACTAATTTATTTGAATAATTCGATAGTTATTCGAATTTCGATATATCAAATAATATTCGATATTTAATATTATTCGTTAATTGATACCTAGTTTGTGATATCGAACACCCCTAATTACCATACATTATACAACTGTTTTCAGTGACTAAAATGAAGTTTTACTCATTTAAGGTATGGTAATAGGTGCTACTGTAAGATAATAGTTATTTACTATACAAATGGGATAACAGCATCATTAATATACGTGTGTGTAAGTTACAAACGAGTGCGTAGCACGAGTTATGTAAGCACACAAGTATATTAATGATGCATTATCACACATGTATTGTACAAAATTTTATCTACGACTGCCTAAAATTGAGAAAAGTGCATTAAGAGAAATGTCAGATCTGTCATTTTCAAAAATATTTTAGTAGGCAAATGTCATTATGTCATTCATTTGACACTATTTCAGTTACGTAATGAAGTCATTACACAACTCAGTTGCGTAATGAAACCATTACATAACTGAGTGGTGTAATGAGCCTCATTAACTAACTGAAGTAGTGTCAAATGAGTGACTTAATGAGTTACTTATCCCACCGGAGTAGATAAATTATATTATTGCAATACTGTAGTAGCAGTAATAACAATTATATAACTCAAAGTTGTAATACTAGTATGCTGTAAATATAGAGACATCGAAAATATTGAAAACCATGTAGTATAAGCAACCCATTTAATACTGTTGGTAACAATGTTTCGAAAATTTAAATCTGCAGTAGCAGTGTAGTGTCACAAAGAATTGACACGTAATAGGAAGTTACTTACCCAAAATAATGTGAAATTAATAGCTAAATTCATTACATTCCCAAATGTTACTGGTCCCGTAGTGTTCCATCTTTTTAAGCGCCTCTGTATTATCAGCATAACCTCTTGTTACACGAGAAGTTGGTAAAAGTAACAAGATATATCATTAGTACTTACCTAGTACTCACTATTAAAAATACAGTGTATTTAACATATTTTTTATTTTCTCTATATGTATATAATCAATATATTAAAATTGTAATAACTTAAGGCATCCACATCTTTGTATTTACTATTTACATTACTATATCTAATAGTATCTTTTTCCGTTGTAACAAATACAGATAAATTAAATATGATATGAAAATTGAAATCGAAGTTTATAAGCAGATACTATGAATACAATTACTTTCAAGAACAAATTATTAACAAAAAAATAAATTTATTTTACACTGCACACATCACTGTGCTTCAAGATACTATCAGGTGATACGTAGCCTATTCATTTTAAAATTTAAGCATTTATAAAATGAAGAACAGACGCAGCTATTCAATAACATTTCAGATCAGTAAATGTTGTTTTGATATGACGCAGATATTTTTGTAACAAACGTTTCGCAGTGGAAACTGAAATTTATAAAATAATACATAAATCTCATCTCACATCATTTGAAAATGGTAATTACTAAAAAAATTTAAAAATCATATATAATGACACTATACGCAAAATCCATCAGATTAATCAAAATTGATAGTACAGATAAATACTGAGATGAGTATTATGCGTTTAAAGTAAGGTGATTTACCACACTTTCACAGTTTAGCTCTGCAACAGTTTTTCTAAAAGGACCCAAGTAATACAAAATATGCCATAAAAACAAAATTTAGTTACAGAACTTCTTAATATTGAAAATCATTGTTCCTGCTTATAGTTGAAGCTGACTACAAATAAATATAATTTAGTACAAATTTACTTGATGGCTCTTGAGACTAGAATTATAAAAGTTTTATAGATTTACATTACAAAAAGTACAAAACTATTGTAATTATTGAGCTACTAATGTATCCACATTAAAATGCAGTTTCTAGTGCTGGCTCCTTCAAACGTGAATTATTTTCTTTCGAATTAGTTTTTCTCATTAACTTATCGCCCATAGCAGAAGGTAAAGTTTGGTCACTTCTTTGTGGCGAGTTAAAAAATTGTGCTCTTTGAGCTCTTATACGTTGCGCTATATCCGCGGAAGGTTTATAAGTACTATTTAATGGTTCTGATACAGGCTTATCACTCATTGAAACACTGGGAAAGTTTTGTGTAGGTTTTGCAATACCTGAAGCGAAACTGTATTTTAAATTCTTGTTTTCACTAATCATAGCAGCCGAATTTGTACTATATTTTTTAATGCCAGTATGGAAGTCTAGTGCTTTAACACTTTTCCGTTGTACCGAACTGCTGGGGCTCTCATCTTCACCACAATCTTCGGGTATTGTAGAAGAGAGAACGTCGCTTCGAGGATTTGCAAATCTCCATTGCGATCTGGGAGACATCAATTTAGGCATGGATCGTTGTTTATCCGGAAGATTTTTTGGTGATCCTGGAGCGGCATTATTAAATCTTCGATTTTGGAGATTTTTTGGTGAACTACTTAATTCTAAAATATTCATTTCAGCATTAGGAGGTTTAGTAGAATTTAGTTGTGGCTTTGATAGTTTCAGTTGTTCTACAGCTGACAATTTCTTGCTTCCAGGAGATGTTAAATTTGTCTTCACACTTTGTTGGAGTAGTAATTTTTTAAAGTCTAGTCGAGAGGTTTGCTGATTGCCCTTCCGATCACTACAAGCCCAACTTTGTCTTGTACCTGCTTCTGTTCCTGGAGAAAGTCGATCGATATTGGTGTTATAATCCACATATTCACCATCACTAGGTGACCAACTAAAGCGAGATCGTGCCTTTCCACCTATATAACCAGTTTCAGGGGATTTTATTTTTGTTTCAGGACTCCTGCAACGGTTTGGTGACTGTGAATTCACGGAAGATGGAGACTCTGTACCAATATCTGAAGCCTGAATATTCAATTTCTTTTTACCTTTGTGTATTACAGCATATAATTCATCTGTACTCATTGTTGACTTTTTAGGCGACAGTAGCTTATTTTCTAAGTTTACAGCAGACTTGAGATCATGACAAGTTTTCGATGATGGAGTGGAAGACTGAAATCCTCCTATATTACGAGGATCAATTGGAGAAATTTTTAATGAATCAGCTGAAACGTCAGTTGTAGAAACTACTTGGTGAATATTTGTAGAGGATGCAATTGGAGATTTATTGCTGATATCACTATAATATCCATATTTTATTTCTGATCTCACTGGTGTTGATGAATGAAGATTTGTAGGATGCAGTTGTCTGGTAGTTTGAAGCTGTTGTAGAGGAGGCACTTGTGACTTGTATTTTGAGGGCGAGTCAATTATTTGGGGCAACTGTACAGGAATTCCTAATTTTTGTGTAACATATTGTCCTGGTGGCAGTTCAGAAAAATTTCTTAAGCCCTTGAATCTTCTGTAACTTCCTGGACTATTACAATTTGAAGCATTTGAATTTAGATGATTACTAGGCAAACCTCTCATTATGTCTGGCGTTATAGGCCGTTCTAGATTACAATTTTCAGCCATAAATTGCGTTTTCCTACATGGCAGTGTTCTATAGGCAGAACTTCCTCTTGAATACATGTCATTCTGAACGCTGTTGAAGGAGTGCATGCTAGATTCAAGCAACGGATTTTGGTATCCATATGCATCTGCGACTTCCAAAGGTCGATGTGGTGAATTCTCCATTACCCAGTTTTTACAAGCATTTGGTTGTTCAGAAGGAGAATATACTGGTTCTGAAAAAATATTATTTATTATTTTTTGCTATACGTTTTAGATGTAAGTATTATATTCCAGTCTATATAATTATCTTAACTTGAGAACAATGGTTAGTTAGATGCTATTTATATTTCAAAAGCGATTAATATTTATTATTTTGATTAGAAATAAATGAAATTTCCTTAACTAAATAAAAAATTAAAAGCTCTTTGAAGACATATGTATTGAACTTTGGTTTCTAACAATTTTCTGTTAGGTTATATGATAGTTATTATTGAGAGAAACTAAGTTTGACAAGGTAACGTTAGTGAAATATAAGTGAAATACTCATACTATTATCGAAATGAAATTTTTCCATCAAATTAATGGTACGGGGCTTTTCAAATGTATGGAACAGTACAACAATATAATGAAAAAGCTATAATGTCATAGTAACTAAACTACATATTAACTGCCGGTCTTATAAAGGCCACTAATCTGACGTTAACTTTAATTCGCTGTTAAAATAGACAAAATCGCATCAAATCGTTGGCGCTTATGACATATTATTCATTAGTAAACAAATTTTGATGCGCTTTTGTTTATTTTAACAGCAAATTAAAGTTAACGTCAGATTAGTGGCCTTTATAAGACCGGCAGTAAAACTATTTGATAAACAGGTTCCTATTAGTTACCAAAAATATACCAGGCGTGAGGCATTCCCAAATTTTATTGCAATTTTTACGATAAAAATTTAATTTGCTGGATTTATTAATAAGAATACACGTTTTGTTACCTTTGTCAACATGATATCGCTTCCGGTTTAATCTCAGGTGACATCACTCTTTTCTAAACGAACCCTCCCAACATTTTTTTGCAATTTCAATCAAGTATAGAAGAAAAACTTAAAATGCAAACCTGTTTTAACCATATAATCAGTTGAAAAATGTTGAACTCGCAGCTAAATAAATATTTAAAGCAAAAATTGCATAAAGTAGGCTATAGACCAGGGGTGGCGAACCTTTATTGATCTACGTGCCATTTTTTCTAAAAAAATGTTTAATGAGGCCATGGTGTGCCATCAAATAATGCCAGGTAGAAATAGGCTAAAAATACATATTCCTAGGTACATAACCGAGCTAAAAGGCGGGAGCTGAAGAAGACTAGCCTGGAGGTGGCGGACAGCCTGGAGTGCCGTGCAAACAACGAAAGTGGGCCCCAAAATTCCGCAAGAGCGTAGTGAATGTAAGGATTGCAACCATAAACAATTATCTCAACGTTTAGTGGGCTTTCGTTGCTTCCAAATTCTCCCTCACAAATGAACCATGCTATAATTACGCTGGTGAAGCACAAAGCCGAGAGGCAACCAAGTTATTAAGCGAAGGCTGGGATGGAAAAGGTCGAGAAATACTACCACACGCAATTCAACTCAGGTTATCGAAATCGTCCAAAAATTGGAAAAGGACCACCAGAAAAACTATTGGAATGCAGAGTGGTCTAAATTGATAGCAACATAGCTGTAATTTGCTGAAAAATGTTATCACAAGATGAAAATAGGGTTGCCTAGCTACGCAGGGGAAAATTTATTCAATATTTAAAAATAAATGTGAATAGGGTTGCCTAACGATCCAGGGGAGAACTTACAAAATAAATGCTTAAAGTAAAATCCAACTAGTTATTTCAAATACTGCATGCGAACTACAAACTAAGCTTAACAGCGCCCCTCTCGCCGTCCCTCCGCGTCGCCCGCGCTAGCTCACTGAGTAGCTCACTCCCATCCGTTCGGTCAGAAATTCGCGCGAAATCTACTTATCTCTGTAGCGCAGTTTGTTGCCGTTTCGGCACCGGAGGCCTTGTTCACAATGAACTTTGTTACTATGACCTCAAATGTAGACAAAAAAATAAATAGTTTCGATGAGGTACCTAAATTCCTTAATTAAGGTCGTGCCCAAATTATTTTGCCGCGTGCCATCAATGACCAGAATTTAAATACGAAAAAGTGGGACATTCAGAAATGTATAAGAGTGGGGTATACGATAAAAGTCAAAATAAAAACTTCTGAATAAGTATAACATAATGTACATGCATGTTAGATGTTAGATATGCTAGAAGACCTTAATAATGAATTGAAAAAGTGGGATTGAAAATAAATCTAAATAAAATCAAGGTCATATTCAACGGAGACCAAAAAGTGTTGTAGTAAACAAAGAGATAGAAAAGTATTAAAATACAGGCAGACCTCGCCGTTCGCGGGGGTTACGTTCCAGAAGAATGCCGCGAAGCGCAAAACCGCGATGCGCAAGTAAACACATAAATGATAAAAACGGGGTTAGGTTCCATAAACTAGATTTATCTATACTATGCAACCTTAAAAAATGCAAAAATACATAAACGTCTGCCTGTATATACCGGGTGACAATGAGACTAGGGCCATGCTTATATCTTCTTTATTTATGAATAGATTTGGATAAAATTTTATACCAAGATACTAGACATAATTTCTGATTGGTCTATAGACATAGTCAAAATGGCTGACTTCCGGTTTTACCGGAAATGATAGCAACTTTGATTTTTTAAATGGAACACCCTGTATATTTTATGTTTTTCTGAATGTACGAGTCAAATTACATATAACAGTCTTGCCAAATTTGAATTTTTTTAAACAAAAAAAATATTTTTTCAGTTTGTATTTTATACCATAGAAGGGCTTGACTTAGAAAAATCTATTCTAATTGACTCT
This sequence comes from Agriotes lineatus, assembly GCA_940337035.1. NCBI lineage: Eukaryota > Metazoa > Arthropoda > Insecta > Coleoptera > Elateridae > Agriotes > Agriotes lineatus. The sequence continues at coordinate 88,711,238 of OW679194.1, forward strand.
AGCAACTCATAATAATAGCTATTTTATAAATGCAGTCAATAACAAACCCTTAATAAAAGAACAAAATTTGCTAAACACGTTTTTTCGAAAAAAGACACTTTTTTTAAATGGAACCTACCAAGGGCCATCTTGCCATTAAACAGAAAATTTAATTACCAATCTAACGATATGCATCATGCACTAGTTTATCTTTATCTGAAAATGAAAATTAATTAATCAATTATTTTTTTTAATATTTTTATGTAATAACTAATAATACCTAAGCCAATTTGGCAACACTGTTGTATGTAATTTAAGTCGTAGATTCTGAAAAACATAAAACATATAGAGTGATCTGTTTAAAAAACCAAATACATTTAAAAAAATAATTAATTAATTAATTTTCAGTTTCAGATAAAGATAAAGTAGTGCGTGGCGCATATCGTTAGATTGGTAATTAAATTTTCTGTTTAATGGCAAGATGGCCCTTGGTAGGTGCCATTTAAAAAAAGTGTCTTTTTCTTAAAAAACGTGTTTTGCAACCTTTTGTTCTTTTATTAAGGGTTTGCTATTGATTTCATTTATAAAATAGCTATTATTAAGAGTTGCTAGAGTCAATTAGAATAGATTTTTCCAAGTCAATGCCTTCTATGGTAAAAAATAAAAATTGAAAAAATAATTTTTTTGTTTAAAAAAATTGAAATTTGGCAAGACTGTTATATGTAATTTGACTCGTAGATTTAAAAAAACAAAAAATATACAGGGTGTTCCATTTAAAAAATCAAAGTTGCTATCATTTCCGGTGAAACCGGAAGTCAGCCATTTTGACAATGTCTATCGACCAATCAGAAATTATGTCTAGTATCTTGGTATAAAATTTAATCCAAATCGATTCATAAATAAAGAAGATTTAAGCATGGCCCTAGTCTCATTGTCACCCGGTATACCTACTCAGGGAAAAGATTGTACTTGGAAGGGAAAACCAGACAACTGAGATGAAAAGAACAAGACAGTCATGGACAACTTTTGGAAGGCTCAACTTTATTTTAAAAAACAAAAACATGCGTAGGTACTGCCTGTAATGAATGTGTTATGAAACAGAAAATTGGACAAGGACTCAGAAAAATCTGAAGGTATTAAGAAGAACACAACACGCAATGGAACAAGGACAGAAAAACAATCGAATGGATAAGGTAGAAAACCAGAGTAACGGATGTAATCCAATTTGAGGCAATACAAAAATGGACATTTGCGGAGCACATGGCACTAACGAAAACAGATAGATTAAATAGAGCTGTATTAGTTTGAAAACCATACACATACAGAAGAGATATAGGAAGACCGCCAATGAGATGGGCCGACGACTTGAAGTTGACTGATGACCTTAACTGTATCTAAAGAGCAAACACAAAAAATAAGATTTGTACATGGCTTTCTTTATGCAAGCAATGCAGGCTGCAGTTGAAGTATAGAGTACAAATAATAACAGGTCTGAAGCGGGACTTTTGGTTTTAAATCAGCACAGGCAGTGAAACGTATGTACCGCCCCGCCTGAATCAGTAGAAGTGATCAGGTCACTATAGACTAATTGTAAAAGACAGTAAAGCTAGTAACAATATCGCTGCTAGGTTTTGTAATTTAATAATAAAATTGTTTAAAGCAATCTTAAATTTTAAAAAACTTTCATTTGCATTATTTTGAGGTGTGGTTATTACACTTTCTACTGAAAATATAATTCTTAATAAATGAAAAAATAAGAGTTTTTCTATGTTCGTTTGATAAAGTATAATTTGAATAAAGTTACATTGTAATAAAAACCACAATCTGTTTTACTGCATTTTACAGTTATTCCAGTTATAGCTTACTTTTTGAAAGTTTTGCTCTTGTATGGACAAAAAATCTAGGGTCCGCCATTTTTGAATTGATTTTGGATTTAAAAAATATAATTATGTTGAAAATGCCACTACCTAGTAGAACCGTTGGAGTTTCGTTTAAAAAAATGTTTATCACTTGGAAGTAGCAAAACAAATAGTCGCCAGAATTGTGTTGTTATTACTTATTAACAAATTTCAAAATTTATTTTTTCACCTTAGACAATGTGAAATATCGCGGGAGCCTCATGATCGCCTGGTACATTGTCATTTAATTTACATTATAGTGAAATTACTTAATAAATGGATTTATATTAGCTGCCAAAATATATTTCATCGTTTAATAAACGTTTAGCAATCAGGTAAATGGTAAAACATTTTACAAGTAACTAATAAAGTGATCAAAATGCAGCATGCAGTAATACATAAAAACGTGCAATTTAAAACATAGTAATAATTGTTTCTCACCTTTTATGTACAAATGCAAGCAAAACGGCTTCGATCTAAAGCAGTGTAAATGTGTATGTGTGTTGTGCTACTCCATGCGTTCCCGTGCAGAATTCAAGCTAAATAAAACGGTGCTGCTGCATTCATTCATACCACAGTAAAGGCGATTGCAACAACTTGCTCAACAGCCTGAATGATAAAACACTTTTCACAATGTCATTTCAGAAGTGATACAAAGTTCATTCTATTAAACTATGTGACTACCTATTGTACTATGAAACGAGTTTAGTTTGTGCTTAGTTTTTGCTGAGTGTCATAGCAGAAAATACCTTGCAGATAAAAAACCGCTAACAGTGAAAGATGATATAACATGATCTCACTACAAACGAGAGTAGGTATCAATAACAAAGGTCAGTAAAAAATTATCATGGACAACTGTTTTATTGTTGAGTGGGCACAATATGCCAAACATTAAATTAATTAATTATTTTAAATACATACAAGTGCTCTCACTGAGACACTACTGGAATAAGAATGTGTTTTAAAGATTAGTAGTAAGTTGGGGACATGTTTTTCATGGTATCTGATCACTTGAGTAATGGTTGTTAATGTAAGATATTAGCAGTAAAACCGCCAAAAATCATACAAAAACAGAATTGGTTTATGTAAAATACATACTGGGAAAATTTCCTAATTTATTTTATAATTTGGCAAACACTAATAATTAGAATACCTTCCCAATTATAATGAATGTTGTGTAAGTACCTACTATAGTAGAAATTCTTTGCAGAAGTTAAAAAGTCAGTATATCAATGTTTAAATAAAAAAAAAACTATTACTATTTATTATCACTTCTGGAGGTTTTTGTACGTACAGGGTGTTGCAAAAATGGCGGATTATCTCCATCCTACGTTATTAACGAAACTTTTTGAGTAGAAAAATAAATAATTAAAAAATCCTTTGTGTTTTGAAAATATGGAAGTATAAAGTTTGATTCTTGTGTCTTTAATATTCAGTATAATGATGGAAAACATCACACACATAAAGCTACTTATACAAATATAAAATATATATAATTTTTCCAAATATTATTTGACAATAGTGACTTTAATAAGTTGCATAAAAGTTATTTCAGTTAGGTGTTAGGCCATTCCCTCACTGAGACGACGTGATTACAATGCAACTGACAACAAAAGACATAAGTGATAATCACGTAGGCGTCATTCTATGAGTTTATGTGCTTTCCTGTACATTGCACGATTGCGATGCGAATACGATGCAACTAGCACGAAATAATTGCTTGTGACTGTCAGTGCCAATCGCGAAGCTATTAGTTGCGGGATAAAATGCTAGGAATTTCAAATTAGTACAAAAATACCCTTGTATTGATGTCGAATCCTTTAATAAACGACTTAACTTTTTATAATACAATCCAATAGTATTTCTGCGAGCAGTAGACCTGCTGCAACTCTACATAAGCTAAGCATCAAAATGAAATTTGGCCCCCTGATATACTGACTATAGGGTATCACTTATAAGTAAGAGGAAAATATCGTCTGTGAAAATTATCAAAATCGTTACCTACAGTCATTTTTGGTAAAAAATTTAGTTGTTGTTTTTTCAACATTTTTTTTGGGTATTTGGACCTCCTGATATCGAATGGTGCAACGTAATGACACCAAAGCCAAGTATCATTGTTCCAAGGCTTCATAGAACTCCAAATACGTCAATTTCTTTCACTGCTGTAGGTGGAATATTCATACATACATAGTTACTTAGATGGAAATGAATTTTCACTTAGTCGATTCGAAAACCCTCGCTTCAAAGGTCAATTAAAGCTCTCTTCTAAATTCGGTAAAATGACTAAAATATTTGGTCATGTTAGCAGAGCACTCTTTTGCTGCGATACAATAAAATAGTCGCAAGCCAGTGGCTTTATATCTATGGAAACAATGCAGCCCTACCAATTTGTAATTAAACAATGTTGCCAAATCAGCTAGTTTTGAGGTTGATGAAACTTCAAAAAGATTAAACAGAGACATTTTTTAATGACTTCCTATCCAGGAAGTGCCTTTTAATAACGTAACATGGAGTTAATCCGCCATTTTTTGCAACACCCTGTATATTTAAATATATGAAACCATAAAAAGTTCTGGAAATTACATAATTTAGCATTGATTTTTAAATAACAAACTGGCCATTCCCGTTTTTTCTTATTAATGCTACTTATTTTGTTTTTGTCACTTTCCAAAACTTTGATTACAATAAAAAAAATTATAACCTATCTAAATCCGTTTTTGTGACATCCTTTGTGCATATGCGTCTATTTAACTAGCAAAGTACTGATGTCGATAGGAAACAAATGATAAGATGTAAGCTATTTCGTGTTTGTTTATTTATAAATCCGTCTGCTACACTTGCTTAATTTTCAATTTAAATAAATTATAAGAATTATTTAAATTATAAATTACATCCAACAGACATTTACGTGATTTGATCAAAAGTAAGTATGATTAAAATTGACACAGCTATATCATTTCCTTTTTGTATAGTTGATTAAAATTCTGTAGTGTTGATACTATACAATTGTGAAAGCAACTAATTAATTATGGATAAGTTCTATAAATAAATTCAATATTTTCAAATTCGAAAAGATTTAAAACTTTCAAATTTACCGCCAATTTAGTACCAACAATGAGGAAACCTCTTATACCTGTTATTGTGCTTTTAACAGTATTGTTTTGTGTTTTAACAATTTCATATGTTATTTCTTGGGGTTAACCAAATTTTAGCTTTTACGCAATTTTAATATGTTGTGATACTAATAATATTTTATTAATCAATGATGTGACATTGTGATGTATATTTTACCTAATTACATGTCCATCGATGGTGATATTTTTCTTCAGATTGTAAGTTTTTTGTTATATGTAGTTGTTAATTGTTACATAAATTTGTAGTTCGCTCCTAAGCTCTCAATGTAGAGAAATATTGGGGTGATTGAATATAGAATTGCTTTTAGTGATTAGTTGACTAATTCCTCAAGAAAATAACTCTTTAATTAAATAATTAACAGTTTACACGTTCAATTGACATAAAAAAGGAAGATTAATGAAGTTTTGTTGTTTCATTTAATTTCGAAATTACAAAAGTTATTTAGTGATATACTCAACATCACGAACCATATTTTTGTAAACATTTAAACAATAGAGGATTGTAAGCTTGAACGTTTTCACATGATTCAGACTGTGAGAATGCTTAAGTAAAAAACGGCTTCCGAGATTGAACCGTGTCTTTATTGAGATCGATGAACTCTTCTTCGATCTCAATAATGACACGGTCCAATCCCGGAAGTCGTTTTTTACTTAATGACAATGGCCTTGAAAGCCTCCGAAATCATCTGTGAGAATGCTTTTTTAAACAGTACAAACATTTAATTACAAACCAAACTGGACATTTCTCCAAAATTTAAGGTTGTAGCGAGGGCAGCACTTGTCAGACGTCCTTTCCACAAGGGCGACCGGCGCCGGCGCAGGGATGCGCCAGTACGATAGTGACGCTCACGTATAAAGAACTGTTTTGTGTTTTTTACGTAATCTAAGTTCTTTGTTTTGTTTTAGTTAATTTTCTCGTTGATCACTATTTTTACAAGTTGTAAGTGCTAAATAAATGTGTTAAGTTGATAGTGGTGCCTCTACAATTCTGGCGCCCAATGTGGGGCTCCAGAATTGTAGAGGCATTCAATTAAACACCACTATCAACTTAACACCTTTATTTAGCACTTACAACTTGTGAAAATAGTAATCAACGAGGTAAAATAACTAAAACAAAACAAGGAACTTAGATTACGTAAATAACACAAAACAGTTGTTTACACGTGAGCGTCACTATCGTATTGCACCTCCCTGCGCCGGCGCCGGTCGCGCTTGTGGAAAGGGCGTCTAACAAGTGCTGCCCTCGCTACAAGGTCAATTTATTAAATAAATAAACATTTTCATATAATTTCAGTTTTTACAAGAGTTTGACATTTTTGTCATCTAACTTTGCAAGCATTGATAAATCGTTTATTTCGTTTCCTTCAATATTTTTTTTTGACATTTTGTATCCAAGTTAATGATATGATTGTGACAATGTCAGTGTCAAATTATGCAGTTTTTAAAAAATGTAACCTTAAATTTTGGGGAAATGTCAAGTTTAGCTTGGTAATTAAATTTGATCACTGTTAAAAACGCATTCTCACAGTCTGCTCTGAATCATGTGAAAATCAGACAGATTATATTATAATCCATTCACAATGTTTCCTCCTCCCAGTAGGCTGTTATGTTTTTATTAGGCTGCATTCATGAATTGTGATAAAAGTCAAACTGTGACAGGAAAAAGCTATGACAATTTTTTATAAGGAAGTTGGCATTATTGCAATTTTAATGTTAAAATGCCAATTTGTTTACGGAAGGAGACAAAAATTGAACTGGCAACAGTACAAGCCTTCAAAAATTATAACCACAATAGGAAACAACATAACCCAATTTTGTCATGTCTTAATTATTTCACATGCTTATCATCAAAAATGTCACCCTAACATAGTCTGCTGAGAGGAGGAAACATTGTGAATTGATTATACATGTTCTTTAAGGAAAATCAAAATAATATGCAACTGAAAACAAAGTAAAACAAACCAAATTCTTTCTCAACCATGTACCTCAATGTAGAGTGTTTTAAACTGTTAATCTATTAATCATTTGTTCGTACATATTTACAAAAATTATTAGATAATAAAGGTTATGTTAGTATAGTAGTAGTAGTGGTAATAGTTATCTTTTAGTAAATTGATTTAAAAATCAGGTGTTACGATTTATTAAATTCCATTGTACTCTATTTTATGTAAAAAATTATACAATATACAGTTTTTGTACAAAATTTGACTTTACACTACTTACTTGTACCAATACTGGTGTATATAAATCAATCATATTATGAATCAACAGGTGCATGCAAAGTTTCACATAAACTATAGACTACCTAACAAATACATACAAGTACAAATAAAACACATAATGCATGCATTTTTCTAAACTGCACAAAACGTTCATTTTTATATATCAGCAATTATACAAAGCAACTTAATGCAAAACTTGAACATGAATAGCAGACTTAAAATGAGGTGTCAAACATCCACACCGTGTTCGAGAGCATAATGTGATTCATGAGTGAGACAGAAATGTGCAGATGTTTGAAACAGTGAAATCAGTCTTATTACATTTAACATTACCACACATTTACGAAAGAGAAACGACACTAATTCTGTAGAAGAATATTAATTACAATAAGTAGACTTGTGCGCTTGCTCATGCACTGTGCTAAATGCAGAGTAGTAAATTGAACATATTTTTTACATATTGCGTTTCGTCAATTAGCCATATTCACAGACGAATTATTATTGCACTGCCACCAAGCTGTTGATTTAGTTAGTCTTGAATATGGCCAATCACCAAAGCAGGACGGAAGGGAGGGAAAGGAACCCATTACCAGCAAACATGATCCACTCCAGATCAAACGACCGGTTAAATGAAAACTAGCCTAACGAATCAATAATCGTAAACGTTACTATTGTTTCTGGAAGAACACGTGAGGACGGAACAGACATACTACCATATTTCAGTATCCGCCGCGGACGCGGACAACACCCTGGCGCGATGTTCTAAACTGTCCTTAGGGATCGTAACCCGGTTAGGGGATGCTAACAGGAGCTCTCGCGCATGAGCTTGACTGTAAAAATGGCACTGACGCTCGCACAATTTCGGCGACACCGTCGGGGGATAATTGATCCTTTCGCGCCACAAATCCGCGGCAATTTCTCTTTCAATTAAATTTTCCAATTCAGTTTTATTACTTTCAACATGCAATAATTTTCGCGTTGGAGTACAGTTCGCCATTTTGTAACTATCGCTTCGTTTAATTTTGCCAACCAACGAATTATTATTTTTTCTGTCAAAATTTGTATTGTTGTTTGCTTTTTTAGGTAATGTGGAATTTGGTGGTGGGTTTCGTGGGGATAATGAAGTCTTACCTTTCTCACTACAGGGTGATAACGATCCATGAGCGTCTTGCATGTGAACATACGCTCCACGCGCGTTGTTGTTGGGCTTTGGAGATATGGGTCTTATACTTGGAGTCACAATTGTGGTTGGGGGAACACGAACTATTTCCGCAGTTGGTGAAGAATATCCAGACGAGGCTCGAATGACTACCTTTCCTAACTGCGGCGATAGCGGTCGTGAATCATTCAACGGCGCCGCAAGTCCTTGATCTTGAGATTGCACTGGGCGAACAGTTTTTGAAATTCTATGAGTTGGAATTGGACTCGCCAATGGTGTAGTAACTTCTTTTACGTATGGACCGGGCTCAAATGTTGTATGTGCTCCCTTTCGGCGTCGCAGACTGTCCGAACTATATATCACCTTCCCTTCAGCATCGAGAGTAACTCTGGCCCCCTGTCTTCGCTTTCGTTCCAAAGAATCGTTGGTACTTGAAGGACTATGAAGTATTTCATCAACTGTATTACATGGAAGTTCATTCAACGACACGTATTCTGTATCGCGTAGTGTTTTTGTAGAATTAGAAGTGAATTGATCAGAATGCTTTTCTTCTTTACGAATATGCAATTTTTCGTTATTATTCCTAACATCAGCGATGGTTACATAGTCGCCACTATCAACAAAACCATCAACTTCTTCGTTCGTTTTAACTGGTAATTTGTTTTCCTTCTTCGAAAAATTTGACTTTAATTTGCCTAGCATATTGTTAAATGGAAGTAAAGTGGCTTTTAGTATTGGTTGAATTTGAGGTTTAGTAATTTCTTCTTTTATGGTCACGCTGCCGCCACTGGGCGATGGAGCTCTAACGCTAGATGCCACTTGCTTTTCCTGCTTTTCATCAGACTTTACATTTTCAGAATTTAAAGCATTAATAGTCTCAACAGTTGCATATCCGGATTGAGGATTGACATTAATAAGTTGCATTTTTGAACTCCCATTTGCTTGTGTCATAATAACACGCGTTTTAGAAATATCTTCATTTTCAGAATCGGCAAATTCCAAATTATCGAGATCTGTTTCCATTGGTTTCAAAGGAAGATTTAATTTCCTCCGATGCGATTCCTTCCAATCTTTATAAGGAATATTAACATTTCTACCATCATAATTATTTTTCCTATTATTAGTTTGTTCGTATGTATGACTTTTTACACTTTCATCGTCGCTATGCGGCGGTGTAATCACACACATAGATGGAATTCTACTGGAGTTAATAGTAGTTTTTACTCGAATCCTTTCTATTCTATCTGGTCCCTCCATATCTGAACACTCGGAAAATTCAAATTCAGAGCCACTTCTTACCCCGTTAGGGCTATTCGCGGACTCAATGGGGGAACTGGAAGTATTGTGACCACTATCTGGAGAAACGTCCCCATCAGTTTGTTGATGTACCACTGCAACTATGGTCGACTTATTACTGCTTGCTGGACTTCTTTTTACTGTTCCCGTTTTCTCACTACCGAACTCTCTCTCCAAAGAGCTACCGGGAGACTGATCTTTATGACACGATTTAGATAAGGAACTTTTTCTTTCCGGCACGGCTGGACCAACACTAAGAGATTTACTACTTCCAGTAGCTTTTAGAGTGGTACAAACTGTTCCAGCAGAACTCGCAGTTGTTGATGTTGAACCCTTTCCAAACAATTCGTATTCGTTTTCTGCGGTTAACACAGTATTACTAGAACTGGAATTGGAAAATGCTGTGGTGGAATGTAAAGGTGTCACGGGCATATCCTCTTCTTTAAGTGTTTTCAGTCCACTGTCCATGTGGAATGAGGTATAATAACCCTCGGTATCACAAGAATATACGGAGCTAGTTTCACCATCTTCGTGAAAATCATGAATATCAGGCGTTAGCGTTCCTTCGCTTGTTATGCTGCTAGAACCCGAAGTGTTAATATTAAACTTTCGTCTACTATTTACAGAACTAGGAGCGTGCTGATTAAGGGAATTGTTTGAAGTTGCAGTAGATGTAGAAGATTTGGGTTGCGTTGTTGTACTTGTTATCTCTGAACCTATAGAAGCCCTGCCGCTTTCTGAACTAGCACTCCAGTTTCCGCTAGAAGAATGCGGTTCATCTTTGTTTCCCCCTGATCTTCTTAATCGACGCTGAGCGGAACTTTCACGAAGTTTTACAGCTATGTTCATTGCAGCAGACAAAGGAGTGGATATTGGTAAGTTTATGCTAGACTTCTCTGAGGAGGAGTACGACGCTTTTCGTTCATGCGTTAGCCGCTTTTCTCTGTTTGAGCTTCGTTTTCGTCTGACTGTAACAGTTTCATATATGTTCGAGTCTCCGTTCTCAACTTTACTGCTTTCTCCCGTCGATTTCGAGTCCGATGATTTATTTATCATTTTCAAACGGTTTTTACCCCATTGTTTCAATGTGTAAAAATGAGATTTTTTATTATCAAGTGAGGCGTCCTTTTTAGGCAGAGGTTCGCTGCTTTTACTACGAAATACAGCACCACTATTAGGAGATTCATTCTCAACATTGACTGCTGAAGAGGAAGGCTCCTCCCTGTTAAGAAAACGATTAAGATGACTCCTTGTTATTGCAGGAAAATGCTATAATTTTGAATTGGTTTGCTGTACATGACGAGTCACGAAAATGAACTGTACAAATGATTGAGGTTTTTAATCCGCTTAAAAGCGTGGCAAATTTTGTGCGACATTAAAGTAGTCATGCATAAACGCAACGGTTTCAAAAATATTGCTAAGCGGTTTTGAGAACTAATCTCTAGTTAAAGTTCCAAGTCAATTGCGAGACGGTTATCGAAAGGTTAGTTCTGTTACGCATCCTCGATTCTGCCAATTATTCGCTGATCGCTGACTAATTAACTGGAACTTTAACTAAGGAACCGAGCAGTTGATAAAACTCGGTGACATTGATTGCAAGTCGGAGTGAAACAGATTGAAAACATACCCAGCAGTAAGAGCACTCTGTATTTCCTTTTGATCGGTCCCTGCTAAAGTGTTTCTTCGGCGGTTACGAGGTTTTCGCGTTCTCGTTTGCCGTCGGAGGGCAGTGCCACCCTCTTCCGTTTGACTGCTTAGGTCTCCACGAAGTAGAGAGCGCCTCTGTATCGACATGCGATTAAATGGTCTACCGGAGACGTCAACCGCCACAATTTCGGCGGGAAACCTGATAATATTTAACCATAATAAGTATATATATATTGACTGTTCTAACTGTTGTTATTACATTTTATTTAATGATATTTACCATAGTCCAAACTTGAAAAATACAGTTTTTGTTTCAACCTTGTTTGGTTCATTCAATTATTCAATTCTACTTACTTGAGAGCTATAACTTGCACTTGTTCTTCTGGTGAAGGTAATTTATGGTCAATGGCTTCATCATCCGATCCTATCGTTCCATCAGTTACGTTACCATCACTAAAAGTAACGCTCGGAGCGATGCGATTAGGGCAGTCAGGCGCAACAGTTATATCCCCTAGTGCTTCTGTTGATGTCCATCTCCTCAGCTCCTCCACTGCAGCAGGCTAGAAATAAATATAAATATTGTGTCATATTTCACAGGTTACGCAGTTCCTTCGCCACTCTCCAAATTGTGATTTATGGGGTAGACTTCAGGGAAATAACAGCTTCGTATTATATATACCCTAGTCTAAAAATATAACAAAATTGGTAATTCTCAAGTACTAGGTACCTCCGACTAATATAAGTGTGCAGCCAATAAAAAAATGAATTTGCTAGCTCTTAGTGTTGCAGTTATTGTGTGATAATTTGCTTGTGAAACCGGCCAATTCTACTAACGAGTGTTTCTCCTGCTACAGAAGTCGAGTAGTTGGTTGTGTGCGTGGAATAACTCAGACGAGCGCTCCAAGGGTTAGGTTAGGAATCCGATCACACCTTTCTTTCGTAGTGGGATGCTGCGGGTAATCAATTTTACCTGCACAGTCCGTCCCGAGAAGAATAGAATGATTGCAGGGGAAGAATAATAACAAAGAGAATGTCGTCGATAGTGATAGCCTCATTTTGATAAGTAATGGGCCCATTTGTAAAGCTCGCTTTCCTTTGCTTTACTGGAAAAGTTTATTTTGATTTAGTTAAAATGAGATTTGTTTTCATCAAAGTTGTCGCTACGGCTCCGCATTTATTCGCCAAAAAGAACTACAGTATTTTAGTCACAGTATGATTTGTCGTACACAATCAGAAATTCAACGATTGCTACAATAAAGGTGAAGTCCTGTAATGTGCTCCAAATACAAAGTGTATACGTAAAAGGGGTGACTGAAGAAAATTGGTGCATTTTTGCATATTTCAAAAACTTTGATTATTTGAATAGATGCTATTATGGCTTTTGATGTACTATACTTTGAAAAATTGTTTTTTTGTATACTATAATGTCGTAGTATCTTAAAAAACAATAAGCGGTTATTCAAAGTCAAACACAATGTTTAATTGCTTATATCTTTATGTATCATAATACACAGTCAGTCTAACACCGCCATTAAAAAAAGCCGAAAAAATTATATAGGATTTCAGCATTGAATAATCATTGAAAATTAAATCAACTTGAATTGATTCCTCTAAGGCAGGTTTAATACCTGTAATTTTAAAACATCGAAAATGTGTTTAATAATAACAAATAGCACAAATTATATAAAGATTTAATACAAAATGCCTTGCACTATTTTACCAACAATGAATTTCATCAAAATATTAAGTTTGTCAATTGAGTTCAACTGCACATTTGAAAAATTCGCGAGAAAACAAATTCAAATCTCTTCTGGTAGTGCCGAACTTAGGCCTCGATAAATGCAGCAATTGCCTATGGCCCGTATTTTGACAGAGCCCAGGCGAGGGTAGGGTAGGGCCAAGCTGGGTCCGAATTTTTACAAATTTCATTGAAAACTTGAAACTTGCCATATCCATATTATTTGAGTACATATACAATAAAAGTTACAAACATTTGTAATCGGAAAATTTTTCCTAGACCAAATACACGTGTGTCGAGTACCCTATATGATTAAAAGTAGATAGAACAGTAACTGACCAGCTGAGACAGGCCCTTGAATACTGCAGAACGTGGCAACTTTCATGGTGAAGGGATTATCGTTAATGATAAGCAATTTGCATGGTTGCAACATATTTAAGAAACACCACTCAATGAATATTTTTATGATGAGTTATTCGGTAGAAAAATTTTGTGGGATGCGTTACTCTGAAACAAGAACTTCAAACAAGGAAACGAGCTTATTCTTCAATGAACAACATTTTCAAAAGTTTCTTCTTTGAACTACAATCTTCCAATATGGGTAGTATGGACGAGTTTGCCGAAAATTTAATCAAATTTGTCTGATGAGTTAACGCAGATTAACTACATATTTACTAGGAATTCTTTCAACTCGCCTTATGAGATGTTAAATTTCATAATAAAAAATAATATTTCTCAATTTCTCGAATCAGAACGATCTATCTTAAGTTTTAAAATGCGTTAAAAATTATTTGCGAAGCTGTAGCTGCAGTTCGCATTCTAATATGTAGAAGCAGTATTAATGCAGTCTTTGAATTATGACGAAATAATAGGCGATTTTGCTGGATTAAAAACAAGAAAGAAGACAATATTCTTTTTTATTTATTAGCTATCATTATTTTATTACTTGTGATTTATTTTCGTTTTGTGACTAATTTTTGCATTGTTCATATGTTTTGTCCAGAGCCCGCAAATGCTTATAATAGGCACTGATCTGCAGTCATAACAAGTAATTGTTCAAGGTTATTGATAGGCTTCCAGTACTTAATAGGCAATCGTTTGATCCATTGAAAATGAAGTTTGAAGGATGTCGTTACAATTTTTTTTTGAAATTAATTTTCATTTTATTAACCACCTATTAGATATGTTTTGAAACTTACTTTTAATAATTATAATGAAATAAACATTAACTTACTGTAAAAAAAGTATATTTCATAGTTTTAATGAAGTTTTTCTTCTTCTTCTCCTCCTTTGAACATTCATTCATTGCGATATTACGTTGTTTAATGAAGTTATAATAGTTATTTATGCACCGAGGGAGTAAGAAGGAGTTTGTAGCCAGCGACGTGAAAAAACATAACAACTAAACGTTACCTACTTATGCACGAGGTGCATAATAGCTATTTATGCAACAAGTGTTAAAAGTTGAGGGTGCATAAACCACTTTTAGCACGAGTTGCATACAATATTTTTTTCTACGACCTTAAATCCATAAATGTCGATTTAACAAAGGTTTGCATCTACGATAGTTACAATTTATGTCATATAAACAGTAGGCCTTGACGCACAGGTGAATATTTGTGGAGCCAGTACTGTCAAAGTCAGATATGTAAGGTAATTATTAATACTACAAATCTGACTGTATTCATTACATAACGCTTTAATTATTTAGAAAACACTTTACCTCTAATGCAAGAAGTAACTAGAATAACTTTACAACTTCACTTCCAGTTCGAAATTGTGGTTTATAACCTCACTTCACTTTATACCACACATGCGCTAAAAGTAAACAGCCGATTTCTTTAAACACGCTAAACTATAAAACATCACTTTTAGTGAAACAAGCTAGTGCTAAAAGGCCTACTTTTAGTAGTGGTCGTAGAAAATAGCTATTTATGCAACAAGTGCTAAAAGTCGACGTTTATGCACGAGACATGAAAATTATGAAACGAAACCGAAGGCTGAGTTTCATAACATGTCTCCTGCATAAACGACTTTTATCACGCATTGCATACAATATTTTATATAATTACGACCTTAATTTTACTGTTTTAATCCATAAATATCGGTTTAACCAAGTTTTGCATCTACGACACTTCTAATTTATGTCATAATAAACAGTAAGCCTTGGAGCGCGGGCGAATGTTTGCGAAGCCAGTACTGCCAAAGTCAGTAATAATTAAGGTAATAATATTACTACTACACATCTCACTGCATTCATTACATAACGCTTTAATTATTTCAAAAACACTTTACCTCTAACGCAAGAAGTAACTAGAATAACTTTAGAACTTCACTTCCAGTTCGAAATTGTAGTTTTTATAACCTCACTTAACTTTTAGCACATGAGCTAAAAGTAAACAGCTGATTTCTTTAAACACGCTAAATTATAAAACGTCACTTTTAGCGAAAAAAACCAGCGCTAAAAGACCTACTTTTAGTAGTGGTCGTAGATAATAGTATATTATGTTATTAGGAGCAAAAGTTATATTTTATGTGGCGAGGCTGGAAGGGTTATCTGCCGAGCTTGCGAGGATAAGTACAGCCGAGCCACATAAAGACACTTTTGCTCCGAATAACATATAGTATTTTTTCTTCAAACGTTTTTATAACAAATTATTTACAACTTTGTGAACAAAATTCGAAGAAAATTACTTGATCTCGTCAGCGGCAGATAATATTATCCGCCGCTTGGCAATAAAGTGACAGTTTAGCATCATCAATCCAGCAGTATAATGCCATATTTTACTGCCGTATGAAGAAAAAATATTTTACGTGTGTACAAACCGGAATATTCACAATTAAAATCAAATTTATTTTTTGCCAACCTACGATGTGATTGTTTGTCAAATTCACAAACTAAGCGTAAAGTGGCACATTATGCCCTCAAAGTGATCGATTGCGCCGGTCGTACATAAACCAAATAAATGTAATTTTTTGTTCAATATCACCTGTCGCAATTTTACGATTAAATATAAATTAGTATACTGGTGCTATCTAAAAAAAATGTTATATACTTATAAAAAAACCATAAAAAATAAGGCATTATTAATAAATGAACTCTATTAAATATTATTTTAAATAATAGCATACGAGGTAGAGCCAAAATTAAATGGAACATTGCATCATGCGCAGTAAGACAACTCGCGGTATACGAGTAAAGACAACAGCTATAAAATGCGTACTCGTATGGAGTGTTTGCTAAACATATTGAAACAAGTCCTGTAGGTGAGCTGTCGTTTATCTGTTACAACTTAAGAAAAAATCTGCGTTTAACCCAACAGTGTTAGTGAGCGTTGTCGGATCGCGGAAATGACGCATCGAGAGCAGCATATGAATATTAAATTTTGCGTGAAGCTCGGTATAGGGGTCCCGAGTGGTGTAGCTTGAACAAGCGTCCACGTTCGATCAGCAGAGTTAAGCAACGCTGTCTCTGGTCAGAACTTGGATGGGAGTTCCACGGCTGCATCTCTCGGCGCCTCGTGGTACGGCTATCACGGAAAAAAGTTGGTCCCGGCGGTCATACAATATCATGACAGTCGTTAGTGGGGTTGGAAGTCCTCATAACTGCACAGCGACGCCTATAATTGGCCTAACGGCTGTTGGCTGAGTGCGAATTAAATAAATAAAAATAAATAAATAACGTTGACTATTATTTTTCCTGTGCTGTTATTGTATTCTACACCACGTTAATGCCGCCGCGCATTGGTCGCTCCTATTTACTGAATTTCTAACAAAGTACCAGATACCTTTACAATCTTAAGCTCCTTATTCTGGGGATCTCGCCTCCCAATATTTTTATTTGTTTCCTAAATTGAAAAATTTGCTAAAGGATCGCCGGTTCAAGTCATCAGAAGAGGCAAAGAGTTGTGATACATGCGCTTAAAGAGGTAAAAAAGGATTTACAGGATTGTTTTTATAACGTACGGGGACGCTGGCAAAAGTATGTAGCTGCTGAGGGTGCTTATTTTGAAGGTTGTGTTGTGTAAATGTCTATATAATAAATTTAATAAAAGTTTTGTTGAAAATTCCGTTTATTTTTGACTCTACCCAGTATAAACCAATGTAGAATCAAAACAAAATAATTTTGTCGTTTTTTTAAATACAATTATAAATAGAGAAAACCAATAAATATGTATATGCACTATCATGCATTTGATTCGTTCCTTTGTCCGTTGAGTGTTGATTTGACAATTAAAGGCCAATTTACCCACGAATACCCACCAATTTTAGCTAAATGTAATAGCATCCTTAATCCTTTTCAAGTGGTGTGCAGTAACATAATTCGCTTATAAATTTTATACGCCAAATTAAGTTTATTAAAAGAACATAAAATTTTATGTTGCTCAGAGAACCACTCTGCTCAGCTTAAAAACGCATTTACTTTCGTACAGTTTCTGCTCGGTAATAGTTTCATTCCATTAAAAGATATCGTTCTGATATTTTAACTACGTTAGCATTTCGTACCACGTTACAATGAAAAAATGCATTTTCACGGGCTCTAAAATCATTTTACGCACAACCGGGCCGAAAATGAAGGTTTACATCTTAGTTACCACGACTGAAAGTACAACTTTACGACCGGCGGCCGTAAAATAATTTGCGGGCCGTAAAATAAAAACGCGGGCTGTAAAGTTACTTTACAAATTACTTTACGGCCCGGCACCTTAACTGTGGTAGCAAATTTTGGCATTAAAAAAACCTAAATTTATTCTGTGTTTGTTCCATGCAGTTGTGCGTAAAAGGTTGTACGTACCTCAGGCCGGAAGTAGATTGATTACACCCTTAGCCAAATAAAGGCCGTCCTCCGTCGGACCTCAAATTTTGGCTGCGGGCGTAATCTCACTCTTCCGGCCTTCTATACGTAAATAATTATTAGAAACTTATTTTAGGTACACTGATTGAAAGAGGGGATACGAGTAGCATTCACGCTGTACAATAATAATTGAAATTATGGCTCGTTGGTACAACAGGTGTAGCGTTCTCTAAATTCGTATAAATTTTTAAAAGAAAATAATACAATTTTATAATAAATATGGAATTGTTGAACAACTTAGGTTTTGCTCTACTGAATATAAGGTCAACTTTATATTGTAGTTAACCGTGAGAACATGTAACTGCTTGAAGAAGTATTTTCAGACGCATGGTACAACTCTATGGGTTAATTATTACATACACACATGCAATTTCCTTTTTAAATATTTTCCCATAGAATAGTGTTGTATATTACAGCACAGAAAGTGTTACAGTGGCATTTCCATAGCAACTAACCTTACATAAATGAAATGTAATATTTCTAAGTCTTTAAATGTTAAAAACGCAATTTTAATGTACTTCGACTTCGAGACAAATTTTCTCTAGAATTTTAAGGTGAATTCAAAATGTAATATATACCGGGTGTTTCATTTAAATGGGAGTTAATAAAAAAAATAGCAAAAAAACAAAAGAAACCCACTTTAGAAGTATTCAACTGGAAAATCACCCATTTCACATCAATACACATTAAAAATGTAGTAAAAATGTAAAGTTTAAAAAAAATCGTTAGAGCCGTTTTTGAAAAATCGAAAAAACTGAAAAATCACAAGAGTAAACACCTACTTCCGGTTATGCGATTTTCTTCAAAAGCTTGCTGTCTCATCTACATAGTACACAAAACTTATATATGAAGTTTCAATGCCATACCTCTTTTCGTTTTGAGATATTCTGTTCACAGACAGACACACACACAGACACACACACACACAGACAGACCAATGAAAAAAAATATGTTTTTTGGGATCAGGGACCTCTAAAACGTGAAGATCCGTTGAAAACTCAATTTCGAATTTTTGGGGTGAATCCAATACTTCCTTTATAGTAAAGGAAGTAAAAATTGGGCGGGGCAAAAAAGATTTGAAAAACACCGTCATGCATCGTCAACATTTTGATTCCAAAAATCTGAATGAACGCATAAATAGGCCATTAAATTTATGTCATTAACGCAATCAACAAAATCAGAAACAATTCATTGTTTAAACAACTTTGTATTCACAACGATGAAGATTTCATTGTTTGCTACTTCATACAAAAGTTCGTTGCTATCAAAAGGTGCTTGTTTGAATCGGTTTATAAACTCTTTCGATCTGAGTTCATAAAAAACCATGACAATGCTTTACGAGCCTACCTGATTCAACAAATCTATAGCTCCAAGGGATGATCTGTATTTAATCTAAACAAAAACTGTTATTTCAGTGTTTATGGCGAAACTTCTTTTGTACAAGTACAGTAAAATAGTATAATGTAGAAATATACGTCTCCCAGACAAACAAACGGTACGATAACTAAATAAACTGCTCAATTACAGATCTAAAGAGTAGCTTCAGAACGTGACCACCGAAGTTCTGTAGATGGCGCCAAGTGGAATTATAGCGCACCCAGAATGTGTAGTTCAAAACGTGACCACCGAAGTTCTGTAGATGGCGCCAAGTGAACGAGCCGCCACTGTGCTAAAATGCTTGGAAATTTTGTTTGCAAAGTGGAAAATCGCCACCTTTCGCCAAAACCAAATAGCGCATGAAGGTGCTCGGGACTTTAGCAACAACTTTTCCCCCTTTCGCAATTTCGATATCTGTAGCCGTTCGAAAGTTACAGGCGATCCAGACAGACAGACAGACAGACGGACGGACGGACAAAGCGTTCGCATAAGTACGCTGAAGCTACTAATAAATATGTAAAAAGGTCCAAGTTTTTATAATATCCAACTAGAATTTCGGCTCCTACTATATAGATCGTCCCCCCATTCCTTGCATGAGGTATCTACCTCCTGAACCGTATACCAAATCTTTTTACTTCCTTTTACTGTAAAGGAAGTATTGGATTCACCCCAAAAATTCGAAATGAGTTTCAACGGATCTTCACGTTTTAGAGTCCCCCTGATCCAAAAAACATATTTTTTTTCATTGGTCTGTCTGTGTGTGTGTCTGTGAACAGAATATCTCAAAAACGAAAAGAGGTATGGCGTTGAAACTTCATATATAAGTTTTGTGTACTATGTAGATGAGACAGCAAGCTTTTGAAGAAAATCGCATAACCGGAAGTAGGTGTTTACTCTTGTGATTTTCAGTTTTTTTCGATTTTTTCAAAAACGGCTCTAACGATTTTTTTTAAACTTTACATTTTTCTTACATTTTTAATGTGTATTGATGTGAGATAGGTGATTTTCCAGTTGAATACTTCTAAGTGGGTTTCTTTTGTTTTTTTTTCTATTTTTTTTATTAACTCCTATTTTAAATAAAACACCCGGTATATTATTACATTTTTGAATTCACCTTAAAATTCTAGAGAAAATTTGTCTCTTCAACTAACACTCGATTTTGTACCGTTTTTGTAGAATTTGTAATTTTTGAAAATTTTTAACAAATGGTTAAAAATTAAAAATGCAGTTTTTGACTAATTGTAAGATCACTGTAAAAGGAAGTTGTGTGAGTGTATCACACCAGATTTTTTCATCTATTTTAGCATAAAAAATCGCGTAGATATTTCACATAGGTATGTTTTATTATTAAACTTAAACGCTTTTCTACTATACTTCTGACATCTATAGCTCCCTTAAGATGTAATTTCGAACCATCCTTATACTCGTATGAAACATTTTGCTTATTTCAGATGCTCTATCAGCTGGTGAATTTTGGGACACCCTGTATATTAATGCTTAGCGGAGTCCAGGTTTCTTGAAAAGGCGCTAAGTAAGTTAAAGATAAGCAAATCTAGATTTAGGGCGCCTCTTTCTCAAAACTTAGAAGTTTTTATGATTGTAAGCGGCGAGAGAGATGTCCTCGAGTATACCGATTGTTACTTTCATTTGGGTAAAATGCAAAGTTAATCGGCGTTTTTTGCTAATATTCTGAACTACTAACTTTGTACTTAAATCACAAATACATTTTTGGTTTTCTGTTTTTTATTTGTTCCCATTTTCTGTATTTTTCCCATTAAATTTATTGGGTAGGCTTTTACAAACGGTCACAGTCCGCCCTTGACTGCTGATGCTGTAAAACTTAAGAAAAACAGCGAAGGCAAATTGGATCAGCGGATATGAAGTAACATTGACATATCTGAAGAAATCTGATTATTAATCTCCCTCTTACACACGCAGGTTACTTAGAGCAAGAAATAAGGCAAAACGAAATTAATATTGCCAGATTTACAAAACGTAAAATTTCCCTTAAAATCTTTAATTACCTTTAATGGCCGTGTTGGAAATATGAAAAATGCACACTCCGGTTTTTTACAAAATTGTTAAAAAAAAAATTTTAAGAGGAGTATCTTGACAAAGTGGTAGGATGGTTGTAAAGTTATTAAGATTCCAATGTTAAGTTCAGTTTCGAGGTGAAGCTGTATTCAATCTTTCATTCATAATTGAGTGACTAATAAAGCGATTCGTTTGTAGGACGCCACCTTAGCCATGCGGGGAAATGAGTCATCCTGTAACAATTTAGTGAACTGGTATAATAACCTTTCCGGTTTTGCAGGAAATCAGTTGTTTTTTTAGAACGGAATGAAAACCGTGCATAATCATAAATACATGCTCTTGCCATTTGACTTATTTTAATTCTAGATTTGTAGGGAATTGTAATAAAATCAGGTGGAAACTGAATCGTAATTAAATTTTAATTTCACAGGTAACAATGCCAAAATCTTTAACATTTATAGGCCGGTATTTGTATTTTCAGTGCTACTAATGTCAGCATTTTTAAAATTTCGGACAAGTACCTTGGCGAAAGAGATAATTTTATACAAAGGACATGATAAACACATATTGAAATGTCTGAGATATTTTTCGTTTCTCTTCAACCAATGGTTTGCCAATCAGCTAGAGAGAGATAGGCAATTTAAAAATATAGTTTCACGTATTGGTCATATATGAATACATGTAAGTTTCTGCTGCCATCTTCAAATAGGTGTATTATATTTATATCAATGCGTGACCGGTAGGACCAAAGCCAAAACGGCGTTACATAGGCATTAGTGCTAATAATGGCTATTTTACTCTAGTGAAGCTTTTAGGGAAGAGAATTTAGCTTGCAATCTATTTAAGTGTCATTTTATGACTGCACCGTCGAGATAAAGCTGATACCAGCGGACCTGAAGGACGGCAGGAGTTAAATTTAACCTACCATTCTAGTTTCTATGTCAATATCCACCCTGCTTCGATTTTCCTTCTTTTAGCGCCGAGTACAGGTGTGCAAACGAAGAAACGCGACGAGCGATGTCCGTCGCGACGCCATCGGTCCATTTGGCGCATCAGAGGAATCGGAGTTTTGGCGGCGGCCTCGTAAAGGGCTTGAATGCCAGAAGGACGTGTTTCGGAGCTAAATAAATTTGTGTCCATCTCTGATGTGCTGCATGTGGTCCTTTATGAGGGCGAACGTGCAAATGTCGCTGACAGCTGCAAAAAAAATAACAAAATTAATGATTATTTATTACTTGCAACATTTTTATGTTAACAATGCGTAGCAATGTATTCTTTATGGAATAAACCCTTGCTTTAATATCTTAAAAACAATCACAAGTTTTATTACATATAAGCAAATATGTATACGATATCAAAATTGAAGACATGCCACGTCACGGGTATAAGCACATTGTGAAAACTGCAAGCATTGCTAGGCGCGTAGAGACATATTACGGAAATAGCACATAACTAAAACGTAGTCCAAACTTATCATCTTCTAATTGTTAAATATTTCATTATCATAATAACTACATCGAAATGTCGATAGAACACGTAAGTAATGTGGTATGGTATATTAACACTTGTTTTGACGTTAGTGTTTTGTCAGTTTTAATTTATACAGGTTTACTACAAAATCGAATAGGTTTATAATCTGTATCCTAAATTATACAGTAAAAGGACTCATATTTCTATAATATAACGAAGTGAAAAAGGCCTAAAAATAAATTCGTTAAACGTCAGACCAAGTGAAGGTAGAGGTAACAATTTTATACCTGAGACTGCTAACAAATATTGACGGGTGCAGCAATTCACCAAACCAATAACATCCAATCTGTACTAGATTATTGACGATTTTTTCGGAATAAATTAGCTCGCAAAGCTACTTAGGAAGTGAAATTATTAGGGCTCTTAAACTTTTCCAGGAGGGAAATGGAAACAAAATAGTTTCGCCCTGAAGCTGCAAATACACGCCGACATTTGAAGTTGTGGAATTCACAATAATAGTGGGAGGAAATCAGAATAACTTTTTCGGACAGTTACACTTCACCTTAATTTCCATAAATTCTGTAATTGTTACTTTTAAAAGGTAACATTCTAAATTTACATCAGCTAAACAAATATTAACAGTTGCCAATATAATAAAAACTGCACACTGTAGATAAAAATGGTTGTTAAACCCGTACGATTTTAGTTAATCGAGATTATGACTTTCTAAAAACAAGTTCTCCAACTACTTCCGAGTGCATTGGCTGTATGTAATGTGATATGTGGGACTGCATAAATTTGCTTGAAATTGTTCTTATGGTTTATATTAGCATAAAATAGAAAGAACAGTGGCAAATCGTTAATAAATCAACGATTTAACAACGCTACTCTGGCTATTTTGTTGATTCAAAAAGTTGGTATTTCCTTATAATAAAATACGTGGGATATTTTTTTAACGTGATTGTGTTCTATGGAATCTAAGCTTAATTTTTTTTTGTTAAATGCAAGAAGAGTTTCTAAAGAATATATTTACACGTCAGCCTTATAATGCTGTTTATAATAAACTCGTTTTTCGTACCGCGAAGAAGCGTTCACTGTGGTTACTTGTAAAGTAGAAATTAGCGCACATTTTAATGACAGCACTCAGAAAATTGCGTTAAAACAAAAAGTAATTAGCCTTTCAGTCGTTATTTTCACTTTCACTAATGTAGAGGTAAAAATATGGCAGTTTTTTAATTTTCAGATTTTACCGAAAATTAAATCACAGCTTTTATAATAATATGGTTGAAAATGAGTTACTTTATATAAAAAAGTATAAAATTCATTTAAGAAGTAATTGCAAAGCACCAAATAATATACACATTATTTAAAAATATAAAAGTGCATCTATCGTCATTTAGGATGTAGATAATTTACTGTAGAACATATAAACAGTCTTATTGCAACAGAAAAATCTCCTTTTACACTTAATGTCGTACTGTACACTAAGTTTGTATACAGAAATTTGTAAATTTCATTACTTCAACAATGCACCTAATTTCCTCCTCCTCGTTCTATGTCAAGTTTTATTCAGCACTTCTGCCTTAAATAAAGCTAACAAGCTGCAAGTTCGTTAACTTTTCTCTTTTGTCCAGTAAATTTCATCACCTTACGTTAACGAGGTTACGTAACTCGATAAATTTGGTCCAAATATGCACATATGGGGTTCAACGTCTGCTACATGACTCCTTTAGTGGACAACATGCAATCACATATCTCTGGTTACCCTATTAGGAAACTGCAGCTATGTGAACGGCGCTTGTGTACACAACTACCGCAAATGCAGAAAAAGTTGCTGTAGTACAAAACCGGGCATCCTTTATGTATATAAAATATAAGCATACAACCGGCACAACGATTAGATAAATGGTCAACGACATCCACTGAAATTACTACGATGTATAACCTTTTAACCTGTTTAAAAAATGCAAACATTTTGAGTTTTAATGGAAAATTTGCCAATTAATTAGGATTTGTGCAAAATTATGATTTATGTGGCAATTTTGTATTCTAAAGAGCTGTAATAAACAAGACAATAAAAAATCATATGTAAACATTAATATATATTAGTGTAACATAAAATATATAAAAGACTATTAAACAAATAGTGAATATTAATTTTTAATATAATATTTTGGACATGATTAGAATCTGGGCGTACAATTTTTGCATCACAGGTTGTATTATCTGTTTACCTATTCAAATAAATATTCTCAACTAGGTAAATCGAAAAGTTGCTCGCTTTTACCTTCGATACCAAAATGAAACGGCGGGAGCGGGTACTGACACACGAACTTTTTATTGAAGCTTGCAATGTGACAGCTTTAATCGCACTTTATGCTGCAGTCCATTTCAAAGTCAATATAATTACTGGATTTTAACATTGGCAGTAAAATCGAGAGTAAAAATTTTCAGACCACACAGAAAGGCCACCCAGTGGATCGACACCACAGCGACTAGTATTTTTGAATATTGGAGCAATTATGAGGGTCTTTATATGGAATTGCGTTCATACATAACGTAATTTGCGAGCAGCCACAAGATCAAATTTTGGATGAAGGGTTACTCAACATTATTATTCAATCGGAATCCCAAGCTTTCAGGAGGAAAATTTACCTTAAATATTTAAAGAGGATTAGGAAAACCGATACCGAGTTTTTCAAAGCTGCGAGTCCTTTTCAGGAACATATCACCCCAAAATGGAAGTTTGTTTAGGCTTCGTTAGCACCGACGCATACGGGTTAATCTGAACCAGAACTTAGGGTATGAAGTTATAAATGGCATAGTCCTGGAGGCACTGTTAATTTTGGAATATCACGAGTAAATTCTTTATATGCGTAGAGTAACTAATATGGTTCAATTTTAACTTTTATGCGTGTTAATTATTTAAATTAAATACGAGTATTAAATCAACGTGGATCCAGTTTTCTTTCATTTAAGAGTTGCAACGTTTTGAAGGTATTCACACATACATCTCAATAGTTATGATAATACATTTTAAAAAATCTGTAAAAGGGTTTAGACGGAATTTCCCTGGCGCGAATTTGATCAATTTGCGATGCTTAACTTGTATCTGTTAGGTCTCATTTTCGCCAATTATAAAGCCTGAACTATGTGCAAATTATTACTTGTAACTATTTCTCAGGTAACCAAAGATAAACAGAATTTTATTTTCTTAAGGTGCTCACCCTGTATATATTTTTCCAAAACTTTCTCGGTGTTTTTGCCAGGTAGACATACAATATGAATGTTTTTGAGTTATACCGCCTACAAACAGACATACAGACAGAGGGAATTGAGAAAACCTACTTTTGGTTATCTAGAGACCCTGAAACATGAAGATCTGAAGAAATCTCGGAAGGTGATTTTTTCGTGATTATAATACTTCCTTCGTCTTTTAGACGAGGAAAGTAAAAAATAAGTGTACGGCATCTGAACAACCCACGTACTGTAAGAACACGAAAACGTCAGCAACACTTTATTGTCTTTCATGATTAACAAAGCTATACATTCAGCAGTTACTTTTTGAAGAAAACTCTTTTTGAGTATTTTGAAGATGTGCCGCATAATATGATGCAAAATATTTGATATCAACATGATGGGACTCTTGCTTATCGAGAAATGTAAGTAACTCAATGATTGAGTACGCACACGGCAATGTACACATGGCCATCATGGTCACCGTATATAAACCCATGCGATTTTCATTCGGTATAAATAAATAATTGCAATCAATTAGTGGACACAAGAAGTTACTCATTATATCAAAATATAAATTTATTACGATTTAAATAAAGCTCATTTCCTCAATTAACTATTATGTTTATTTGGAAAAACAATGGCTCACACAAAAATAGAACATAATAAAAGAATGAAACATCAGAAATAACATAAATCACAGTGTTATCTCACAGCTTACTAAAATCTCCTAATACGAGATCAGAAAATGTATGATGAAATAAAATATTCTCATTTAAATTGTTATTTTCTCCATCACCAGAGTACCTCTTTCTTTGAGGGAACGTTTTGAGAATTAAAACAGAATAATATTTTTTAACAATTAACGTTTTTCTTGATATTTTTGCAGTTTTCTCAATTTGTATTCAAACTTGTCCATAAATGAAACACTTCTTATTCATGCTATTTGTTATACATATTGTATGTATTATGTATTTTAAAATAAGGTTTTTATAAAAGTCCTGTATCAATATTAGACGTCCTCACAAGTTTTCGAGAGATCCCCCCCCCCCCGCGCCGTACACGAAGCTCCCACATTGCCTATTATTTTAGTAAGATGTGGAGTCTACGAAGTTACAGTTAAATTGTATTGGAAGAAATAAACACAAATCAAATTATTGAAACAGTATAACTTTGCAGGAAATAACTTAAATCCGGAAGATACTGACAAAAAGTCTTTCTTACACAATCGAGTTACCTTCGGTTAGATGGTTATACAAATATCTTGTCGTCATATATTTTTAAACTTATCAAACAAAAATAACTAAAGTCCTAACAACATTAAACAATAAATGTATCAATAATTTATTTAATATACAAACATTATGCACAAGTTATTATTTAACAAATCAACATACATACATATTATACAAGAAACGGTATGTCGCCCAGCTACACCGAAGGTCAGTAACAGTAATTAATAATCTGTCAATATACAGCCAATTTGTACGTTTACGTATCTTGTAATATTTAGACATAAGTCTATCTGTTTGTTTATTTGAATTCGTATAAGTTTAACTTAGGTACGAAATCGCTTTCACTTGTACAAGATTTTTAATTATATGCAAGAAGTGAGTGTATTAAAAACGCGAAAAACATACTAAGTGTGCGGTGGTTTGGTAATTATAGTGTTCACTACTGTAATTTTTGTGCGACCGAATTGAGCCACGTCTAAAAAGTATATTTTAGTGGCGCTGAAGTTACGTCTCGGCTCCCAGAGCTGATGTTCAAAGTCAGATCCCTGTGCAATTTGACGAGCTCTGAATAACTATCAGTTGTGGATACAAGTTCAGGCTCGGAGCTGCAAAACTTCGAGAGAGTGGTGTTCGTCTTCAAGCTACGTGAGGAAGCCTGCCACAGCTGGGAAATAGATATATTGCATACCTGCACGCAATTAGTACAGGTTGATGGTATTCCCATTTGAAAGTTGTGCTATTGCCTCGTGTTCCAAATCATGTGATGTTTTTGGGCTTAGCCGCGAGATATCGTGGCTAACGATGAGTGATATTTGACGAACTATGATTAATCACTGTTATTAAAAAATCACTGGGAACGATTGTTATTAAAATTGCTAGAAAACTGGGCCGTAATCATAGCATTACGATGGTGCCAGGTTTAAACGGTTATGCTGTGTACATCCTTCTATCGAAAACGAAAACGCAGGTGATTAAAACCAAAACCGGTTAAGAGTATAATGTATTAGAACTGATACTTCCAATCCGAACACTATTCTGATAATACATTGGTTATTATCGGTATAACTGCTTGCAGAGCAACGAGCAACCAATTCGCGATTATTTTGACGGTTATACTTTTATCAGGTACTTGTATAGAAATGGAACATGACAGCCGTGACCCCGGCAAGCGCAAAAATCACTGATATAAAAAAAATACAGTAACGGTTCACAGTGAGATAAAAAATTACGATATCGCTCATCACTAATCGTGGTGACCTGTGACGTTAAACACCCGCTCATCGCTAGAGTATCCGATTACAACACAATCCTCGGTGAAATACCGCTTACAGGTCTGGGTTCAGGCAGTTTCAATGTCGCGTATAAGATAGCTTTAATAATAAATGAATGTCAGTAGTTATTCTAGTTTTGGTTGACTGGTAGAACTTAGCGCAACGTTGATAGTTTTATATTATTAATTAACACTGATTGGTTTTGCCATGGCCATTTATTTTAGATGTAATCCTATTTGGGGTTTTGTTTTATATGTATGCAAGATACAGATATTACATACATACATACATATATTTTAAGCCAATATATCTTTGTGTTACACTGACTGTGAGCAGAGTAGCAGCGTGGAGAATATATTTTCAGTGTTTCGAGCTACCTACGTCAACAACTTTCGGGGCTTTGTGGCATTGAGCATCCTTAACCTTGACTGGGTAAAAAAGGTACGAGTTTTCTTATAATAAACTGAACTAGCTGGCAACGAAAGAGCTAATAAGTATAAAAAAGTAAACACAACTAAGGGCCTCGAACCGCACCATAGCTGAACGCATCAATTCATACACTGTAAGTGTAACTAATATTAAGCGCAACCTAGATGGCGCTAGTGTCAGTGGCAAGCAAACACCTGTCCATGTCGTTACTTTAATCATTTCAAAAAGCCATTTTATAAAGTAGTACCTATGTCATAATTATTATGATATGGTTGAATAATTATAAAATACAAATATATTTGAAATCTGTTTGCATGCCAATGAGGTTAGAGGGTTGAAGAATTTGCTTTCTCGAACTAAAACTTTAGCGCCCCAAAGTAAAGTTGTTATTTAGCTTTCTCTGTTATTATTGTTGCAATAGCTTCACTAATGAAAACTAGGTTGACATACCTTTTTAACCTGGCCTTCTCATTTGCGTTGATTTGGTATCGATTTGTTTTAAATGGTAAATGTTTACAAATATGTAACGTTATAAGTTCGACAAAATAGTTTTAGCAGCATAATAATAATAAAGAGCATTGACCTTTTGTCTGAGATACGAAATTTTTCGTTTCAGTTCAAAGATCAAAATTAATCTGCATGAGCGAACTCACTTATTTTATTGACTAAGACTAAAGAGTTTACTTAGATTAAACACTGAAGGCTTTATTACTTTTAATTTTCGTGGACACTGTGGTTACAAATGGGCATTGGAAATACTCATTTAGGCTATTTTATATTGACAAGTTTTTGGTGATGAATATGATAATAATAATATTCTCAAATTTGTTCAGCATTAGGATAACTAATACATGCTTAATGAAAATTATGTGTACTTAACCCTATCAATTTATCTTAAATCAAGCTTAGGAATAATACATTCCAAAGTACATTAAGTCACGTATTCCACTACTGCGAGGGTTCAGATTGACTCTGCACGTGCAGAATTAGAGGGAAGAGTGCCAAGTTTCAGTGTCGTTGTTTCCTTCTACGGTTTAAATTGGGAATCCTCTGCTGTCGATGCGACACACGAGAGAAACTTGGAGAAAAGTACTGTAAAAGTTCCGACCTTTTTGTTTGTGTTTGCAACAGTCACCTTTTTCAACACTGTGAACTTGTTCTATTTTGTAGTTTTATCTTCATTAATAGATTTGAGAGGAGTGGCCAGAATATACATATTTATAAAGCCGCCCAACAAGCTGCGATAACCAACCCTGCCGTCCTAAAAGTAGCGTATGGCACAACAGTTGTTATACAAGTTCAATGCACATGGCCATAAAGTTCAAGGTTCATTACTCTGTTCTAAATTAAGTTAGTGCATCCCTACTCGTAATCTTTGAGTACCTGGCGTTTGGACGCTCTATTGCAGAGGCGTAACAAGGGAATGGAAAGCGTAGCCTCGGTCATGGGCGTCCATTTCTCATGAGCATCTGAATGCACAATGACTGTACCTATTCAAAATATTTGTTAAACTATATTCTGATTAACTCCGAAGGTCGTGTTCCACCGCAGTTTGGTAGAACATAATTTGAAAAGGCACCAGAGGATATTATCTACGGGGTGTGACCAAAAAATAACGGGACCGCACGCGCAACTCAATATCAGATAAATGGAGGGGGAACTGTTTAACTGTAATTAGTTTGTTACCATAAGGCATATCCTAATTGTATAAAAAACTATGGCTTTGGTGTATAAATAACTTCGACAGTTGCTGCCACGTACTTTTTACCGCTATGGTTACTTTGTAGCTGTATATGACTTGTACGTAGGTTTTTCGGCATTGGAAACGTCGTAGTGGAACGACCTTTTAGTTTTAAGAACTTGAAAATGGCTAACGATGGTACAGGTGAACTAATTCATGCTACTAAAATGCAGCTTCAAAGTTGCAACTGCATATGTACTGTCAAGTAGTTTTGATAGTTACCGCGACGTTCTTGCGACCTTCACTATCCCTCTAAATTCGTGGTACTTGTAAGTAATATTAAGTAGCGTTAATAACGTTTCAGCTACCTTTAGAATGCACAGTCACTGTGTACGGTTACTATAAAGTGCATCTTAAGTTCACGAATTCAATGAAGTAAGCTCCACACCTAGTGTCCATTATTGATAAAATTTCAAGCTGTGCATTGTTGTGCATAGGGTTTCCCAGTCTCAGGATCAAAAGTGCTTTCAGGACTAACGAGCTAAATTTCAAGTCCCGCGACTAGTCCCGAAGTGTTTAACTGGAAAGCAAATTCTAAAAAAAAACAAGTATTTTAAATAAAATAAAGTATTTTTTATATAAATATTGGTAGTATCATTTTATTACTGGTATTTACATATTGGTAGTATAGTATAGTATATAGTAAGCAAGTGTAATTAACGAAGAAATAAAATTATTTTGACATAAAATAGGATCTTTGAGCTACAAGGGTATTTAAGGACTCATCCCCTAATTTCGAACGGATTTTCGTGTAAAAAGATCCTGCCACTGAAAATGCTCTCAGATTCAATGCTGGTAGTTATACAATACCCCTTTTGACTACGCAAAACGCAAATAATGCAGAATGTGCACAAGACATGAGTAATACGCCAGACGCCGGTGAATGCCGTCCTAATTTTCTGATATCGTATACTCGTACACACGTTAACATGGTCCTGGGACATCGCCCGTGGTGGTAACGGGAACTTTGAACACATAGTTTATGGTAGTCACAACTTGCCGAAACTTTAAGTGATGCTACAGTTTCATTCGATACCTTGCAGTAAATGTAACTTTAAAATTACGTATTTGCAGTTTCTGTTTCACTATCGTTAAGTAATATTTAATTACTTTCAAGTAATATTTATTAGTTAAAACGACTAAAAGTGATTTTTCCGAAATGCACCATTTTTGTGGGCAAAACTTTTAACGCTATTACTTAAAAAGCATAAACCTTCACGTCACAATGGTTTGAAAAATTAATTTATTATTGTTTCTGCACTAAATATAATAAATTAATACAATATAATTAGTTTTAGGTTTCACAAAATAATATACAAGTTTTCAGCATCTAGGATCTCATTTTGTCGATGATGTTAAATATTTTAATTAAACAATTAAAATTATTACGTTTAACAGTTTTAATTTTATCACTTATTAGACCACCGAAAAACAACATAAGTTTTGTTCTCTAGTATTACTTTTATAAAATTCTATTTCGTTTTAGAGCTAGGGATATGGACTAAGAATCATTGAGGAATGAAACATAAGCATAACTAGATCAGTTGTAAGACAAAGCAAGCAACAGTAATCTAAGAGACTAGTAAAGTTTCGTGATAGTCGCGGCTACCAAGACGCAACGTCGCCGCTACGTAACCAGAACGTCATTGGAACGTAGCCGGACAAGTTCCAGAAACGTCGCGTGAACGTTACCGTCACCAAAAATTATTTACTATTTTGGTCGCCCACGTAATTGAAACATTCCTATTACATACCCATTTCAAAATACTTGAAAGTTTCTACAATAGTCGCCGGTACGCTCAGCGACTAATTGTGCTATTTGGGCATGATTTATTTCGTATAATATATCTCAACTCTGACATGTTGTGGTATTTTTGCTATTCTCATAGAGTTTTGACAACACAGTAATTGAGAATGGTGGAAAGGCCGAAACATGTCAGAGGTGAAATATATTATAGGAAAGAAATAAAGTGTTTTATTAAATTATTGTCTTTCATATTTTCTACTGAAGCTGAAGTAGAAACTATTAGATGGATGTTGCCACTACCTGTCTTCGACCACCGTGGATCACATTATTTTGTCATTGTTTTTATTACTATATCCTTGTTGGCCACCACTCCTCTGCATAGAGAATCGACGAAGAAGAAGATGGCAAATTGTACAGAATTATTATTTTTAAGCAATGCATTTTCAAAGTTTTGATATTTATAAGTGCGTACATGCGCGAAAGGCTTAAGTGTGGAATGAAAACACTTGTAAGACGGTAGAATCGTTTATTGCGTCATGTTAGTGCTGATTGTACTCACCGAAGATTGGGCTTTAAATGCTCGAGCTTATTGAGAGCACTGTTACGTATAGTAAAAGGGGTGAATGTTACTTTTCAGATCACAGCCCCGTAACGGCAGGGCGTTCGCGCTGTGAAAATACCGTTAGGGTACAAGTACAGTTGCCGCAACCCTTTTGTCCAGGATGGTCAGCAAACTGCCAATTCTACGAAAGAAAAATTTGGTTGCTATGATAGTCAATATTTAAAATTGAAAATTATACTTTTTATACATCTTCATAGAAGGGCCTTTTTTCGACTAGAAAATTCTAAAATTATTCAAATTAATGTAGATTATCTGTTATGAATGTAAGTCGTTAAAAAATAAATAAGATTTTAAATGTAAATTGCATAATCTAAACAATTATTGTAAAATTTAGTAGACTGTGGATATTTTTTCGAACAGTGTAAAACATAAAAACACGTCAACAGTGAGGCAAGACTATACTATTTTTATCGTTTTTACATATTAACAGGACACTTATACAGTATGTTTCACTCTTCTCCTACTCCACTACTCACATACTTGTATTTTACTTATTTATTTTATAATCGCTTTCACATTTTGGTTAACTATACTACCTTTTAAAAGGGTTAGTTTCACAATTTTGAATAATTTTATTGTAAAATAGCAGCCTACTACAATCGGAAAAAATTTAAAAATAATGTGCCTAGTTTTATCACAAAAATTTACCAAAAAAGTTGTCCAGAATGAGAATTATAGTTGAAAAATATTATTGTTAATAATGTATAATATTATAATCTAAATTATTTATTTAAAAATCCATTGCTGTAATAAACAGTCCCATGGCACAGAAAAAGTTTATGAACTGTCAATTCAGTTTGTGAGCTGTCAATTAAGGGTCCTATAATTTTCAAAAACAAGTTAAATATTTGCTAGAATAATAATAATAATAATAATAATAATAATAACCACAAATCTTTTATTCATAAACACGAATTCACAAGGCGAGATTCAGCATTGCTGTTTTTAAACCTGACCTGAAAAGGAAAAAGTGGGCAATTGCGAAATTAAAAAAATAATTAATGAATTGTCTTGAATTATAATTAATACATAAATAGTAAAGAATAATAACATTAATAACTCAATAACAAAGATAATTTAACCATTGATGAAAATAAAAATAGTAAGTCTAGATGATAAAAAATAAAGAATCGTTTTTCGATGTTTGTGATTATTAGCAACATTTTTTAATAACTTTTTCCATAAAATTAAAAATATGATTTAGTTTTGATGGTAGTAAAGTTATTTAAACATTATAAAAATAACCCTTTTTAAAGGGTAGCATAATTCACGAAAATTTTAAATCGGTCGAAAAATAGGTAAGAAAGACAGAGGGGTGTGAAGGCGAGAAGTGAAACACACTGTATTTCAATTCTAATTAATCTTATAGTAGCTCAAAGAATTTAGCCATGCTCTTTGGATATTGTATAAGTTTATGTTGGTAATTGATAGATTACTATATCGAAATGTTTTTTGATCAAAAATGCACCTAAAATTATGAATTAGCGTTTCAATAAGCGTAAATAAATAATAGAACGCAAAACTGTTATCCACGCCTCTGCTTTTTTTGGTAAAAATAAATAGCAACAGCTATATATATAATTTTCTAAGTACAAAACAGACAGCATGACTTCGTTCCAGTAGTTTAATTTATAAGCATATGTACAAACAATAATATGTCACCGTTGAGGGTACACAGAGAATTAGCATCTGCACTTCCTTTGCTATTTGGAAATTAAAATTACAATCCCAAAATAGATTCTTTGTTCTGCAGTCAACCGTTGCATCATACATACCAGAAATGCAAATAGTCTGGTAATGTAAGCTTCATTCATAGGGTTAATTTGGATTTAGCTTCGTTTTTATGACTTCTGTTGTTAAAGCTATTTCTGCATTATAGTAAATTCTAAT
Source organism: Agriotes lineatus (assembly GCA_940337035.1). NCBI lineage: Eukaryota > Metazoa > Arthropoda > Insecta > Coleoptera > Elateridae > Agriotes > Agriotes lineatus. Next base: position 88,746,219 of record OW679194.1, read on the forward strand.
GTAAGGAACCCGATATACGTATATAGTATAGTAATTTTTAGAAACGCTAATGATTAAAATTAATTTGACTCTTTTCAAACTTGGAATGCTGCATCTGTTTCCCGTTTTCCCAGCTACAATAAGAGATGGTGTCTAAAATAAAAATACAGAAATGTACAGTTGTCGCCAACAAAACCGGATACACCTAAATAGATCTAGTAACAATATTATTATATTTTGGTATTGCTTAAACGGTCCCCATGCGCTTAAATTATAGTTACCTGTAATTTTTTACTATTTTAGATAAATTACAAATAAAAAACGATATGGTTAGAATATAAATCCTTAAATTTACAAACAGGGAACGTATAACAACAAAAATTAAAATAATATTTTATAATGTCGCCATAGTTTGCAATTACAGCTTTCAATTTGTCTGTCATGGAAGTTAGTAAATGTCTGATATATTCAGGAGATAAGTTGTATTTTTACTTACATTAAACTGCGTGGCAACTGCTCTTATTCGCATTCCTCTCATTAGCCTATCGGCAATTCTTCCTTTTTTGAAATCATTCAAATGACGGGGCATGTTTTCAAATAACTGATTTTCAACGTTCTATGACAGTGAAAAATGTGTTAGTGTGGTGACAGTCAATTTAAATGTATAGGTTACTACGATATCATTTTAAAAGTTGAGTTTACATTGGGAAAAAATTGGTGTACCCGATATTTTTAACGACAACCATACTTAACTCTTAATTTATCTAATAAGGTCTTGCCTAAGCCAGAATAATTATATTATTTTTATATTAGTTTTTTAATTGGGTGCATAAATAATGTTGCAGTAATTTGAATAACCGATGTGCTAATCATAATAATAACAGAAATAATGAATGCAATGTCGGTAAATAGCTATTTAAGTAACAAGGAATGTAAGGGCCTATTAACATTTGAGGTAGGCAAGTATAAGCCAAGGCGAAGCCGCGGTTTGTCGCCTGTCACCAGGATTAATTTTCGTGAGTCGTGTTACCTGTGAGTGTCACATGTCACATAAACACTTGCAATTATAAACAAAACGTTTAAGTCTGCATCTTGCGTTGATAATTTTATTATCCTAGGAACTTAATAATATTATTAATTTCAGTTGTCAAGGAAAAGCAGCAAACAAATATAATCGCCTACTTACACGTTTTGTTACTAAGGCTAGATCACTGACTTACAGGATCGACAGCGGGAAAACAAAATTAAAAATTATTTTAGTCTTAGTGTCAACTGAAATACCAGAATAAGTACTGCTAACGTAAAAAGAATATTTCAAAATATATAGCACCTATCAAACCACTTCAATTTAAAGTTTAAAATCCTTCTGATTAGACTGGCTAATTTAGTCTAGTCTTCACTTGTATCATTGTATACAAAAGTATCTGGGCCAAGTCTTATGGCTGATTTTTGGGATTTTTAAGCTGTATGAAACTGGCTTGTGCAAAATCTAGAATGACAATCTCAATTGACTGACACTGGCAGTATTGTGACAAGTTTGCTTTGATATTAAGTAAATCTGTTGCCATGTTTACAAAAGGCAGCACAACTGTAGCAGATACTTTGGCATACAATGGTATAATTAGTATTATAAATAGTTTTATGGGTAATAATTGAACACAGTCGAAAGCATAGTAATATTTATTATCCTTCATTTCGTAATATATCTCTGATTATTTAAGTGTGTATGTACGAAGGAATAACTACGCCTTTCAATTTACGTTGTAGAAAGTATAATTGGTTTACTTTGAGTTTTTAATTGGCAGTCAAAGGATATGCGCTACTAAAAAAAAGCACTTCAAAGCAGTTAATATGCAACAAGAACAGTAAACATTTACTGTTACCACAGTTTAATGCTTTTTTCCTGTTATAACATAACGTGTCTGGTACCATAACAACTAATTATATGTCAAATACTATGGCTACATTTAGCTTTTACAATTAATGTGAAATGCGTATGAAAAATGCAAGTATAAATTATAGTCAAATCAAGTAAAACTTTATTATATGTGAAATATTAAAAGTTGATTTTGCTATAAAATATGTAATTTGTATTTTGCTAACTGCAAAACAAGTACCCATGTTTTAAATTAACGATTACAAAGAAGTATAACATATTGGAACTGTAACACTGCTAGGTAGTCTATTTACTAGAATATAATATATGTGAGCGAAACAGGGAGAACGTTTTTTGAAATGCTATTTTCATACGTCAACTTCCATTGTGGTAATACGAAATATTGGAAAATGATTCGGGGGTGTGATAGCGGCATGTCAATAACACGCTTCACTCACGATTTAAAATACAAACGGCAGGTGGTGTAGCTGCATCTAAAAAATATACCACCGAAAATATTTTAACATTGGGAAAATTACACCAGGTGATAAAGAGCAATTCGTATGGATTTTTAAAGAATATTTGATGTGCATACATGTAGCAGTAAAAGTAAGCAAGAAACTACCAGCCATAAAGTTCAAAACTACTTTTCATGCCGTGTAAGTAATACTAACAGCAGTCATGCAAGTGGAATAAGGTCGTTACAGTAAGTTCACTGGATCGTTTTCCTTCATTAATCTGAGAAATGTACTTTTATTCTGAATATTCCATTCAAACTTGGGTTACTGCAGCTCCAGATACAGATAACATTTTCTTTCAACACGTGAGATCTTTAATAAGTTATTAAGCGAGTAGGTTTTTAATCGTACTTGTAATGAGAAAGATAGCCAATGATATTTCTTTATACAGGTTGTTGTAAAAATGGCCGATTAACTCCATGTTACGCTATTGAGGAGCATTTCCGGAGTACAAAAATTATTTAAAAATGTTTCGTGTTATACTTTTCTAAGATGTGGAAGTCCAAAGTTTGATTATTAATTTCTTTAATGTTCAGTACCAGGGTAGAAAAATATTACACACTTAAAGCTAATAATACAAATATGACTACTTATAAATAATGTTGTCAATTAACGTACAGAGACTTAAGAACTGTTAAAATTCAAAAGTCAAAAAATGTGTTGAAAATATCAAAAATTCATTTAACAACAGTGCTCCAAATAAGTTGCATAAAAGTTATTTACTAAGTGTTGTATCCATTGCAACAATGTAGCCCTATCTTTTTGGAATAAAACAATGTTGTCAGTTTTGTTAGTTTTGAGGTTGATAAAATCTGGCTATATCTTCAAAACTATAATACAAAAATGTTTAAAATTATTATTTCCCTACTCAGGAAGTGCCTCATAATAACAGAACATTAAGTTAATCCGCCAGTTTTGCAAGACCCTGTATAATTTCTTTCGTTAGAAATTTAAATTTGGTTAAAAGCTTGTTTACATCAGATACAAATGTGATATATCTCTAATAAACTGTATAATATTGCGGTTCATATATTGGATGGAAGTGCTAGCTTTGTTAACTAGCTATTATAAATAATAGTTTTACTAGCTATTTACATCATTATGGCTGGAAATTTAATACTATAGCTGTCTATAAGTACAAAATTATAACTGTAAAAAATAAAAACTCGTTATTTCTAGCTAAAAACAATTAGCTATTGAGAAACAAGATAAAATTGAAACTCCTTTCGTATTGTATCAGCTTTATCTAAGGTTTTTTTCAAGACATAGTTCTATATTATCAACGCTGCTATTAAATTTACTTCATGCTTCATTCTGAAATGAGACCAAAATAGTAACATTTTTTATCTCGTTGTAGGTATCCTAGCATGGGTTTTGTTATTCAATTTACCTTTATTTATATTTATAAAGGTTATCTGCGTTATCTAATCATGGTATCGAAACAAAAAAACACAGTATAGATGTGTACATACATCTTCGATAATTCCAGCAAACTATTGATTTTCAACATAAACAATGTGAGCCTGGTAACTTGGAATCCCTTCGTTCTTGAAAGTGCAACCCAACGTACACATATGATAGCAACACAGATACCCTATTTATTTAAAATATATATTGATATGCATATTGAGTTATTATTTATATACATATGCATTTCTACGTCATTCACCATACATTGAAATAATGTATTTGTAATATTATTTGCGTCCTCTTACTGGTATTTAAAGTTACAGCTATCAATTTATTGCTTTAATTGTATAATAGTGCAGCAACTCTGATCAGTATGTCTTTTAGATAAATATGGAGTATTTATGTTGCCATGATATGTGTACGTTGGATTGCAGCCGCAAGTAGTAAGGAACTCTCACTGTATTATAATAATTATTATTTAGAAAATAACTGATACTTGAATGAATTTAAAAATTGCTCCTTAATAACAATCTACTTGCACGAAATTGTTGCGAAAAAATAAATAAAATCAGATACAGACAGTTACTGGTGTTAAATTCTTTCCGCGTATTCAAAATAAAAGTCAACATACACATTAAGCATTAAACAAGTGCATAAATTTCCCAGCGCTAACCCTTCCCTCGGAAAGAGCTGTAAAAAATTTAAATTTACATGGATGAGTTATGCAAGTCTCGAACAGGCATTAAAGTTTCAGTTTTTGACAGGCCTTGTATTAATAAAAATGGAAATGAAGCTGTAAATTTTTAAAAGCATCTTTGGCAACAAATCAAACCACACAAAGCTGTGTAAAAAGGGCATTAAATAAGTCATCACCGTGGGTTTAAGTTTTCCTGGTCCACATAAACGAAGCGTATGCATGTTTCTGCCAGTAAATCATACTTCATGTTGCGTGTGTTGGTTTTGGTTAGCTCTTACGTTACAGTTTAATTTTTTTTCTGACATGCAGGGCCGGTTTATAGACTTTTACAGAGTGGTTATAAAGAGGAAAATGCTGCCCACAAAGACGATTTATTGTATTTATTTACCGCCCATCATATATTACAGTTAAAAATATATATAATTGCGAAAATATTTATAGTCTAGCCATAGCAAGATTAATTAAAATTGTAAATGTCTAAAAGCACTTATCGCATTCTGCAACCAAGAGGATTTTGGGGCATTTTGCTATAGTTTTGATGATATTTTACTCAGCTTCAGACCCTCAACTTTCCCCATAAGGGATTACAGATGTAATGACGTTCTGTATGTCAAAGACACAATATGTACTCTTAACATTTATTGATAATTCAAATCCGTGTAAACACATATTGTTTTATAAACACAATTGGACTGCAATGAATTAAAAATTAAACGTAACGTATTAATATAAGCAAAGCGAATTTTGTAAATGAAACAATTAAGCAGGTGTACTCTACTGCACTGTCAAGTATTAGAATTACTGGATTGTGTAACAACGTATGTCTACGAGGTGAACGAAAAAGTGCTTTACAACTGAAATCCAGTACGTGCAACACAAAATATATCTGCTGTAGTTTTTGAAAATCGTTCTATCCCTTCTACTAGTAAAAAGTACAAAGTATCATATATTTATATAAAAGCAGAGAGGCTGCATACGCCCTGCACGTTGGATCGTCACCGATTGCACTTGCTTCGTCCGCGATCGGACTTACTGCCTTACGTCGTCACCCTCCCTTTCATAATACAACGATAAGCCTGAGTGTTACATAGTCTTCTTGGTCGAGCGGAACTGCTTCCTTTAGCGCCACCTAACGACAATGCCACAACCTTTACTGCTACACTGGTACAGGATGCTGCGCCATTTTAGAACGACTATTTATTAATTTTAATACAGGAACTTATCCAAATGATTAATAAGATGATGGTACGGAAAGGAGACTGAAGAAAATAGATACACCACCCCGCCTAGAAGAAGAAAGACTGAAGGTTCGTTTTATGATGGAATAGTTTATTAATATTATGTTTTTCTTGGATTATATTATGAGAAACTTTAATTTTAGTAGTGTTTCTATATTTGCACTATGACTAACGATTATAGAAAAATTGTACGTTTTATTCCTAATGAAATAAATTTAAAGGTTAATAAATGTTCCAAATTGTGTTTAATGCAATTTTCAATAATAGGGCGATCCAGTGTTACGGATTAAAAGTCATGCAGCGCTGATGGTTTGAATTTCCCGCGTCGCACTTCTCGCTTGGCCAAGGTCGGTTGTTTTGAACATCCAGTTGCGCTCGGGCAAATCTGTGTGCCTTCTTCTCGGTTTTTCGAGGTGAACGAGGCAAGACTCGCTACTCTATCGACGCTTTCCCATGACCTAGCTTGGGCGCTCACCTCACGCTAGAAATTTGAGGATGAATTCCCATTGCACTCACCTTTTGGGTGGATTTTGAGTTGAAAACGGGGTTTAGGAGTATTTTTGTTTGGTAAAGATAACGGACTAGGCTGCGGCGTTAGGTTGCTGGAAGTTAGCGTTCAGGTGGCCCAAATTTGGTGTTTCATGGAGCCTTTCGCTTGTTTCTTTGGTTTGAGCTACATCATTGTAATTTGGTGGCTTTTTCAACCGCTATTGCAGAAGTTGCTAAGCTGACCAAACTTTACTATCCGATGCCCTTCTTTGATGCGTGGATTTATAATCTCACTCCCCGGCAAAGCTTTGCTGCTGCCGATTGTCCAAGGAGCCTTTGATCGACGTCAAGGGGGCAGCTATTTAGTCGTAAGCGTAGCTATCGGTGTAATTTAGGAATTTTGTGGAGTACTTCCATTTCGCTGGCCAAATTCTTCAAATAATCCTGTGAAGTTTTTGCTTCTTTTGATTTAAATTACTATATGGCTGTGCCGAGTGTCAGCGTCTTCGATTGAAGTCCTTCAGGCTCCCTCGAACGTCATCTGGTAGCTATGCTTTGACCTCGTACGTTGAATTTGGCGTTGTTCCGTTGCACCGTTATGCCAACGCCTCCGATGAGCACCCTAGGCCACATCGGAGCTTTATTTGCACAGGAAATGATATTCACTCTTTACTTTTTAACAACCTAGTTTGTAAATTTAATATAATTGCAATTGTATTTATACGCTTATTTGTTCATTGTGTTTATGACCCCGCTGGCCAGTTTATGCTGGAGGATCTGTAATATTTAGACGAGTACTACTATTTTAGATCCTGTTTATTGGATGCACCTTGTCTTTTAACCCGGCGTGCTCAACGTTTGTATTAAAGTACAATACTACTGGCTATTATATGACTCGTATATAGTACACGCATTATTATTACTGCAAGCCCCTGGTTCTGTCACGTTATTTATATTTCAGATTATCTTGCAATCGACTGCCTTCTCTTTGGGTGTATGAGTACTAGCTTCTATCTGAGCATATTTTTGTCGCATTAAACCTCAAAAATTTTAATTGGCTTAAAATTGTGTATCCGAACCCATCCGTCTTTACTGCAGCTAGTCGGCCTTCGAATTTGCCCACGTAGTTTTGTGATAATTTAGAAATTACCAATCCATTTAAAATTTGGTACCATCAGTCTTAAGTTTTAACTGTCATCACTTAAACCATGGAATTTAAACATCCTCGTTGGTTTTATACAACAGCGCAATTACAAAGAAAGAAAGTTATAAAACAAAATCTTCATTACTCTGTTTTCAGAAATAATGAAATTTCAAAATATGATAAATAATTACAGAAACAGAGATAATATTTTCAGGGGTAACATAATAGGTAGTACGCTTATTATCGATGATTTTTTATGAATATTATGAGTTATATTCCTAAAGCTGAAAACATAACTAGGTCGTAGGACGAGTTGTATTGGGATTTTAGCGGAATGATATTCATTAAAAAATTATAGATTATTAGGCGTCCTACAAATTATGTTTAGAAAGAGAATATAATGATTTAAAACATATACCAGAGAGCGCGTAATACTATTTTATTACTACAGTATCAATGCTAATGATCGATGTTTCTCTCCAACGCACTTTTTTGTTTTTTATGCTTATAATGCACGACTTTACCTTAAAAAATCAACCGACATTTCTAAATTATTTTATTTGAGTGAAACAAAACCAAGTTGGCTTGTATCAAATCGATAGTAGCAAGTCGCTATATTGTCAGTATGTTAGAAAGTCCTGTTGGCCGATATCCTAAATTTAAGATATGATGGTTGACTCAAAATTCAACGAATTATATTCTCATTATGCTATTAACGTACAATTGCTGAAGCTTTTTTTTTATTTTGCCGATTTTACTTTTTTTAACAAACTGTAGCTTTCATATTTTTTAACGACAAGTCTGCTCTTGTATTTAGCGCTAGTTCCAAAACGGGGTAATATAGTGAAGGTTTGTATTGTCTATGTTCAAAAATAGATCCGAAATGGGGGAATACAGATAAGATCTTATTTTTAGTTTCGCAATGCCTTGGATTAAATACTTTCATAAAGGTGCTGCTGCGACAAGGTCAATGCAAACGGAAGATTGCGAAAGGCATTTTGCTAATGTTTAAACTTATTCAATTTTTAAGAAGGGATAAAAGCTTACTCGTATGTGCTCTTGCCACATAACTTAAGTTTAGGACAGATACTCGTATTTTTACTAATCCCCGCTCGTATTACCTTATACAAGCAACTTGATTCAATCCACTTTAAAAACGTTTGGAGCAACATTCTTGAGAGATCACAGTGAGCAAGAAGCGAACTCAAATTAAAATCGCCGTGACTATCTAAAACGAATTACATTCCAAAGCTGAGCACCAGGCTTACAAGTTTGGTTTACCAACCAGCTGGTTTTTAGAGTCGTTTAATCAAAAGTCCGGGTACAATAGATCGTTCGATCAGATGTAAATCGGACCGCCCACGTTGGACATGCAGCACATCCTGCAATTTCAAAAATAGATTTCCAAACATGAGAACTCATCAAAACCAAGCGCTAGAGGAAAATAAAAGGATTGCAGTTAAACGACTTCAATACAAATAGCTTCGTCTAGAAAGTGAAGCTGATTGTGCAGTAGATTTTATAATAAAATTAATTGTGTGATTGTTTTAATGGGGTTTGCTGCAATGATAAGCCTACATGTGCACTTATTGTCTTAATAGGTTGTTTTATTATGGTTTTGGCAGACTTTAACAATGCCGCTATTGTTTTAATCATAATTGACTTGGTCATTGATTTAGGTTTAAATCCAGTACAATTTTTAAACTAGACGCCATGTTTCATACAAAGTTCCTTTGTTTTGTAAAATAATTTTCAGCTACTACTCACAACACTCTAGGAAATTAAAAGGGTTGAAGAGTCATACGAAGCCGGTAATTTATATTCTCATTTTTTAAATTAAGAAAGCTTAAATTTATGAAATGTAAATTTTTACCACACCTTAGAGCATTATAAAAGTACAACTCACGACATGAACATACTTATTTCTAGGAAATTATACTTCCTGAGGATTCTTTTGAAATTGAAGCAAGTAAATTGTTCTAGTTTTAGATTTTCCACTCTCCAACTAAATTACTGAGTGATGTGACCGGTGCAACCAAACTACATCCATAAGATAAAAGAGTAGATGAAATATTTGCCTCTTGTATACGACTGGCTTGACTAACTGTTAGCAAGTGCGATTAAGTTAGACGAGAAACGAGATAAGTGTCTCCTCTTATTTCGGGAAATTCTAACGCTTACGTGATTTAGGAATATTACACTGGGAGCATGAACTTGTTTCTGTCACCTAGAACAGCTGAAGCTTGAAAAAGGCCGGTAAATAAATAAAAAAAATTGTATGTGCCTACACTAATTAAGAGCTTGGAAATAATAATGTTCCTTTTTTAAGCTGCAGTAGCACAACGTTAATGCATACATAGATACTTTCGTATAAATTACTACAAACAATATTACAGTCAACAATAATGTGATAACGAATACTGGGTAGACGTTCGCTTGTAAAATATTCGAGCCTTCAATTAATTCAGCAATCATCTTTCTGGTTGAGTTAATTATTGGAGAAAGCTTTGTTTACTTTCGGCAGAACGTCGTCAATGATTTTAAACAGTAGTCGTCGAGATTGTTTGTCTTTATATTGTCTCAATTAAATTAAAAATTAATTTCTCTCAATAAATTTGTTCCCTTGAATAGAAATAAAGGAACAATAGTTACTGCTTCCGTGCCAGTACATAAACATGAATTTAGTTTTTAGATCGAAATATTCTGCGCTAAGTGTTATATATATATATAACACATTGGATTATTAACAAAAAATCTATAAAACGCAAAGAACTTGCTTGTGGCAGGTATAATTAATTATTACCCCACAAAAATCTATTGAAATGTATATATTATTTTTAAGAGAGTTTAATTGTTATATTTTTAAATGATTGTGCATCTAAGCTATTCTCTCTAAACCTAATTATATTATGTAATATACAACACCCACGATTTTCAATAAAATCGACATATTTACAAAACTAAACAGACACATTTTTATTTAATATAGACATGCTATAAATTATTATAAACATAAACTGCAATTCAAGAAGTAATCTCGAAAACCATTTCCAGTCATAATTTACAAATCCACGTTCTGAAACACGATAAAATGTTGCCTTATTGATCAGCGATTGAACACAAACATTTATTCCCTATAAAAGCTTTCACCAGGCGTACCTACTAAAACTTGTTTTCCAGCTGACATCATGTATTTTATAAAAGACCATCTGTATAATGGCTTCATCTTATGCTTTAAAAAAACTGCCGAGAGAGACTGTGATTTTGCTTTTAAAACTCTGTCTTTTCAATTTTGTTTATTATTCCATTTGCGTAAGAATACGTAAGCCTTGAACAAGTTTACTAGATTTAAAATGTAAAGATACATTTTGGAAATTTTCAAAGAATACGAACTTATTTTCAGTAAATATTAGAATACTTGCCATGGTTAGCTACTAATGAAATGTATTAATTACTCAAAAATATATGAAATATACATTTTTGATGCTCTTTATTTCCTATTTTGAACTTAACGTGTCTAAATATGTATCGTGATAATGGATGCATTTGGTAATATTGCCTTTAGCAGAATGGGTCCACGCCAATTGAGCACCAAGCTCTCGATGTACCTTCTCAAAGCGACCCTTTAAGACAGGCGAATTCAGCACTTTGACCTCTGTCCACTTTGTAATGTTAATCTTTTTATTTCAATTTATAATTATTATTAGGACACATTTAAAATTTTAACGATATCATTAAAAACCAATTTGTAACTCGTTTGGTAGTGGGAAACCTCATCATCAAAATTATATTTTTCTCCGAAACACATCTATTATTTGCGATAAATGAAATAATATAAATTATGATTTTTCTGAATATACACTGCAATGTAATAACATAATTATTGCTAATAATTTTTTTAAATGAAAGAAGGCCTACTATGACTTTTTGATTTTTATTTGGCCGAGAAAGATAACTGTTTGCATTAATTCAGCACCTGATAACTTGTTAGTTTGTTAGTGAACAAACTAGTAATACAGTGCGCAATTGGCTAATCTAAAGTGCTCAATTGGTCGGTCTCCGTTTGGTCCTCGGTGCTCAATTGGTGTGTCCGGCAACGGTATACATTTTTACCTGGAGTACTAAAGTGCTCAATTGGTGCCCGTCCAGCAGAATTTACTACTATTTACGGGGCAAATTCGATTTCTCAAATTTAGACGTTTTAAGATGGAATCCTCAAAATTAGATATTTGTTATACGAATGATAACCACAAGTTTAAATAAATGATGTTGTTGAATCTTGGGAAGATATTAGTTGTAAAATCGATAGTGTCTTAAAATATGGTATATCCACCTTCGTTCTATTTTCAACAACTTTAGATTTTTCGTCAATCTTATATCTTTGTAACACTTCGTTGCTTTACCATATCTGCCCACTCAATTTTTACTATTTTACGCTTGCACTGCATTTTAAAAACCTCTAGTCACTGTTTTGTCGATGTCCAACTTTTACAAGTATACAAACGTGTACTCTAACTGTAATTTATGTAAACTTTTTCTTTATTTCTAGGTCGATGTTGGAGGTCAATCGCGTCTTTAATCCATTAATGTTTGTTTCGCAATGTTTATTCTATATTTTTTTCTTCTCACAAAGCTCCCATTTTATATCCCCCCCCCCCGCCCCTCCGAAGGTTTAAAAATAGGCAGAACTTGTTGTTACAACTTAGTGCAAAATAGAGAAAGTTACTTTTTATTTAAAAAAAACTGGTTGTGCATTAAGTTACTTCTGGATTGTAAAATGTTTTGCCTGTTTGCAAATCTTCAAGGGGGGAGGGGGAATAATAAACTGAGCACTCTGTATATTGAGTAGACGTGGAGAGAGTCGACATCTTTGCCTTCTCCTTTTTTTATTTTTATGTCTACTGTTTCTTCTTTTGCAATTCTGGTACGCTCTTCTGCGTGCAGGTCCTTGAGAATCCGTCGACCAAGTCTAATTAAATCGCTTTCGATAATTCAAGCAGTTGCCTCTATAGAATTATTTTTTGCTGTCAACAAATGCAACGTAGTTATTTTACCGATCTTGTAGGTATACATATTAAATCCGATCTCCATTACTTCTTGTATGATCTGACTGAGATAGTATAGCTGCTCTTGGTTTTTCCTAAAGCCAAATTGATGATTGCTTATTGCATGTTCTATTTTGTTTTGAATTAATTTTAGCACAATTTTTGAGTGTGTGAAATTAAGCTAATTGTACGAAAGAGAGTACATTCCATTGTTTTATCTTTTATTGATATTATTATACATTGTTGATACTTCTATACCTTTTTACCGTATTGGCACATTTTTTCGTCAGTATAAACAGTGTAGCTCAGTGGTTAGAGCATTGGACTGCGGTTCGGAAGTCTGGAGTTCAAATTCCAGAATCGATGCCTCGCGGGCGGCCTACCCAGTCGTTTTAAATAATTGGGACCTGCGTTCGAAAGAACAAGGGGTAATAATGCGGCTGTCTAATGCGTGATGCTTACCACATCACCACGTGTCATGAATTTGACACGCGACAGCCGGGTGTGAGAGCGAGGATACGGAAGCTCTGACCTTCCGCCATGCAGGCCATGCTCCTTCATGGGATGTTAGTGCCTCACTATTATCTATTATAAGCAGTATAAGACACTGAACGGAAATTAGTGATACCGCTCGAGATAGAGAATTCTCAATCTCGTCTCGAGATTCGAGACGGGAGTTACTAAAACTCGAAAAATACTCGATTCTCGTTTCGATCTCGCCTCGAGAACTCCCGAAATCTGAAACTCTCGCACAAATCTTATTTACCTAGAACGTCATGTGATTGTTCTATTCTATTAATATTAAACTGTTAAATTAGTTATGTCGTCACGACGTACTACCTACGGAAATTACTGGTCTATTCACCATAATCATTTACATATATCTTTCTGGAGTATAAAATAATCAACACAATGAATAAGTATTCTCCTATAAATTGCATTTTTAAACGTTAATTGCTTCTATTTCTATTTATAAGAATAAAACGAGTTAGGAGAAAAACGAATTAAAGAAATTGAGCTGTAATTTGTTTATTTTTTCTGAATTTATGTACTATAATCGTTCTCATTATGAACAAGCTATTTATATTAAATGGCAAAATTAAACGATGCAATCGCAAACATACAGTTTTATATAATGAAGCTGAAAAAAGCAATCGAACTAAAAGAAATTACTAACTATAAATCTAACAAAGAAACGACTAAAGTATTACACAGATGAAGAAAAATTAAAGAAACTGAGGGAATGAGGAATAAAACATGAAAGAATAGTAATAAAAAAAGGCAAATGGATACTCACCCCACCATTACAACAACAACCACAGGGATATTCAGCTGTTGTTAAACAAAAACCAAGAAAGCACCAACAACTACTTTATTACTGCCAAGTTTATAAGCTACAACACACAAACGAACTAATCTGGAGCATCTTTATTATTATTTGTTAGAAAAAATAGTGTGGAAAATCGGAAAACAAATGTACGTACATGAAAAGTGACATATAAAAAACTCTACTGGGAGGAACAGATATCTATTTCGGGCTCACATTCCCAGTTATGTTGCTTTATTAGTTTTAAGGTTAGATAATGTCTGCAACTATACAGGGTGTTATGGAAATGAGTGCAAATATTTTAACCCGTAATAGAACCCGCAAAACTGAACCACTTCTCAATTTATCATTTTTTCGAAAACTCCCTCAAAACTAAGTTAAAGTTCAAAACAATTTTACTCTAAAAATGCATACCCATGGAATAATATTTTAATTTAATGGCACAAAACACAGAGAAAATTTCTTTGATATGCAAACCAACAAAAACTGCATAGGTACTGATAAAACCTTTAGTTCACCTTTGGTCAACAACGTACTTTATCAATTGAGGTAGGTCAGTTATTGACCGCGTGTTTTTTTTTTGTGCAAGAATTTTGCAGTTTTAATATACTTGTGTCGTTCACCTTTAACTTAGATTTGCTTACCAGGCGGCTCAAATTTAGGGGAGATAAATGATTGAAAAAATATGCGATTAAATGAAAAATGATAAGTAGAAAATTTGTTCATTTTAGTGAGCTCTATCACTGGTTAAAATATGTGCACTCATTTCCATAACACCCATAACACCCTATATACAGTCTGTTCTATAAAAAAGGCCCCGCCTTCTAGCTACTTTATTATTTATTTTAGACCCAATAAACCTTATATCAAATCAAATGGCACATAAAAACCTACATTTTAACACTATCAAAAAATTTTTATCTTCAATTGTTTCAGAGTGGTGACGTCACGTGCAATTTTTTTTAAATGACACGCTATATATTTTTTGACATTTTCTGGTAGAGGTTCTTTTTTCTTTTCAACAATATAAATACTTCATGCACTTGCATAAAAAAATTTTCGTGAAAAATTACAAAACTTTTTCACAGTGGGAGGCCATGATACAAAACTGTAAACAAAAGTGTAACTCAGAAAAACAAAACAAATAGTGGCCAAACGCTTTAACTGTCAGATTTCAGAATAATCTAAAGTGTTTATTGTTTTGTTTTTCTGAGTTACACTTTTGTTTATAGTTTTGTATGGTGGCCTCCCACCTATAAAAAAGTTTTTTAATTTTTCTCGAAAATTTTCTTATGTAAAGGCATAAAATAATTTATTATATTGTTGAAAAGAGAAAAAAAACCTCTACCAGAAAATGTCAAAAAATATATACCGGGTCATTTAAAAAAAATTGCACGTGACGTCACCACTCTGAAACAATTGAAGATAAAAAAATTTTGATAGTGTTAAAATGTAGGTTTTTATGTGCCATTTGATTTGATATAAGGTTTATTGGGTCTAAAATAAATAATAAAGTAGCTAGAAGGCGGGGCCTTTTTTATAGAACAGACGGTATATATCCAATTCGTTTGATATTTTCGACCGTCTCAATACTAAGTAGGAAAAGGGTGAGTTGTCGGGTTATCGGTCTGGTGATTAAAGAAAAGACTATTTAGTCATGTCCAAGCTTTCGAAATTTATTTTAATTTCTTCATCAGGGATATAACAAAAATCTTGGTAACAATTATACTAGTCAACATAGAGGACGGACGAATAAATTACACATTAAAATTTCGATGGATGATTTCCATAATAATATTAGACAAATTAAAACATTGCAGCAATGAGGACAATGAAGTTACAGGTTGGCAATTTACAATCAGGCCCGATATATATATATATATAGGTAGGTAGTTTTCCGGTTTTAGATATAAAGCGTCAAATATGAAAAACTGAAACATGAGAAGGCAATGGACACCTGTCCATATTTTATTACGGGAGTATAGAGTACATTTTGCAGCAGCCGAATGTAAGGTACATGTATTTTAGAAGTTCCTTTTGTTTTGTATTACCACTGAAAGTGGTTTTGGTGCTTAATTGAGCTTCTTTAATAACCCTGTTCATCCCTAAAATTAATTTTCTTGTCTAAAACCAAAAGTTATTTTATTAATAAAAATTGTCATATATGTTCCATGTATCATTTTCCAGTCAGCAAGCTTTTATTTCTCAATACCGAAATAAGGGTTGCTTTACAATAATGTCTAGAGTCTACCCGGTATTTGTCCAGTGTCACCCTGACATGAGGAGATAGTAAACAAATTCCATAATTTTGCATTATTTGTTGTGAAACAAAAACTATATAAGATATTCTTTAAATTGTGTAAATACGAGTATATACTATTTAATTTATAAGCTTCCAATTGTACCATAATCTGATTTTATGTTCTCAAAAGTATATGTAACCTAAAGCCTTTTTTTATATCAAGTGTCTATCACCTCCCCAGTCTCCCCTACCTACAGATATAATGTTGAAAGCGTTTTTACTGTCAAATTAATTTTTTAAGCATTTAGCCAACTTTGTAGCTCATATATTAATACAAACAGGTTTGGAAATTCGAGAATTCTGGACACGAGGAGGAGATTTTATTTTTTATGCACTATATTAATTTACCTTCTAAATCCATTTAATTGAATTAGTACTTATAAGACTGAATAGATTGACGTATATGCAAATTTCGAAGGATTAATTTTCATATGTTACTTTTAGTTGTGGTAACAACGGGGATGGAGTTTTCCCAGAAACCTTTATAATTTAATATATATAAATTATTAGTATGACGAAATAACCAAAGAAATAGCACGAATAGTAGAACGCCGCAAAGAAGTTTCAGAGTCGTAACGTTGAAAATTGTTATAAAAATTATCATCATTTTATTTATGTTCAATTTTACTGCAGCTTTGTTTGAGGGTTTCTCTGCTGGTTCCGAAATAACAGAAAATTAATCGAATTCCACTGCGCCTATTGGATCTTGTTCCCCCAAGGATACTCGGCGGACACTTCTGCAGCCACCACATGTGATATTTTTATATGACTCCGTATTCATTCAAGATTTACTTATTTCCATTTTAATAAAAGCGAGTTATAAAAATGTGTTTTGAATATGAATAATTCAATGCGTTTTGACTGTACAGGTCTTCGACCTTCAAGCTACTTGTCAGCATCCCAAGCGGTATAAGAAAATACTGGACAACGGGCCCAATATGGAAGCAACCACTACGCTTGCTGGAAACAACAGGACAATGGCCGGCCATCATTACGATGTGCATTTTCAAACTAGAGATTATTGTTGCTTAACACTTCAATGCTCGGTGAGCATAACGTTACAAGCTGTTCTTAATGAAACTGCATGCATGGTAAATATAAGAGGAATGCTGCATCAACGAACTTTACTATTAGAACTGACACAGCGTCTGTGTTTGTTGGAAAACTACTTTGAACCCATTCGTAACCAACAATTAAAAATTCCAGGAAGTTTAAAATTGCCTAGTCGTACACAGCATCTATTATTCCTGGAAATTACAAAACTATTTTCGACTAGTTTGCCCAGAATTTCAAGGTAAAATACAACTAACAACTAACTGAAGTGTTTCAGCATTAACGCCCTTCCCCGTCCTTTTCCCTTCTGTATCAATTAAAGTAACAACCTGCAGTGCTTTACATAATAATATACTTGAATAAAATTCCAAGCCGGTATTATGCATTATCCGAACTCACCAAAGTTAATAAATTATCGGTTATTATTTTTTGGTTTATCCCAGTCCGCCCCATCCACGCCCTGCGCAACAAGAAAGCTTTAAGCGTGATTCATATTAAAATTCATAAATTATAAATGATGATCATTGGCTGTTATTCACTGACTCATCCGCCCAACGTTAAATTAATTTAACACAATTAATTCATTGAGCACACTTAGGGAAGAAAATTTCATAATACTATTAATGTAGTAAATCGTGGTTGCAGCTGTCTGGGGCAATTAAAGCATAATGAATTGGGTAGTAGAAGCTTGGACAACCTCAAGATTCAAGGCATTTCGTGTTCGAACTTCTTGAATATAATATAACTTCGATTATTCCGGCAATAAAACTAGCAAGATCAATCATGTCATAAGATAAGAATACCATAAACTTACTCGAGTTTTAATTACTTCAACTTCTGGAATTATTCGGTTTTATCTAAACATTTATCGTTCAATAAAATGCTTGAACTGGAGATCGACAGGTATGTAAAGTATCAGTTGATAATGCAGCCATTAGTTGAATATGATAATATGATTCTTACAGTAGTGTTTTAAAAACAAAACGCCTCTATATGGAAAGGAATCAAATAGGGGTGAATAAAGAAGGTTTAAGTGTCCAATTATTTAAATAAAGTAGCGGTCATCTAGATACATAAATATTTCAACTGAAATTGTAATAGTTGCAACACTAACTAGTAACTTATAGGATTAACGTCGCAAACTAGTACAAAATATTTCATTTCATTATATCTGTTAGAAATACCTTTATGTAGTAATAATTTCCCTTAGCTGATTAATCTCAAAATATTATAATGGCAAAGAGGGCTTTGTAATCATAAATAATTATTAAAACGCCATTAAAGAATTTATTATAACATCGCGAATGGTTGACTAGTCATTTTGTACCATTCGTGTTCACTTTAACATCGTTTACTTCCATCCAATTAACTGACGATTTTTAAGGCCTTTCGTAATTCCTCAATATTTACATGCTGCGGTATTTACAGTAAAATACGTACAGTCATGGACATTGCAGCTGTTTATCGCAAGAAATCAACTGATTTTGCTTCTGTAATTGCTAAGACAAAAAAGTGTGATGCTCTGAAGCTAACTACTCATCTAATTTGAGCAAAACCTTAACATGTGTATGTAAACCATACCTCTTACGTTAAGGCGCGGCGTTGTTACAAAAGAAAACTGGTTTTGCCGTCTTTGGAAAAGACTAATAATATCGACCTCTTCTTGTTCACTACAGTGTTGTATTTGTAACCACAAACCAAAATATTTCCATTCTAAATCCCAAGCGGTTGCCATTAAGATGACTACACAATGTGCTATTTGCACCTGAACGAACTGACATTTCTCTTTATCTATCTATGCAAATTTTGTATTTTAGCTTGTATAACGGAAAAGGTATAACCTACATTTACTACTACTTTTTAGAACCAATCCTCAGTATAGTGGTATTTCTACAATGCTGACATGCACATTCTGCGTACTTCGGCATAGTTATTAAGTAGTTGCAATAACTCTCTATAACCTGTATTTGAAGCAGCACATGTGGGCCCAAAAAGTAACTGTAGGGCAAAAAAGCCCGAAACGAAGGCGCAGTTGAAAAATCTCAGATTGAAATGCGCAAAGCCACGGTAACTTCCTGCCCTTAAGCCCTTAATCTGAACTTCCATTTAAAATACAAATCTGACTTAATCAATAACTCTCACTTCTTGTGGCAGTTTGGAGAAATCAAACGTCAATTTAACATTTCACTTGCTGAGAAATCGCTCATGGCCCTCTGAACTCCATTGTGGAATGTGCTTCCACTTCCACAGGAGCAAAACGTAAATTTATTAAGGCAAGACGCCTCATCGGATATAGCGGGCAACAGGGGATTCTAAATTTGCTCATTATTATTTTCGATTTGTTAGGTTTTGTTATTCTGGTTGCACGAAACTGAACTGTTTGGCAGCAACCGTTTTTACATAAGTGGCGATTATAAAACACAACGTGGAGTGAACATGCGGACTGCAGACGACCATGAAAGGGTTGTGTTCTATTGTATATCGACGACTACAAAAGGGTGGATTGTAGGTAGACCCGTTATGCAAATCACGTGTTTGTTTTACGTGTCCATTCTTCGTTCATAAGTAGTTCCAGTAGTAAATTTATGCTGATCCCATGCTGTATACATATTATCATCGGAAACTTGCGATGGTCAGTATATTAGTTCAATGAAACTACAACAGCATCGGTGTTAGGCCTCTTTTACACGGATGGTTTCGCCGTCCGGTGAAAAAACCATGGCCACCTTACACGTGGGGGAATCGCACTTCCTTCATACTGCCTATGTAAACTTCCTGCAACGGCGGCGGCGAATTTGCGGTACGTGTGCTCATTTGCATTTACTCCCATGGAATGGGAGCTGTTTAGCCGGAGGGTAACCGGGTGTCAACACCGGCGAATTTAAGATTGGACGGCGATCGGTCAGCGAAACTGCCGTGACCGTCAGTGTGAAAGGTTCCGTAAGCTATAATGTTATTTTTTATTAGTCGCTGTTTTTTTCACGGGACGGCAAAACTACCGGCGAAAAAACTGCCCGTGTGAAAAAGGCCTTAGACCTACAATTTTCCAGTCTTCTATAAATGAAGAGTTTGACTGGACTAGAGGAGGAGGAGAAGGGTAGCAGATGTTACAGTAATTGCTTGAATCGCTCATCATCGCTTATTGATAGTTAGAATGTTACAATTGCACACGCCATTCTAACTTTACTAACGTCAGTTTTAGTTCAAAATAATTCTGTGCATGACAATCCGAATAGCATGATTTCCACAGAACAGCCAAAATAGTAATTCTGTAACATACTTCTCAAGGACGTTGTGTGGCTTCAAGGCATCCTACCCTATCTAATATCTGGAAGTAAATGACTATTGTAATTGCAAACACGCACTCACATACAATGCTACGAAATTTACGCGTAATAATTGTGACCTGAATATTCTGCCTACATTACGGCTTAGAAATATTAATGTGCTTGTTCCTCTACATTTCCTGCGCAAGTCACGAGAGGTAAAGCGTATGATCACTAAAGCTGATACATGATAAATGCATATATTTTATAATTAATATGCCGGCGAAACTTTTTGCATATACCGGGGTGTCCATTCTCAAAGTCGAACATAGGCAATTAACATTAGTGCATTCACTCGTTCTTCATTGAAATAATTCATTTTTCTGTAGATAATTTTAACAGACGTTGACAGAAAATACCTGATTTACGCCAACTAATTACCAATTTTTTTGACAAATGCCACCGAACTTGAAAAGCAAGGCATGGCATATTTAAAAATTCCCAAGTTTTAAATTAGTATTTTAAAATAAAAATCGCATCTTGAATATTACTATTGGTAGCATTTGATGCGTAATAATTTTATCTTTCCATTGATACCATTACCTTCCCTGTAAGGTGAATTGGCGAGCAGGAATCACCAAAAACGTTCCATACAATGTTAATCGCCTATGTTCGACTTTGAGAATGGACACCCGGTATATACTAATCATGTGAAAACAAATCGTTATTTTGAATATTTTGCATATTTATACGTTTTTGAGCATACTTTCTGGATTTTGCATATTTGGTTATATTTAGCATTAATTGGTAATGACTATTTTGTAAAATAAGCAAAGAAAAGGGGAAGTCCCTGTTAAAATCTTTTCCCATAAAAACAATGTATAAGGAATCAGCCAACACAGAATCCATTTCAAGAATCGAACTTCGAGTGTTGGGTGAATAATAGTCTGGCGGGGTTAGGGGAAATCTCATTTTTATGTTGGCTTACAACGTGAAGTTGGCATGGACAGTCCATGTTTATGCAGTCAAAGGTTAAAATAAATGACGCCTTGAATAAAAATTAGAGAAGTAAATATACTCCTACAAAATAATTACAATTTTTAGAATATTCAGAATACTTCTACTTATTTAAAAAAAAAATAGAGCATATTTTGTGCATATATTGAAACTTTGGGTGCATATAGTCAACAAAATGTATGCATGTAATGCATATATTTTCATAAATTTAAGTGCATATAATTATCAGCTTTAATGATCACTACCGAACTATTTAAATTTTCTGTTTAACTAATTGCTGGCATTAAACTCTGCACTGTACTACAGGTAGCATACACATGTTACAGTGCGCCCTGAAAAACAAAAGTAAAACTATATAGATGCGATGACACGGTCATGTAACAAGGATAGAGAAACGAAGAGCGTGAAAAAAAAATTTTTGAGATGTAAGAAAAAATAGATTATAACATCAAATCTTACCTTATGTAGCAGCTAGCAGCTGGTAAGATACCAGTTTGCTACTGAATTATATAACGGTAGAGTGGTCGCAGTTCAAATACAAAACAAAGGACAAATCGTTATAATTATAACAGTCATGAATGGGTGTCAGTCAGACTTTTAAAATATGTGACTTAAAATACCTCGATAGAACCACTCCAGGTAGTTTGCTCAAGAACACCACACAAATCACCAAGAAAATAAAACCATATAATCAGTAATAACGATTATATTTAATAGATTCAGTATATGTATCGTACATATCTCACCCAAATAATAATGCAAATGCCTAAATATTTTAGTTATTACTTATTCATTTGACGAATAATTGAAAATATTTTAATAAATTGTAATATTAAAATTACGAATTCTAAATAGCCGTTTCGAATGCAATCATCATTCAACCTCTACTATCAGATCAATTTTTAGTACAATGTTTACAAACGTGTTACAATAATTGTTTAAAACAGCGCAGGCATTAACACAATTAAAGGTCTTAAAATATTAAACATTAGCATCAAGTAATGAATTTATATGTTCAGCAAGCAAATAACCTTAAATATTGACGTCTCCTTAAAAAAACAACGCACCAGGCTGAAACTGTTCTGTGCTCAGAATGAATCCATAAATACGACGAAAACGTATGACAGAACCGAAGAACGTCCAAAACGGTAGATAAAATTGAAAATGTTGAATATATCAAGCTGAATAAATTCAACTCGTAAAGCAATTAGATAAAGCCAACTATTAAAGCTGCAGAGAAATACTTGTTGGGTACTTTATCGCTATGCCATGAAATTGACTTACCTCTTACATAGTATTCTGGCTCATAAGTGTAATTGTAAACATTTAAATGCCCATTTAGGATGTCGGCATGCCCCTCAAAACAGCAATACCCAAACGAATTTTCACCAATTAGTATAGAAACTAAAAGGGTTAATTACTTTCTGTTTACAATATTGTTTATCAACAACCACCTACCACTAAGTATCTCGGATATGGAAAGTCTCTAAAAATTACCAGTAGCGTCAATTTGTGAATGTTAGCAGAATAATTCTAGCTATTCATTTATTAGTCTTGTCATACGGAAATGTTATGGTTACTTATCATATTAAAAAGTTGCCAAACGAGGAGTCGTAAAAACTGCCATGAATTACATTCATGACGTTACAAAACCAACAGGTGGGAGATACAAAATAATAATAGAAGAACCTACACTGGAAATATGGAAGGAAAATGGCTAAACAAGGTTTTAGTTTCAATTACCTTGAAGCAAACATTAACTACACATCGTTCATTAAAACCAGTAATTAGTTCAAATTCTTAAATAAGAGACACATTTTTCACGACACCAGCAGCTCCTTTTAATACATTTCTAAGTACCATAATCTTTTTCCATTTAAAGCTAATTTATCAGATTATCCATGTATTCGAAAAAAAATTATTAAGATCAACCTTTCAAAGGACCACTAATGTTTATACTTTAGATAAGTTAAATGGAGGTTTTAATGTATTTGAAATGGCTAAGCTGTCGACTTGTATAATTAGATACATAACTGTAAGGACGTCTATTGTTATTAAATGGCGCCGTTATTCAACAGTTAAATTGAAATTCCTTGAAATTTCTATACAAATTGATTTAATGGTTACACCTATTCAATAGTTTATTATGCAAGTAACGTGGAACGAGTACAGTTGTATTTTAGAGGTGGAAAAAATTGCACACTCGTAAATACGGTCTACAGTACCTAATACATTACGAATATGAATTTAAAAATATTTAACAAATTAGGAGTTTATACCGTACAGTTTTGTGTACTGATATAACGGAATAATTTTACCAATATACATAATGTTGAAAACTTGTTTCCTAAATACAGAATGAAACGTATCGTTTGCTCTATTAAATTTATTGCATTTATTATTATTATCAACAAAATACAATGGCTGAAATAGAACTTATTTTATCCAATGTACATGAAAAATGGTCCATATAGTAAAAATCTACAAGTAAAAATAAACATCAATAAAAACAATACCACATTTTAACAATCTATCTGGATTACTTATAAAATATAACTGACAACCTCCATGCATAAGCGTTGTTTGTGACGGCAATCGTAATTAAATAAAGGTTATTACATCGCATTATTAATTAAAATCTGATAACTCCACAAACAATGCATGTCGCAGGGAAACTGCTAAGCTATATCGCTGAACATAAATAATGTGCACTTTGTTTAAAGTTACCACCTAGTAATTCACACACTTCCTTTATATTTACGTATTTGGAGAGACATATACGACTTTGCATTAATTGAATCCAATCAATTACTAATTCGAAGCCTAACATAATTAACTAACAGTAATAGCAGGTACAACCTCTCCTGCGGTTTGACATGCCAATTAGTAACAATATAAAACAATCCTGAGGACAATTAACTTTATCTACTCACTGTGATTTTATAATTTAGTCATTACTACACTCAGGGTAATAACCTTTCTGTTAAAATTTTCTATGAACTATCGAATAAATAATTTTGCCCAAAGTTATTACTACTAACTGGTATTAAAATGTAGACAGCAGTAATGAATGCAGTAGAATATTCTCACAGCTATTACTATTATATAATCACAAAATTTTACTGGAAAGGCGTCTTGTTGACTACGCTATTGAATCTTGTTTTCTCGAAAACCGCAGTTTTCTCTGAAACCTAAGCACAATGACATAACCTACCTAGAAGTTCGCTTTAAGCAAGTTGCTTGTAGATGTTCTACAGAATGCGTATATACGTACGTGTATATGTAAATATATTCTTATGAAACCTATTAAAATGTCGAGGCGTACAAAACTCGATTATTACCTTCATTCCTTACGGTAAGTGAACCTGTCAAAATCATGCACCTTAAAGTATGAAATAAGAAGATTACTCTCAACAGCGAGCCTGAAGTTGCAAATGAAATGCATCGCGCTTAGCGCTGAACCACAGATCCTGGAAAACGCTCGTTGAATACGCCTTTTAGCTGCTGTCGACAGTATTGTACCAACACAAAAAAGGAAAACGAAAGTTTGCAGGATTCTTGTGAAGCTGGGAGTAACGTATATTACAATAAATCAGGCATTGGGGAAACGGTTCTACAGTTTTACGCTTCTATACAAAAAGCTCAAAAATAGAAATGTAAGTTCTGCTGTAAGTTAAAGAATATAAAGTTTTGTGAAATGGTATTCGCGAATAGAGACATTAAATATTTAGCTAGTTGCACCTAATGTAAATGCAACTACACACAGGAAGTATGTTTGCACATTATCTCAGTACATTCAAACAGAGCAAAAGGAAATGTGCTAAACGTATCTTATCGAAAACGTACTGCCTACAACAAATACCTGATAAGAAATCGCCAATTGCACAGGTACCTTTTTCAAAGCTATCTTTTCTAAATAGTAATCCTGCATTTAAGTGCACGCTAGACTCCAGGGAACAATGAACTTGACAAGTGTTGCTTTATAAGAGCATATGAATAATCTGTAGGTACGTGTCGCGTTTTGTTTTGAATCTAAATGCACGAGAACTTCGAAAGGATAAAAATGTTTCGTCGATCACTAAATTTAAAAAAAATGACAAGATCAAAAAGAATTTTTGACTTAGCCACTTAGTTATTTCACTTTATTTATTTAGCTTTTATTAAGTAATGGTGATATGGACATTGCAGTATATTTCCATAAACGACAACTACTTGTATTATTTTTGAATATACATTATCCAGTTTTCGTTTGGTAGTTATATTAAAATACAATATGTATAAAAACATGGAGATTATAAATCAAAATGTACATCCGCGCATGATTGAAATACCTGAAAATGCTTATTTTGGTGGCTTTTCTACATCAATGCAATTTTTAGGTATAAATGCTTGTTTGGTTTTATTTTGAAGCAGTATATCTTAAAGGTACCGAAAAACTGCCTGAAAGTACTTATTTCAATGGATTTTTCCTATAAATGCCGTTTCGGAGTCAATATCGACAGAAATTCCTGCCTTGTATTGTAGCTTAACAAGAGCTGATCCCACCTTGAAGGTGAGTGCACCTACCTGCAGGGAAGTAATATATCATTCATTACAGAGATCTAAATATTCACTAGGATTATTATTCACAACAGTTGGAAAAACCTACAATTTGGAATGCGATTTTTCCACTAATATTGGAGTTTAGTTTTAGTTTGGTTTCAATTTTTTTGTGGTACACGTGTACATTTTAAAATGCCGAAACTAAAAAATGTTTAAAAATAAATGCCTATTTTGTATTTTTATAGTGCCTAAATGCCTGCCTATTTAAAAAAATAGTGCTTGAACTTTCGGCCTTTATTAATAAGTACGAGCAAACAAGCTTTCAGCAGTGGAACGGCTTCCAATCGCAATTTAAATGAACACAAGTTAACGTTGTTTTCCCTACTTACACCTTGGATTTTCTCGTTACTTGACACGTCTTCGACATGAAGCCATATGCTTAATTAGCCAATGTTCATGAAGCTGAAGAAGGGTATTTATGTCGTGTTAGACGTTGGTCTAGTACGTAGAACTTGAATGAGGTGGCCAAACCAACTTCACATTAAATTATGGCACCAGTTCAAAACGTGTTGGTAGCTAGGCACAGACGGCGACGAAGAAACCATCAGTCACTGTCAATTCTTTCGTATTAAAACGACTGTAATTAAAACCAATATATTTTCATGGTGGTTGTCGCTGCGTCTAATTCTCACATTTTATAAATTAACATAATGTGCCTAAGGAATAAATGTTTGTAAGAAAACAACCTGATAATTGACGTATCATCATTCATTTTAGAATTGTACTACGAGTAGTAAGTAATCTGTCTTCGCATGGCCATTACAAAATAACTGTAGGTGATAGATACGATGGGCTATCGTATAAGATGCGTTTGCTTACTGAAATTTTACGTTTTCCCTAGTTAGCTTACTGGCATTATTGTGGATTTTTCCAGTTTACTTTGTCAATATTACAGAACTGCTAGATTCATTATAATTGTGCAAAAAAGGAATTTTGAGGTTTTACTATAACGTATATAAAATATTCGATAATTGCTAACCTGTGATTAATACCGGATGCAATATTTAACATATTATATGAAGTGGAGTAATGAAATATTTTAATGAATTTAAGAGTTTTCGTATAAGCTAATGGACTTATCGGTTGTATTGAAAGACTCCATGTCGTCTGAACGTTTGTTTGGTACGATTTGAAGCTGGTTATAGTAACCAAGTCTGGGTTTGAAGTTCATGGCAATGTCGGTTGAGCCATAAAGAAAACAATAAACTGCTAGGGTAGAAATATAAGGAGATCAAACAAAAAATTAGTAAACACATTTTTCAACTTCGAGAAGTTATTGATAGTCAATCTACACTCATTGTTTTTTAATTTTCATCTATAAAGTTCAATTAAAGCCACAATTACGCGATTTGCTAATTTAAATTTTTATAATTTATAAATTATTTCTGATTCCGCTTCAACTGTTTATCTTAGATCATTCCCAATTTGAGAGAAAGAATGACCTACGTGTAACAACATTGCACATGAAGGACAATCAGATGAATTTCTTCAAAGGTCTAAATCGTCGCTAAGTTAAGAATAAATGGAATTGCATACCTGAGAAAACCGTGCTTCCCACAGATACTTGAAAGAGGTTTCTTTGCCGAACACATTGTGTGAACTGCGACAAAGTCACGTAGTCAAATAGTAGCTGAATTTACGGTCGAATCAAAGAGGCACCGAAATGGGACGCAAAACAAAAAATAAGAAGTTTCATTTTAAAATAACAGGAAAATCCAACATCAAATGAGACCCTTTCCGCTCTTAATAAAAATATTGCTCTAGTCTTTTCGCACATGTTCAAGAGGCGTTTTACAGCAGCCGGAAACTTGAAGAGGACTTGTTCCTGTTTGTCATCCGGTCTCCCATAGATACCTTCCGGGTCCCATTGTTACACGATATCGATAACATGTGAATGTAATAGTGGAATTCGGGTCAGCAGCATTTCAATAAAAATAAATTGCCGGTTTTATTTTATCGTTAGGGTGCGGGAATTTCGAGATTCGCATATATCGCTTAACCATGAATGCTTTTAGAAGATTAACTTCCGGAATAAAAGGTTTTGCTATGCAGGAAAATGTGTTTATAAAGCCATTGTAAATTAGACATAAATTTCTCAATCGTATTGGACTTAATGTGGGAGAAGTGCTTGTAAGATGGCAAAATGAAAATTTTGAACAAAAATGATGTCTAATTTATACATAGGTACTAATCCTACTTGGGATTTAGTGCGAAACAGATAAACATTATTTATTACCGTCTAGAGGTTCTCAAAGCAATTTATTAGAGTTCATGCATCTCCATAACGAATTCGCCGTACATAACCCGGCCATTTCATTAATTAACAGAAAGTTGATAAACATATTCGGCAATTTTTTGAAAAATAAGATTAGCATAATACGAATAAAATACCTACATCATATTTTGTTATTACAAAACTTTGGTGTGGAGTTAATTTAACAGTGGCCAGCAGTGATTTAATATAATTATTATTAAATTAGACCCAAAAATTAAAAAAAACTATTAGGCTAGTCCAAGTCGGAGGAAAAATATCAGTTAAACACAACTAATCCAATTTATAAATGAAAGTAGCTCTGCTTTCAAAGCTATACGCGATAAAAACCTTTTATTATAGGCTTTAAACATAAAAAGACAAATCGGGTTGGAAGAACCTGCAGGTCTCATAACATCGCAGCAACCATCAATCATATGAGACGTCTAATAGAAGTCTACAAGGAAATTCCAATATTCCTGCTACCACAAAGAGATATGAGTTAAAGGACAAATTGTGGTAAATGCACCAGAAAAATTGGTTTCAATTACAAAAACATGATATCGTTAGTATGCGATGTTCATTCTGCAACGGTGGTAAATCGAGGCCCATTAGTTTCCTTCCTCCACGCATTACGTGTACAGGAAAACGTAAAGTTGTATTCTAATATATTAAATAAAAAATGTAAATACCCATATTTCTGTATTTAATATTGACTTAGATATTTAGAAGACGAAACTATAAATAAGTGCTTCGTATACTTACAATGATAGGAGTAAATATTATTGATTAAAAAATCTGACGCAACGATTGAATACAACCATTGATATTGGAGATAACTAATCGATGAAACGACAATAAACTTTGCATGATTGTATTAAAATTACGTTACGACCTATTTAAATATTTATTGAATTAATTCATCAATTGATTAAAAACGCAATAAATTGTTTATGGTACGAGCTTTGTTTGAACAATCAATTGTTGAAAATAATGGAGCTTAAAATGGTACACCACAGAACGATTTAGAATAATTAAAAACTGATACCAATTTTAAACGATTTTAGACAAGAATATTCGTTATTTGCCTGTACTACAAGCAGTTTGCAATATTTACATATTAAAAGGACACTAAAGAATAATAAGTTTAATATTAGATGCAAACAACCTCCATAAGGTTGTCTGTAATTAAATTTCCAGTGAGTCCCACTTACCAGTTTTGCTTAACGTTGAAATGCCCTGTTGACCCTTATAATACCGCTGAACTGGGGTCTATTGAGAATTTAATTGGAAACCTGCTAAATATTCAAGAACCTGCTATTCCACATAGTAACTGCAATGTAGTACGACGAAGAGCTAGTATCATCAGATTTGATCTTAATTTAACGTCAGTTAATTCCGGCAGTTCGTGTGTGCCACGAGAATTTAAATTTACGCAAATGCAAAGAAACGCTTTAGAAGAAAATCAAAACCTTTAGTTACAGAAAATTCGTTAATTTTTTCTCCTTAAAATATTATATTAAACTTTATAATGCAGAGAGAAGATGAATATGCGGAAAATGATCAAAAATATATTACTGACATCTACTAATATAATATAGACAGTTTTTACTTTTGTCTGACAGTGATGGAAAATTCAGAAATAAGATTGTAGATAAATTTAGATATGCCAAACAAGTTTGTGTATGTATTTAAATATTTCATTAATAACACCGCCAAACTTTCTATTTACTAGTTAGCGAAAGTGTTTTGCTGAATTTTCCTTTCTGATGTGTCACTGTAAAAGTTTGGTTATGAGTAAATTACAGAAGAATGTCGGTGCTTGGTAAATAATTCCGCTGAATAAAATAAGGATGACTGTATGAAGAATATCAAGTATGGGTTTTGCCATTAAATACAGCTAATGCATTTTTGAAGTTCCTTATTTTTGTGTAATTTTTACTTACATGGATATATGCCTTGCAAATATCTTCATATTCGATTAACAAACTTAGTATAATTATCAGTACCTATATGCTTGTAGAATGCTCTTTTTCGCAATTCAATTTAATTTCTCTCGTGGACACATTTGATCAGAACTGCACCTTAGAAACATCTTCTAAACATCTCGAGTTCTTTTCGAAGAGATGGAAGTTGTGTGTGCGAATAAGCAAGACAAGTTTTTCTTTTTCCCAATTATCTGCTGATATCGCTCAAGTGCCTGTTAGGCGGAATAACTTCTCGAACAATAAAGGTATTTCTATGTAACGGCCTTTTTTTTATTTGTGCGTTGCCGGCTTCGATCCTCCCTGTGAATGCATGCCTACTTCTTCTCTTATTATTTATTGCTAGCTCAATGGACGTTGGGGAGCAGAGTTTGACTGTAGTTTTCAAATGCGACGCAAGGTGGAAATGGAAATTGTGGAGCGGCTAGCACTTCCTCTTAGCTTCTCACCAAGACAAGTCGACAGTTCCGTTTCGTGAAACCCGATAGGGATTTGAAACCCTACACCTTATTCCGAGATCATTGAGTGCTAAGAGGAATTCACAGCTTTCTAAAGCGGTGGCCCAGTTATTTCCACGGAGATGCGGACCGTGCGAAGTTATTTTTTTCATTGCATGCGATCGTGGGCAGCCCTCTATCTATCTTTTATCCCTTTTCGTTTACTGTTGCTATTAAGCGATTCGCGTTATAGGCTCGTTAGGAAACGCTAAGCAGTTTCGAGGCATTCTTTTGGCGCCGACATGCAACTACACCGCCCCCATTTGTGATAGCTCGAAAATGCCGAGGTCTTGCAAG
The DNA here is from genome assembly GCA_940337035.1 of Agriotes lineatus. Taxonomy (NCBI): domain Eukaryota; kingdom Metazoa; phylum Arthropoda; class Insecta; order Coleoptera; family Elateridae; genus Agriotes; species Agriotes lineatus. The sequence goes on from OW679194.1 coordinate 88,777,212, forward strand.
CTTTGGCCCGTTCCTCGTTAAATCTCGGTTTGGCGACGCCATACTTCCCGAAAAACCAGTGTCATGGCTGTGTTAGGGAATTAGCTCTACTTTACAATTTTTAATTTAAATAATAGTTGTGGGTGAGATAGTACCAAGGAAAATTGCCTTTTTAGCGCCTAAGGCAACGAGTGAACGATATTTTAATATTATTGTTTATATAATAATATTGTTTAATATAACTAAATTTGTTCTTAATTTCATAGATATTTTAGATTATAAACAATACAGTATCATTAGAAACACACAAGGACATTTATTGGATGTGGTCGTATCAAATATAGATGTACTGGTCTCCAGAGAATTGGATACACTTATTGCTGAAGATCCATTACACCCTGTACTTCACATTGCATTTTTTCTTAATGTGGAGGCAGGGCCGGCGTCACACTTTTAGCCCGAGTGGTTAGTAAGGTGTGAGGGGGGGGGGGAGAGTTCCAAGTGATTTTTTACAATACACTCATCTGAAGGGATGAGGGATACAGGGTTATTATAAAAAATTGATAAAAATATACATTGAGATGTCACAAAGTTCAATTTATTTTTTGCTTTCGTTTAAAGATACAAATAAATCATTTTCGTAGGGCGAAACAAGACATTCGTTTTCTATTATGAACAATAAATTCATCCATTAAAGTTTCTAAATCGAGCACATCAACTGAATTCGGGAAATGCCAAATAGCAACGTGGTTTAGCCGATTCTGTGCCATAGCCGATCTTAAATAATTGTTTATTCGACGCAAAACTGAAAAACTTCTTTCATTGGAACAAGAAGATCTCGGTACTGTTATTATTAATCTCAGAAAACGCACGAATTCGGGAACGATTTTCATATAATCAGGTCTATTCCCTAACTTCAAATCGAATAGAAGTGACTCAAATCGAATAGAGGTAGGGCGATCGAATAGAAATGGTTTGCAATTCGTATTCCGGAACTCTGCTGGGCTTCGATCGTAGAAATAACCCAAGCCGCGTCGGTAGAAATCGAACACGATACATACGAGCTCGTCGAAGTTACTGAAAACGCATCGAAATTGCTGTGGCACCTGCGCAGTGCTGTTGTCAGTACGACTTTCGCGGTTTTTATGAGTTTAGACAGTTTTTTTTTTGTTTTGCGTTTGAACGTTTATTTACTTATGTTTATGAAATAAATAATGACAGCGAACGAGGTAAATGCAGGCATTTTTCTTGGAGGAGAAATTAAACGGAGAATTAATTCAATTTAAGTGTATATCACATGTAGTTAACCTATAAAATGTTTTTATTTTGTGAACCTACACGAACTTTGTTTTAATTAATTTGATTTTGCAGGCAGCTGTTGGAACGACGTTCCATACGAGATAGGAGAAACCCCTTTAAAATTCCAGAAGGATTATTTATAAAATTATATCGGTTACCAACACATTTAGTTATCAATCTGATTAAACAGATTAGCGTGTTTTTGGTAGAACCACAAAGAACTACTGCAGTTCCAGATTATATTAAGGTCATTATTAGTAGCAAAACATTCTAACAGAAAATCGTTAAAATTTATTCAGGCTAGTTTACATGCACGCGGGATGTTCGGCGTGATTATTTCCTGAATAAATAGATAAAATTCAGTTGGTGAAGCACCTTTAATAATCAGGTTAAAATTATTAACAAGCGATTAAATTTTGACACATTCTTAACCGCGGTTAAATTTTGACGTTTGAATTTTTATCATTATTAAACTGACAGAAACCATAGTGATTACGCATTACTATGGATATGAAGGAATAATCACTGTAATTTATACCACCAACTGGAACTATTCATCCTCGTAACACTGCAAATAAATTGAAATAGCCGTGAGATTAGACCGTTGCTTGATCAGCTGTCTGAGCGCCAGTAACCGACTTCTATTACGGTTAGGGAATACCACTAATCGTAAACTGTAGGCGCAGTAGAAGTCGGTAATTTCGATTCGTAAACATTCCGATCCGATTTGACCACTTCTATTCGATTCAAGGAAAGTTAGGGAATAGGCCTGAATGTTTATTTTCCCTGAGAAATGACCCACCCCCAATTTCAAATTTTAGGTTTTGTTCGAAAGTTTCGAGTGGGTAATTACCCACACGGATATTTTCGGGTGGGTAGTACCTACTACCCATACTACCCACGTCAACCGCCGGCCCTGTGTGGAGGTAGATAAAGATCTTGTAGTATCTAATAAATTAAAATATAACCTTAGAACGGCAAACTTTGAAATGTTATATGAATAATTTCGGGCAACGAATTGGAATTATCTAAATAAACTTACTCATGTAAATGACATTCTACAAAAAAATTATGAGAAAATTAAAGATATTTTTGATGAAACAATTAAATAACTACAAAGCCAATAGATCTAAATTAAAAATTATGATTAATCACAGTATAGAAAATATATTCAAAACATGGAAAATAACATAATAACTAACCACGAAACACTATGGGATTTTGTTAATAATTTAAAAAAAATAGCTGCTACGGAGGAAAAAATCGTACAGAATTCGCCGACTACTTTAAGCGTGTCTATATTACATATGCACAACCATTAACTACACACACACAACCAACCAATAGTAATTAATAACATTGACAAATATTAATGAGGATGAGATGAAAAGCGCAATAAGACAATTAAAAGACAAGAAATCGCTGGGACCTGATAAGGTACCAACACCTTTTCTTTATTTTTAACGTCTCCATTGTGCAGGGCCTATTTCCAAGTTACTGGAAAGCATCAAAAGTGTGTCCGATTCATGAACAGCGTAAACGTAGTATGATTCAAAATTACAGACCCATATCAATACTAAGTGTATTGCAAACATTTTTGAAAGTATCTTATTTAAAATATTTACAGACAAATTAATAATATTATCTTAATTAATCCACATGGTTGTTTCAAGGTCGGTCTACTATAACTAACCTATCCAACTTTATGCAAACTGCCTCAGATGCTTTGAAAAGCAGAAAACAACTTGATGTTATATATACTGACTTTTCCAAGGCATTTTATAAAGTTTATATATTTAATATTATTAAGCAAAATGGTCAATATTGATTTCGCTAACAACTTAATAAAGATGTTCGAATCTTACTTAACTGGAAGAAGTCAATATGTAGAATGTATGGGCTATGTTTCTAAGGACTATATCGTTACCTCAGGGTTCTAACCTGGGACCGCTTCTGTTTTTGATATTTGTAAACGACATTCGAGGTTATACAAAACATTATAAATTTCTAATGTATGCTGATGAATTAGAACTATTTAAAGTAATAAAATCCAGTGATGATTGTCAGCTGTTACAGCAAGATTTAAAGGCTATTTGTCAATGGTCTCTGAAATATCAATTGCACTTTAATATAAATAAATGTTTGGTCATAACATACAGCCGAAAAATTTAAAACATAAATTTTAGTTATAATATGAAAAATCTGGAAATTGAGAGAAAGACAGGGACAAGAGATCTTGGAGTGTTATCTGATTCAAAACTTACATTTAATGAGCATAGAAGTACAGTAGAAAATAAAAGCTACCGAATACTGGGTTTCATATTTAGGATTACAAAAAATTTCCAGAATCCAGACGTAATAATGAAATTATAAAATGTATTAGTAACTGCAACTAAATTGAAATATGCATCTATAATATGGAGCCCATACTATACATATCAAAAACTTACAATTAATTTTTTTTTAAATTTTAGATTTTGTTTTTTTAGAATGTACCAATACAAATGTGATGTCGCTTATCAAGATCTTTTGCAAATGTTCGATGCAGATTCACTACAAACTAGACGGCTAATACATGAAAACATATTTCTATATACAATTGTAAATGCTTTAATTGATGATCCTACATTATTAAGATATATTAATTTTAATTTTCCAGTAGTCAATTTAAGAAAATGCCTCACATTCACGTATAAATGTCCAAAAGCCAATTACTTATCGAACTCGCTCTTAGTACGAATATGTAAAAATTATAATTCTTTAGAAACAAATATAGATATTTTTAGCATGGCATTGCATCATTTAAACTAGCAGTAGCTGCATATTATAAAGTATCAGCTACACCCCATAACTATTTACATTATTGTGTTGTACACTTAAACATTCTATCACAATTTAATTAATTATCTACATTAATAAGGGAAAGCCATGCTTCATTAGTTTTATCTTTATATACTATGTATTTAACTCTGTAATTGGACTCACAGGCCTGTTGGGTTAATAATTATAATCATTAATCATTATTTTGATGGTACATGCTGTGTTTACAAGTTTTTCGAAGGCCTATTGACAGACTTGCGTTACATTTCTCAAGTTTTTACCAGCGCCTAGCAAGCTGCACATCAGATATTATCTATTTACTGACATATGCATAGTTCTAATAACCCTTTTGGCTATTTAATTTTGCTATTCGTTTTACTTTGGTGCCTAACGCAGTTTATGTGTATTTTATTAACATGTAATCCATGGGTCATTTTGCATTCAGCGACCCGGTTTAACATTTGTGCCCATTATAAACAAATGGTCACATTTAACAACATATTCTTTTGAATCGATGAGCCTGGTTTAACTTTTATGTCTCCAAGATTCTATTTATTTTGATACTCTTATTTTATTTAACAGTATCCAAATAGTTCCACTATTAAAGCCTCATTCTCATACCCTACTACTGGCATTTTATTTTTTATTTGACTCAACCAATTTCGAGTATAGGTTAGTGTAAGCCGAAAGCCGTACACAGTATTTGCGTGAGCGCCCTTTTGTATTTTATTGGGGTTGTGTACACCTTTTGCTGAAGCGCGGTATATCTATTTAAAGAAAATGATTCTGTATAGCTTTAGCGTTATCTAGTCTAGATGATGCAATGGTGTAATAACTTTTCTATATATAGAGCATTTATATACTTTTTATATTAAAAGGATTCAGCTGATATGATATACGAGTACGCTGATATGATATACGAGTACATCGATATGATTTATTTGTGAAAAAATAAAAGGCATATTAACAAATGTTAGATGGCAACCGAATAGATAGTTGTTCACGCTATTTGCAGAACAAAATAATGATTGATGAGTATTTGAAGCAACATTTGGTCCTATTTCGAAACAGCCTATAATAAATGTTTATTCAAAATTTCTAGAATTTATTATATTGAATATGAATATAGCAATGAAACTAGATTAATTTTACTAACAATGTTGTTACATGAAAAATCAAAGAACTTTAAAGAAACAGGTGGAACATACACAAACGTGCACTTTATTGGATTGCTTATAAATGTTTAATCTCGCTTTTCCTGTATGCAGCCCATACGTGTTGCCATAAGCGTATTTGGTTTCAACGGGTCGAGTTTGCGGCTGGTTAGCATAATTTAAATGACAGGAGCCGCGAAGCGTTCGAAATAAATCTGCAATAACATTATTAACCATTCAGGTGCAGATGCTCGGAAAAGAATTTCAGTTGCGAAGGTTCCGAAAGCGCGACTGCAAACGACGGTCGGACGTGCTTGGGCTGAAAAACGCTTTCCTATAAATTGTAAGGAAATCTTCGGAAGTTCGTCGTGTCATCGACGTATTTGATTTGTTTGATTTGCATGTGATTTTCATGCATTATGCATCACGCCTAACTGACTGCGCGTTATCTCGTGTATCTACAAGTTGTTTGCGCCGAGATTTTTGCTTTTCAGCAAATTTACGATGTATTTGCTTGATTTATCGATTGGAAGGATTCATAAGGTCTAATTGATGAATGAACTGAAGAACCCGACAGCGAGTTAGATTTCTATCACTCGAGTGTTGAGCTTGTGTTTACATGAAGAGTTAATTTACGTCTTTACACCACTTTCTGTTTGAAATTTCCAATGTGAATGTGGTTATCTTTCAAAAGTTCCTAGTTAAGAAAATAGAAATTAGAAATTTGGAGATTCGACAATTGATGAAATAAATCTACTACATAAAATCGTTGGTCTGTTTGTATCTTTGTTGGCTATGTCCTCCGAAGATACTGGACCGATTAAGTTGTATGATAGCTTAACATTTTGCTAATTGTTAGACTTAGATCGTAGGCCGGTTTTATTCTCAAAAAAAGTTTTAAATTAGATCATATAATTAGCGAAGCTAAGCGTAGCTCAGGTAATTCGCTATATACCATCATAGCAGCGTGTTATTCAACGACGTATGGTGGGTCAGTGGTGCAATGCTCGCCTGACACGCGAGAGGCCCGGGTTCGATTCCTGACCTATGCTTTCTTTTGTATTAATTTATATTAATCAATTTCTCTTAAATTAGCAAACCGAAGCGTAGCTCGAGTGATTCACTAGTAACTTCATAAAATATTCCTACTATCATTGGAAAAATTTAAATTACAACTGTTGTTTTTTACTAAGAAAACACCATTTTAACATCTCTATGCATCGCCTGTAGGTACCAAAAAATAATCTACATACCAAGTTGGCAGATTTTTTAGATTGGTGCTTTAAAAAACAAAGAAATCCCACCTGAAGAGTGCTTAAATAGCAACGATTTTTAGCATTAAAATTGCTTCGTTTCTGTTTTCGGTAGGCCACTACGTTCGGGACAATTTGGAGGGCACACTAAGGAATATTAGCTTTTCAAAACGACTACTCGGCCAGATGCACCCTCAGTTTCATCCCTGCATTATGCAACGTTCCTAAACCCACATGGAAGTTTAATAACGTTGTGTAGTAAGGCATTACAATGCCAATAGTTTATAATTTATAGGTATTAAGGCCTCGCGTTTAGACAGTTTGTATTCTTATCTGTTCCAGAGAATCCGTCAATATTATTCGTATAATCCAATTTTGTCGAACATTACACTGGTTCTGCCTTTACATGAAGCAATACACTTTAATTTTCTTATAAGCCTATAAATTTGTTTAGAATTGCGGTTGAAATGTAACTACATTAATGAAAAAGGTTTTTAATTACATTGGTGTTTCCTCTGCGTAGGAAACGGCTATAAGGAGGAAATTATGTTAACCATTTTCCTTTAATTTTCAAAGCGACTCCTTAGTGCATTTTTTTATATGTATGTTCTGCAGCTCTATTACTGAATCTTAAAATCCGTATAATAAACAATTAATGCTTTCTCCGAAACTAAGTATAAGCGATAGTCAGATAATGGAAAGAAAAACTCAATTTTTCAACGTTAGATAACCCACCCTATATAATGTAACCTGTATAATGAGTTAATGAGACCTTCACATTTATTACAGAAAATCGCATCAACTTGTAATCGCTGTATGGAGGTATTAATCGCGTTAAATGGCAACCTTAGTTTGAAAAATGGCCATAATTTATTTTATTGGCATCTGTTTCCATAATACCTGCATTTGAAAGAAAGCAGCTCCTCATTTATTTTACTGGCAATTGTTTGCTTTCCCCCTGCGCTTTTTCACTTTAACACGAAATTTATCGACAGTTGGCACTAAAATGAACATTTCGATTGAATCAATACGATGTGAATTGAAGCCAATCAAAATAATTCTTTTACGATCAAACAGCACGATGCTTTGCAGAAAAACGAGTTACGCTTCAGTTGGCATTGTAAAAATAATATCTTGTTACTTTTTTGTTTCTTATTAAGTGTAGCATAATTTCAACACTCTGAGGAGTTAAAAAATAGGTTCAACCAGTTAACAATAATTTTGTGTCAAATTGGGCATCATCAACGTTAAAAACGGTGACGAGCCTTTTTATTATTACCTAATTCATTAATAATACGAAAATCGTTGTCGTGGACCATTTTAAATATTAATAAAATTAAAGATTTCGTCTTGATCCACATATATTTTTTAAAAAATTCCCGAACGTTTTCGGCTTATGCCGAGTTTGTGCTGTTTATTTTTGATTTTGTGTGTTTGTTAATTAACGTCCCCTGAAGATGGCATAAGCCGAAAACGTTCGAGAATTAAAAAAAAAATATATGTGGATCAAGACGAAATCTTTAGTTTTATTAATTACCTAATTCATGTTATTATATTCAGGTTTGGACCTGTTCTTTATCTTCGTTATATTATTATTATGTTTTAAACTATTTCTCTTTTCCTCTTCGAATTATATTGATAGTAGAATTTATTTAACTTCCCTTATAAACTATAAAGAATGCTAATGTTGGTGATACTAGGCTCTTCTACAATAATCTATGTAGAAAAAACGCTACTTATATTTTATATACCTTGCTAATTCTTTTCTATTAATTTGTTATGTCTTATTAGTTTTTATGATTAGCAAAAAACGTTGATTTTCAAATTTACAAATACCAAACAATACATAAATTTAGCTTTGTCACAAAATCTTTTCAAATTCGATTATTTCTTGTTCAAACAAGAGAATGGTTTAGTCATGGCATCTAGCTTATCACCTCTGTTAGCAGCGATTTTTATAAATAAATTTATTTTTTTAATAAAGCTCTTTTCATCCACATTATTATTTACTGGGGTAGATATGTTGATGATATCCTGGTAATTTTCAATTCTAACAAAACACACTAGTTCGAATGTTAAATTTCTTAATTATAGTATTTATAGGAAGCCTAGTTCTACTAACCGTACCATCCCTTACTCGTCCCTTCATCCTTTAAACCTTGCTAATTTTCCATTTTTATTCACACGTTTTCTTTCTATTCCTATGTCAAGACAACATTTGAATATAGAATGTAATATCATTGCTATTATTACTATTAAAAACGGCTTACCTCTCAAACTATATATTATAACCTCCGAATAAAACTTTCCACGAATTTAACCCTATCAATAATTCCGAAAATAAAATTTTTCATTCAATTCGTACTTTCAAAGAAATAATAACAGAACATTTTGCTTGCATTAGAAACAACAATTTTACCATTGATCAATCTATAAATCCATTTTTGCTAATCACAGAGAGATCACAGATTTTGAAACTAATTATATTTTCATGATTTTTAAATGATTTGGGTACTTTCTATCCCTTATTTGGCCATTCGGCTTTTCTTTGTTATATTAATTTTTGAATCGCTCTGGTAATTTTCATTGTCATTGAATCTAAGCAGTTTCTATTTTTAGGCTTAGATACTTAATGGATTTATATTCATTCTAAGTTTGTGTCATCTTCAATGGCACATACTTCTTAACTTGCAAATTTTAATTATTATGCTGTAACCAGTATAACGATTTTTATAATGTAGTTTACTGGTAAATTATTTATTTCTCCATTTGGATGGTATTTTAAAGCCTTTTTTACTTGTATTTGTTCAACTTTTAACCTAACTTTTACGGGTCCACGCCAATTGAGCACCAAGCTCTCGATGTAATAAATGTAGACCGGCCAACTGAGCACCAGGCAGATCAGGTACCTTTTCAAAGCGACTCTTTGAGACAGGCGAATTCAGCACTTTGACCTCTGTCCACTTTGTAGTGTTAATCTTTTTATTTTAATTTATAATTATTGTTAGCACACAATTCAACTTTAACGATATCATTAAAAACCAATTTGTAACTCGTTTGCTATTGGGAAACCGCATCATCAAAATTATATTTTTCTCAGAAACACATCTATTATTTGCGATAAATGAAATAATATAAATTATGATTTTTCTGAATATACACTGCAATGTAATATAATTATTGCTAATAAGTTTTTTAAATAAAAGAAGGCCTACTATGACTTTTTGATTTTTATTTGGCCGAGAAAGATAACTGTTTGCATTAATTCAGCACCTGATAACTTGTTAGTTTGTTAATGAACAAACTAGTAATACAGTGCGCAATTGGCTAATCTAAAGTGCTCAATTGGTCGGTCTCCGTTTGGTCCTTGGTGCTCAATTGGTGTGTCCGGCAACGGTATACATTTTTACCTGGAGTAGTAAAGTGCTCAATTGGTGCCCGTCCATGTCCACTTTTACCATGTGCTTGCCACATATGTTAATAACCGTAAGTGCAATCCTTTATTATGATTACCTATGCCAATATTATACATCTGTATATGAATGTTATTGCCTGATGATGAAACCAGTCTGGTTTGGAAAGATGTTGCTACGTACAACACTTTAATAAAATCGTAGACAAGACTAAAGGGTTTTCTTGATTCATATTAAGGCATCTCCGCTATTAGCATGGCGGATCTTCTTCTTTCATGGCGTTACAGTCCTAGTTGGACTTGAGCCTCCTCTATTCTCCTCTTCCAGTCCTCTCTTTCTCTTGCTGCTACTTGCCAGTTTCTCACTCTTAGTATTTCAGAAGCATCCTTTTTTATATTATCTTGCCATCTCCGTCGTGGTCGTCCTCTTGTTCTTGCGGTGTCGAACTGTGCTCTGAACACTTTCTTTGGTATTCGCCACTCCTCCATTTGTTCTACGTGTCCGGCGCATTTAAGCCTTAGTAATTTAACGTGGTCGACTATAGTCGAAGATTGGTTTAATTCTGCCAGTTCATGATTGTATCGTATCCTCCAGTATTCGTTTTCCTGTACTGGCCCATATATTCTTCTCAGAATCTTCCGTTCAAATCTCAGCAGGTTTTCTTCAGTTTGTTTTGTCATCACCCATGTTTAGCTGCCAAAGGTGGTCACCGGCCTTACTATTGTTTTATATAGTCTCACCTTGACCCCTCTACCTATTATCTTGGATTTAAATATTCTTTGTAGGGCATAGTAGGCTCGGTTTCCTGCGATAATTCTTTGTTGTATCACTTGCGTCATATCGTTGTTGTCGTTCATCTGAGCTCAGCTGCGTTCATCGATGTTATGGTCTTCTATGGTTCTGTTTTGCCCCAGTCTCCTTACTGGTCTCGTTACCATACATTTTGTTTTGTTTTCATTGCTCTGAAGGCCTACTTTCTTAGCTTGCGTTTCTAGGTTCGTAAATACTTCTTTTATGCTTATCACGGTTCGTCCTATTATGTTCAGATCATCGGCATACCTCACTATTTGATAGGATTTATTCATGATGGTGCTATTGGTGTGTATGCTCATATCCCTAATGACCTTTTCCAATATTAGATTGAATAGCACCGACGCCAGTCCATCCCCTTTGTCGCAATCATTTGTCCGTGGTAAAACTATCTGACACCCTGTTCTGTATCTTCACTCGGTTGCATGAGTTGTTCATAGTCATTTGCACCAGTCTGATAAGTTTGGATGGTATGCCCAGTTTCTCCATGGCGTCGTACAAAACTGTTCTGTCAATGTTGTCATACGCCTGTCGAAAATCTACAAATACCTGGTATATTGGCGTATTAAATTCCCATCCCTTTTCCATAATCTGTCGGACTACAAACAGTTGATCGATTGTGGATCTATTAGCATGGCGGATATTCCTCCTATTTATTACTTATGTTATAAAATCAATTTTTATTTGATGCAATTCCGAGGAGTGATCTTACCACATTTTTACTTTCTTTTACGATAAAGGAAGTAGGTATTGAAGTCACCGCAAAAAGTCGAAATTGAGTTTTCAACAGATCTTCACGTTTTAGAGTCCCTGAACCCAAAAAACATGTTTTTGTTCATTGGTCTGTCTATGTCTGCGTATCTGTCTATGTGTGTGTGAACAGAATATCTCAAAAACTAAAAGAGGTATGACGTTGAAACTTCATATATAAATTTTGTGTACTATCTAGATGCGATAGCAGCTTTTGAAGAAAATCGAATTTTAACGTGTATTGTGGCTTTTGTTCTTTTTCCTATTTTTTTATTAACTCCTATTTTAAATAGAACATCCGGTATATTATTACATTTTTGAATTTAGCTTAAAATTTTAGAGAAAATGTGTCTTTTCAACTAACGATTTATTTTGTATGGTTTCTGTAGAATTTGAAATTTTTTTAAAAATTTTACAAACGCTTAAAAATTAAAAATCAAATTTTTGGCTAATTATAATATCACTGTAAAAGGAAGTTGTGTGCGTGCATCACAACAGATTTTTTAAAATTTACTCATGAATGGAAACAAAACGAAGAATACTTACAATACTTTTTATAATAATTATTGTATTAATTAACGTCAGCAGCATTCTAGGTTTTCCATGATTCCAGTACGAGAAATAAAAAATATCTACATATACGGCCAGTTTGAAATCACGACTCTTGAACGGCGTGCGTGTATTAAAGTTAAATTCTAGTGAACTAGACATAATGACATATAATTATGAACACTTAGTGTCTAAAGTTTTAAAACAATGTAATTGTAGTTAATAAAACATCGGTAACTCAAACGCGCCGATAGAGCATACTTCTGATATTCTCAATTTTCTGGTAGAATTTCACTGTTGCAGTTGAATACCACTTACAAGATTTTATCCAGTTTAAAATAATCTTGTAACTTCATTTAACTAGGTAATTTGTAAGAAGAACATTTCAAATGAAAAGACAAACCAAATACGCTTTTACAGTAAAAGTTATCTCACTTTGCACAACTAGTTATCCATCGTTCCTAAATAGGACAGAAGAATAACAATATTATTAAGAAAGAAAAATTAAGAGGTTGAGATGAAAACCCTTGTTTAATGCAAACTAGTCGATATCGCTTACTCGGTCAATATTACGCAGCAAACGTGTTAATTATTTATCGACATTTCTCTCGACAACATGTAATTAGTTTAATTACTTAATACTAAGTTAATTACGGCGATGTGTATGCTAGTAGTTACAGGTTATCACCAGTTCAAAATAAATGTCATTGCGCCGTCCTGTCGATGCTCTCGGCATTTATTCTTGCTTGGTGCAAAAAGTCGGCAATATTGGGAGGTCGTAAAATGGAGGATTTTTCCAATAACTGGGAATTATAGGAAAACCATTTATTTTTAGACCAGCTCGGAAGCAACCAGTAAAATCGGCATATATATCACGAATTTAGCTGATAATATTAAATTCAGTTCGAAACAGCATACACACATTATCAGAAGACCCGAATAAATCAAAAGTAAACGACCAAAACTAAATGACCCACGAAAAATGCCTGTGATAACGCTATAAACGAAAACAAGTGCATTTGCTGTAAAGATGCTGAGGAAGCTCAAACATCCCATCATTATGGAAAAGAAAACGCGATATTCCAAAAATGTCAGCGGCTTTGTAAGGTTGTTAGCTGGAAGTATCTCTGGTTCTTGTTCAAGCCCCCAACTTCAAAGATCTTTAAGCGTCAAAACACCGCTTGACCTACATCTCTGAAAGAACGTGTTAGATAGACAATGCTGCTACGATAAGGCAGGATAATTTAAAATTCCTTTGTTTTAATAATTTGCGCTAACAACAAAGACTAAGCGAACATCCCCTGCTAAACGCTTGGTAATTTTTATTAAGTCGAAACCTTCCTTGGCGTGACGTCTAAACATCGTTTTCTAATGTTTTGTGTCTGTTTAATGTCGAGAGCTGAAGGGCTGGAGGATTTTCGTGACACGTAACATACTTGAACCTGTTCAGTTCAGAAATTCCTTAACGATCTCCATTCGTTCACGCACTTCGAATGAACTTGGGGTAATTCTATAAGCTCGGTTTAATTTAGTACAAATATGACTAAATTGGGAGAAGCTGCTCGTAAAAGGAAGACAATTATATTGCGAGACAATAGAACGTTAGTTAAACAAACAGTGAATCTCTAATACGCTGTGCCATAATACAAATCCATTGTCTTTCTATTCAAACAATAAAGTTATGTTAGATTGAACTAAATCCGATTAATCAATGACATTGTATTCCATGCAGTTATATCTGATTAATTGTAATTGTCATAGATGTCGATTTCCTTTATTTTTAATTACAAACAAAATAATCAGTGTCGATTACAGTTTGAGGACACTGAATGTTTAAAAATAAATAAATAAATAATAAATAAATGGCATAGCTTAAACATAATAATGAAAATTAAAAGGTATTACAAATAGTTTTTAATTTCTATTATCTGAATTGTAGCCTCACACCAAAAGTTATACAGGCCTATCGCTTATCCCTTCCTCACCGATTATTGAGTGTGATCCTCAAACTTTAGCATCAAAGTTAAAGAAGTTTTTAATAACCCCATTGTGGAAGTTTCAAATTTTTAGGCTTGCTACTTACACGCTGCAATTAAACCAAATTGTAAAAACCATTTCTAACTTTACAACGAATTAATTCTGCAGAAATCCTTTGCCAACTTAGACAATAACTTCTTGTTTCAGACCCTTCTGGGTTTCCAAGTTCCTTAGCGTTCTTATTAAATAAAGTAGGTCACGTGAAAAGTTGTTCAATATATTAGCTTCCGTTCGTGAATCTTTATTAATTATATTTTGTATATAGAATTTATAACTTAATTTAAAACTTTCACCAAAAGTGCCACATTCGGAGGATGTGCAGTTCTAGGTATGACAGCATTAAATGATGTGGGAATAAGTGTGGAACTTTCACTTGTTCCTACACACAATGCATCGCTGTAACGTGCATTCACAGGCCGGAAGCTCTGTACGTTATATCCGTTATAGTCAGCTACATTGAGGCTGTTATTTATTTAAATTCTTTTATGCTAACCAGCGCAAAAGCTGCCAATGCAACTGATAAATAATCTGCAACAGTTGGAGAATATTATAATTATAACAATGAACTTTTGAAATACCAAACAAAATAATTTTTTACGTTAATTTTCAAACCGATTTTCTCCGTTTTTTCCCATCGTCGTGGTAAAAGTAAAATGGCACTTTATCATATCTTGTTTATCACACTTGAATTGTAATTATAAGACTTAATGCTGCAGTTCTTGGTTTCAACAATAATTCTCAGACTGAGTTCATCTGAGTGTTCCGGTGGCATACGGCGAGCAAATGAATTAAAACCCTCCATATTATTCCATTGTGCCTTCATTTTACATCTATTGTGCTACTAAACTACATTTGAGGCTTTTCTAAGGACAACAAAATGGCTGCTGCATTCACAAGCCGATTATGGTTCATTACACATGCCCCTGTACGAAAGCTCCTCCGAAATGTGCGGTCGGACCATGTGTCCCGAATTACAGGAAAAAATAGATCAGTCTTTCAGTCATCAAACTGCCTGCAGGATTTAATGTCGCATATTCCACCGAGGTTGTCAAGTGCATTCAGTCATCATCTATCTGTGTGGATCAACCTTTGTGTAATGAAGTGGGTATTTCGGTGCACCCTTCTCACCCTTTAAATAAAATCACAGACGTATTAACGAACGATCAAAAAATAAAGTAACAGTTGCTGGGCTCTTCCATGACGGCTATCGGTTACAAAGGGTGCACTTGGCACAGGAAAAAAGGGAAAACCGATAGGCAGATGCACTCTTTGTAGTGTGCCGTCGTCCCTCCCGCTATGTTTTTATTATAAACTCATCAGCCATGATTATATAAAAGATAGCGCCATTTGGTTGCTTCGGTGGATAATACAATATGCAAATATGGCAGGCTGCGTAGAAGCAGGCAACAATATTGATGATTGCACACTAAAACTGTGTGGTCTTTTGATAAACATTTTTATGAAAAGGACTCAGGGCAGAGGTTGTCATTAATTTATTACATCATATAGATTAAAGTATTTGACTATAAAGTGTTTATTGCTTTTGATAAAAGACTAATAGTGCATTATAATTGAAAATTATTTATTTTTTATATAGAATAATAACACCATAAAATTAGAACAGAAATGATGCGAATTGTTAGATTATTATAGGTTACAATTTTATACAGTCTTATTCTTGTAATGATCAGTTAGAAAGGACAAGAATCAGATTAGAGGGATCATTACAAAATCTAATAAATTAGAGAAATAATTTCTACTATTCAGCTTGATTATAATAATTTGTCCACAATACAATCTAATATGCCGTAGGCCTACCTTAAACTTCGAATCAACAATCCGATATCCGCTTCTTTGTGATACACATTTCCAGGATTGTTCCCAAGATACGTGTACTAATCCTAAATTAATGAAATTCCAGCACGGCATGAAACAAACCGGGCATTTACAGTATAACGCTATTGTATAAGATTATAGCAACTAGCAAACTCGAACGATACACAAAACCAGGATTAGAGGATAGCGCTACGACAACTGTTTAAATGATTGGCAATTAACTTGAATTACTGTGTAGCTATACATAACTAGTTTGGGTCTTAATTGCAGTAGAATTTTTTCGTAAAAATATGCTTATTGGAATTTGCTGGCACTTCAGATGCGCATTTACTGATTAATTATGAAAAATTGCAAAAAATTGTTATTTAAATGCGCATCGGAGACGTTTCAAAGAATGACAAGCTCTCAACAATATTTACGTTTAACATCCGTAAATAATGTCATTGTCAAATTGACAATCAAAAATGATTTACGGTTCATAAGATTATGCGGCTCTAATAAATTTCATAATACTTATTGTTACCCACGGAATTATTCTTCCTGCAGCCCACAGCTTTATTGTGTGCAGAAGTGGTTCTTATCTGTCTTTCGTGCATTGTGAATGAGCAAGGATGTTGATGTCATCTTAAATAGCACCATTTATTTGAGAAGATTATTTTGAAGATGCTACGTGAAACTGAGGTTGCACAATATATATGTTAGAAAATTACTCTAATTTCTGGAATATAATAATAGTGGCGTTGTTTAAAGCAAGCAACGAGTATAGTTTAAATTGGATTGTTGTTTTATCAGGTAAGATTTGACATAATGCTTGAAAGTACTATTAAAAATAGTCGTTTTAATTTAATTGGGAAAAATTTATACAAAATTACCGATCATTATCTACATTATTACAATGCACCTATTGCAAAAATGTGTATTTCAAACTATATATATATATGTACTTCTAAGTCATTAAAACACATTAAAACTTTCAGTCACTGTTTTTAAAATATCTTGATATTATATCCTTTATATGCAGTAACCGTTCTTGAGATGTTCAGGATGTGATTATAAAAGGGGCTTGTGGTTAGTACAAAAGGAAATGAATTTATTTATTAATATGTATTCAGATAACAATTGAGTAGCTGTTATATATTATAATAAATCAAGTAGTTTATTCTAAACGATACTGTTATTTAAATTTCTTCGTCAAGTTTCGTGGTCTAAGAAATAGGATTCTAACCTTTGAATTCTGTTTTATTACTGCTGATTCGAATTATATCAGTTTTAAATCTTGAAATTATTGATTTTTGCAGGTCCTTTCTTTATCGTTGTCCTTTTATACCTATGTACACAATATTATATAAAACAATAGAAGTTATAGATAAACAGAGATGATGGACGCGTGTAAGATAGACCCAATAACAACCTTGAACTGATGTAATTGCAAATGTATTTTTGGTGGTTAAAAGTATTGGAAAACCATTTTTTCAAATTGTGAAACTGAGCGTGCATTCCTCGCCGGTAATGTTTGTTTTCACTGTTAAAGCAGAACTTGTATTTTGTATATGTATTTTTCTTATGCGTTAGACTTAAACATATTGTATGTTATGTAAGCAAATATTCGCAAAGCCGGTCCTGTGCTGGAAGTTTATTGTGCGATTTTAATTTACGAGAATGCAGCAAGAACGCAGATACAAGGCCGCAGCGAAGTGCGAGGAGGATATCAACCAAGCGAAGTTCAAAAAGACCCACTAGAAGGTGCGAGCTTTTGCCGATGTGCGTACGTGCCCATCTCCGGGTAAGATGTTTGACCGCTAAGTGAATTTGGCCATACGAAAAGCGAAGTAAATACAAGCGGTTTTACTGTTACTGCATATTAGTTTTTGTGGAGTTCATAAGGCAACGTTTGCTGAAGTAGACGTCTGCTTCAGCGTTTACATTTGAAGTGAACGCACTATTCAACGTGTATACGTAAGTACACCATTAGTGCTATGTTCCAAGGCACATTCAAAACGTACATTTGAAGACGTTAATTTACACCGCCAAAAAAGGGACATTAACTTTGCCACGGAGCAGTAACGTCGGATAATCGTGAGTCAACAGTTAGCAATGGGATTCCCCCGTTGCATCCTGCGTGGTTATTTTCCACACCTTCCACTTAAAGAATCGGAATTATGTAATCAAAGGTTTGAGATGATACAAACCAGCACTACTTCAAGGACCACGCCCACACCTATTGTGTCCATTTGATTAGATACAAGCGCGACCAGCTAGGGTCATATTAAGATATTTTGACATTTGCGTTCTTCTAAAATACAACTATTTCGATGTTATTTTTGTCAGTTTTCATTTGTTTGCATGTACGTACATGCAAATGGACCCAGCTATCTTGCACGTGGATTACTTGATTTAAACTTGTATTTTCTAAAACATTCGTATGGAGAAAAAATTTATGTCAAATAGAAAATTTGAAATTATCTGAAATTTCAAACAAAATACATGATTTTAATTATTTTTTTTTTAAGAATAAGTAAAATCAAAAGTCGTAACATGTTTATTGAAGGTTTCAAATTACAAATAAATCACAAAACGTTTCGCAAATTTAGTTTGCTTCTTCAGTTATGAATAATTAAAATATCTTGAGCATTGTAGATTACATTTATAAATTTACAGTATTGAACGCCCTGTATCTTTAAAACGAAGAGTTTCAGGGCCTATGTTCATATGAAATTTTTGCCTTGAAATACGTTTTTCTATATACTATTAAAGTCCTGCTACATAAAAGTGAACCACCCTGTATAAAAATAAATACAGAGGAATAAGACAAATAATAAATAATATGGTAGAGTTTTTTTTGCAGTGCCGTGCTCAATACATTTTTGGCATTTCTTTGACACTTGGCATTACTGAGAAACCTGATGACTCAGCAAATTTGTTTAAAACGTTTGTTAAAGAAATATATCGGTAAAGATTCAGCAGTAGAAAGTTTGCGGCTATGGATAATGCATAACCATTTTTAGCTAGAAAGGTTTTATGGGGATCTATAAGTTTAAGATTCATTTACGCTTTTTCGTGCAGTTAGTCACAATGAAAGGCCAATATTTCGGTCTTCCTCGATCACTGATAAAACATCACCGTTTAAGTTTGAACTACATCATTTGTTTCCCAAATAATAAAACAGCCGCTTTTGACGGATTAATTTTAAGGCAATGCTTTTTGGAGAGGTTTGAAATTAAGTCTTCGTTATGTTTACTAGTAGTAATACAACCGTGTGTCATCCGCGTACTATAATTAGATATAGATTTATGTAAAGTCCAAGCATAAATAACGTAGAGAAGTGACCCAGGATTGAGCCCTGAGTAGTCCATCAGGCTACAGTTTTTGAATCGGAATATCCACATGGTAGCCTAACTACCTAAATTCTGTCAGCGAGGTAGTCTCCAAAACGGACATAGAATCATCAGAAAGCCCAACGTGTTATATGATAGCGCATAGTAACGTATGGTTAATTGTATAGAAGTATTTACTGAAGCCCAACAAAACAATAGTCATCTTTCCTTGGTCGGATGCAGTTATTATGTCATCAAAAACACAGGCGAATTTCAAAACCAGCTCATCTGATCACTGTAAGCTTTTTTTATACGCGCGACACTGCATAGCATGATCGTTTTACTCGTATATATTTTGTGTGTAGTAGATGTAGGTATAGAATTTGTTACTAATATTAAATATCTAGGAGTTATAATTGACAATAGATTGAAATTTAAACAACATATTGACTATATTGTAACTAAAGCTGCGAAAAAGATAGGTTTCTTTGGTCGAATAAGTTCTAAATTAAACATTTGGTCAAAAATATTAGTCTACAAGACAATTATAGCTCCACATTTTGAATATTGCTCCAGTATATTATTTAATGCCACTGAAGGAGACTTACAAAGACTGCAAAAGTTACAAAACAAATGTATGCGCATTGTTTTATCTTGCAATAGACGAACATCTGTTTCTTTAATGTTGGAAACCTTACAGTGGCTTAGCATTAAGCAAAGGATTTATTTTAATACGCTAGTTTTAATTTTTAAAATTATTAATAATAAACTGCCTAGTTATATGAATGAATTTATAGTATACAATAAGGATATTCATAATTATAAGACTAGATTTGTAAATGACTTTAGATTGCCCTTAACAGCAAAATCATGTTCTCAAAAAAACTTATTCTATAATGGACTCAAATTATATAATGAAATGCCGAACGAAACTAAACAGGCTGCTAATTTATATCAGTTTAAAAAGCTTTGTTCAAGATATGTTAAATCTGTTTGTTAAATAACAATGTCTGTTTTTTGTAAACATCTTAAGGATGAATAAACCAACATCTATCTATCTACTATCTGTTATCTCCCCGATGCGCAACCATAAAAAACAATATTATTAAAATGCGCCTAGTTTCTCCGAAAAATTCCTTAAACTCTTACAAAATGCAATGGTTATTACTATTATTAATAATTGCAGCTGTATGTTGCCCGTACTCTCAAGTTAATTTTATTATTTATTAAAATTCAAAAAATATTGAAACGGAACCAAATCGTAGTTCCAAAATGCACAAACATGACGATACATGGGAATTTCACTGCACTATAAATATATAGAAATAATAAATCAATAATAGCTCTTGAAACTCTCACGAATAAATTACTACATTCATCAAATGGGAGCTGTAAAACAATGCTAATTTAACGGAAAATAAATCAACTCTACATTTTTTATCTTACGCAGTTATACTATAATGGATTCTAAAAATCAATAACGTTTTCTTTGATTTTAAACGCAAAAACTAATTAGCTGTGAGACATGCTATCTTTTATAAGCAATATATTGCCCCTACCTGCACTGAAGAAACGTAAATACACAGAACTGCACTATGCGGATGGAGAAAAACATGTTCTCGATTCAAGAAACACTCATATTCATATATGTCACATTAATGTTGTTGTTTATGAGTTAACAGCCAATTAGTTACAGAACAAGTGTTTTCATTTACTATGTGGATGACCTCCAGCTACTCCTAATTATTCCGATTACTACAACCGGAAATGAATTAAGTGATTTACTTGATACTGCCACAACCTCTTATTACACTTTCTAGACTATTGGCTTCCAGTTTATCCAGTGGCTTCGCAACACAAATCAATATTGCTGTATTATTAATAGGTAGGTACTTGAACATACAGAGTTGCTACAATGACTTTGCGCTTTGATTGAAGTCTGTATTTTCTTTTTTATTATGCAGACAGAGAATGACCCAAAACTGATAAAAAATCATTATTTGATTTTAAATGATACTCAAACAAAAGTTTGTCTGTCAACTCTGGGAACGCTTCATAAAACAACCCTACGACATAAATAACACACACAAAAAATTTAAAATTTATGAACCGTGCTCCATATGGATAAACCCGTAAAAAGTGGAAACATACGGCATAAAATCAAGACGATAAATGAACGAAAGAAAAGCTGAAAAGCTCCCTACTTGTGCTGAGCAACCGCATTACTCCAGGGTTGTTGAACACAAAGGCACGAAGTCGCAATTCAATGAGATCGATGACTTTACAAGTGCTTATATGGTTAGTTTCTTTACACAAAGATCAAGCCCGGAAAAGGAAGTTTTCAACAGGCCGGTTTCAGCGGAGCATAGCCACCGACTGCCTCGAAATAACGGCTTTAATTTAGATGGGAACGGTTTAAGATTTCCGCAGATTGGCGGTAATTATTTACAAAACCTGACAATTTCGCGGAGATGCATTGGGAGCGGCGACGATGATGAAATTCAAAAGGCTGTCGGTTCGCAAGGGGTAATTTCAATTTTGCTTTAATTTGCTACAGTTTCGGGTAATGGGCCGACATTATTACCGTTAATTGTGACCGAATTATTTACCCAGACTTATTTAACAATCCCATCTGTTGGTATCTTATTGAGCAAATGACGATGCAGCTCTATTTGTTATTTCAATTCGATATACAAGAACATACAATAATGAATGATTCATTGAATCTGCCTCTCTGCAGTCTAAAACCTGATTAAAACTGTATTACATACATAACATGACAATTATTGAAAAAATATGTGACAGGTTTTTAAATTCAGTAGGTACTCAATCATGGGCGTAGCCAGGGAGGGGGCAGGGGTGAGCAGTTGCCCACCTATAAACATTTATAAAGAGCAAAAGGCAGTTGATTTATAATTCATATTGCAATTCACATTCTACAACATTTAAAAAAAATAAGCTACGATCTGCAGCAGATTTGCGGAAACTGATGATGTATCAACTTATAATTTTTGTAATTTGTAAAAATTTTAAAAACTATAATAATAGTAGTAGTTGATTCGGTAATTAAACTTTATGCCCCCCTCTAACTGGAATCCTGGCTACGCCCTTGTACTCAATTAATTACAAATACAATACTACATATGCATAGTTTTCCGCTTCTCACGTCTCTTTGTGTTTGTCATTGATTGCAAAATTAATCCAATATTTTACGGCATTTCACATCTGTACGCGCGTCTAACTTGTTTGCCATAAAAGGTTTATTAATTTTATTAAATTTTACGAAAAATATCTACAAGTAACCATTTTAATTTTTGATCCAGCGTTTTTCGTTAGAGAAATATTTAATGTTAACAGAATGCTTCATTCTCAGTTTTCCTAGGATATTTAAAAAAATAATTTAAATGCGGCACCATTTTCCTGGAAACTCTGCTCAACTTTGCTAATTTAACCAATCCTGTACGTTATCTAAACGAACGTTACCAATGCAATCGTATAGCAAATGGGTATTCTGCATAAACGTCTTTTTAAGATATTTGTCGTAGTTTTCTAACACTTTCTGCATGAAAAATAAACATTTAAAAAATAGCATAGTAGCTCTTTTTAATCACCTAGATTGCCAATTATATAAAGCCCAAATTACAGATTTTCGTTATACTTTTTTTCTTTTAACAAGTCAGGAACATTGAAGTGAAATCTAACTTTAGTTTATTTTACCCATATAATAACGAAAAATGGTCAGGGCGCTTCGTTCCCCATCTAGGAATATGACCTGAGTCAGGGTCGTCGAAATATCTCTTTCCAAATCCCAATCACACCGTTAACGGCGTACAGGATGATGTGGTTACATCACGTCTTCGACGACTGCCTTACTTTCCCTACTTCCAGAATTATGGTTTCGGTGCCCAATTTTTAAAGAGACCGGGTGGCCGCACGCCTTTTGCCAGATGTGGGGGTTGAACCCCGTACCGTAACACCGCAGCCCTAATCGCTCGGCCACGATGGCACATAATAACGAAATAGGTAATACCGGAAAATATATTCTCTTTTCATTAAGGTACCTCCAAGCCTGAATGCAGGGCCGTAGCTACCACCGGGGCAGCCGGGGCAGCGCCCCGGGGCCCCCGAACATAGGGGGCCCCCGAAAGCGGAGGAAGTTTTTTTACGAAATTGTCTTAAAGGAGTATTGAACCAAACTGCCAAACATGAGAAAATGAGCACACTATCCTGACAAGTGTACAGCACTTGATAATTTCTGTGACCGTAGCTAAGGCGGAACGGAGGAAAGGCTCAGAAATCTAGCTTTGCTTTCAATCAATGACTTTGCTTGTAATGAAGTTAGGAAATAGAATTTAATGTGATCTTGATTTCAGTAAAATTCAACCTGTGTAGACTTAGGATATTCTAACTATGCAAGTTTTATATGCATGCTTGCATGTCGTATAACGGGTAGTACTCCGCCTAGTGCAGAAGTTTTTACATCGCGATAGGCGCCTTCTGCATGATTTAACGACTACCATGATGCATGGAATACAAGGTGTAACGTCCAGTTGAATGGATGCATTGTGGGCGGAGCCTCACATTCAACCAATAAGAAATACGCCCCCAAAGGGCACGAATGGTAGTACTGAAGTGTATTGTCACATTCGAGGTTAGGTTTTGCGTCAGTTTGTGTCACACTGACGAAAACCCTTACCGGCTAACCTCGACTTTGATATCGACTGACAGTGCCAACAACAATACACTATCGCGGCCCTAATGGATTTCCTGAGTAGGCGCATTGGGGATTGGTGCATATCTCCCCTCTACTTTCTGAACGACTGCGCATCTCCGGGAACGCTTCACTTTGTATTCTTTACACCATAACGACTACCACTAAATTAATAATAATAACCGGGACCGCTGCAGTATAAAGCTAACGCCTCAGCCAACTGGTTAGCAAGCTTCTACAGTAACAGAAAAAAAAACACCAAAAAGCAACCCTATTAAAAAAGGCTTACTAAATGAAAGTGGTGTAGAGGTAAAGGGGTAGATAACGTGGGGGCC
The DNA here is from genome assembly GCA_940337035.1 of Agriotes lineatus. NCBI lineage: Eukaryota > Metazoa > Arthropoda > Insecta > Coleoptera > Elateridae > Agriotes > Agriotes lineatus. The sequence continues at coordinate 88,801,472 of OW679194.1, forward strand.
CCATAATTATTTGTTGCCCCGGGGCCCCCAAGCCTGTAGCTACGGCCCTGCCTGAATGTATCTTTCAATAAGCTTGGCGAATGCTATAGCTAAGATAAAATTAATTTTCATGAATATTTTGCTTAATCAGACTCAAAAAAAAAACTAAAGGAACAAAATTTGAGATAAATTCGATATTAAATGAACACGTTACACGGGCTTATACATCTGAAAAAAAATGTAAAAATATGCATAGTAGATGTACTGGAAAGTAAATCTAGAAAGATCAAATTAAAGCTTATTAGAAAGTTTTTTATTTACATTAAAAGTTCATTGTGCAATTCAATGTGATTTGATTATTTATTAAATTATTTGTTTTTTATGAAATTATTCGTTTTTTATGAAATTATTCGTTTTTTTATTATTTAATTTGAATAAAGTTTTTTAAATATAGTTTATTAGTAAAGTGATTAAATTTTGAAATATTTATTTATATTTATATAAGAAGAGTTAATTTTTTGTACCTTGTGTATCAGGGTTGATTTAATAATAGTAATTTATTATACAAGACGATAAAGTTAAATTTTATCCACGAGTGAATCGTTTAACATCGAGACGAAGTCGAGACGTTAATGATTCAGACGAAGTCGAGACGTTAATGATTCAAGAGTGGATAGAAATAACTTTATCGTCGTGTATAATACAATATTTTTTTCTATAGCAAGAACTTTAACAATTTCAAAAGAAAATAAGGACAGTCAATCACATTTCAAAATGTCAGTAGCTAGATTGGGTTGCTACGATAATACGAAGCTGTCATATTTAATTTAAACAAAAGTTAGAAAATTAAATTACTTTATCTATCCTTGATGTTAAAGTGCTACTTTATCTACCCTTGCTGTTAAAGTAAAACTTGACCTTTTGTTTTGAGTTGATAAAAGCACACTTTAACATGTGCTATAGAAAAAAAAATATTTAATTTTCTCGAATTAAATATTATTATTTTGATATTAATTTAATTGTGACATACATTTTTTTATATTTCTATACTAATGAAATGTTTTCGTTTTTTAATATATCTAGTTTTATAAGACAAGAATTAAATGCTATTAAAAGTTAATTTTTGACTTTTAGGTTTTAAAATTAAATATTTAAGGGGATGAGCTTTTGATTGTCACTTTAAAAACATTAATTTTTGTATGATTAGAATTGTTAATCTTTAGAATAATGTTATAGCTGATTTTTTATTATTATTATTTATATTTGTTTTAGGTTTTATATTAAAATATAATTTTAAATTTTTATTTATTATTAATAATGATTAAATTTGGATTGTTTAAATATTTCTTTTTGAAAGGTTTATAAGAGCAATTCAGCACATTTTGTTTTTCGCCTGTTTATTAAAAACATGTTTTTTTGATTAACATTTAAGGTCTGGTCTGCTCAATGAGAATTTAAATTGCCGTGGTATTCTGACCGTGCAAAGGTAGCATAATAATTACTTTTTTTATTGGTAGGAATGATTGGACGAGTTAACAACTGCCCCTTTAAGAATTTTCGTTCAATTTAACTTTTAAGTAAAACGGCTTAAATATTTATTAAAGACGAGAAGACCCTATAGAGTTTTATATTTTTTTCTTATTTAGTTGGGGTGACTAATTTTATTATTATTGATTTGTGATTTGATTATCTAGATTTTTTAAATTTAAGATGAATTACCTTAGGGGTAACAGCGTAATTTCTTTTTAGAATTCTTATCAATAAAGAAGTTTGCGACCTCAATGTTGGGCTAAAATTTATTTTTGGTGAAAAGCTGAAATATTATTAAAATTTATGATCTGAGTTTAAACCGGTGTGAGCCAGGTTGGTTGTTATCTTAATTTATTTACAATATTTTAGTACAAAAGAACTATATATTTTATTTTATTTTTGAATACTATTAGTTACTTTGGCAGATTAGTGCAATTGATTTAGAATCTTTAGCTTGGCGAATGCTATATATAAGATCAAATTCATTTTCATAAATATTTTGCTTAATCAGACTCCAAAAATAAAAAACTAAAGGAGCAAAATTTGAGATTAATTTGATAATAAATGAATACGTTACACGGACTTATACATCTGAAACAAAATGTAAAATTATGACCTAATTATTCTTAACATTTTTCCAGAAAAATTTGAATGTAGGGATTTTATACAATTTCAGGCAACTTTTTGAATATTTTTGATAAAACAAGAGCATTGGTTTTTTCACATGCTTGAATTGATGTTCTTCGTACTAAGCTCTTGGTTTACGATATCAAACAGTCAAAATTACCATAAAGCAATTTAAAACCAGGTAGAAGTTTAAGTCAACTGACTAATAAGTAAAAATATATAGAGGCGTGTAGATGATATTGTTCAAAAAAGCAATTCTATGGGTTACAAGGTATTCACAATTAGCAAAAAACTGTGTTTAGTTTAGTATATATAGCAAAACTTACTATTTTCTTAAACACAAGAGAATAAAAGAATGAACATTTCTGTGCATGAAAAATGTCATAGCATGACACCTTAAATAAACTGCAGCTGCAACGCAAAAATATTTATGTTGTCTATATTTTATATATTATATCTTATTATATTTTTACTTGTGAATACAAAAAATTCACGTCAAAATACACAAATGTACTAATAGTAATTTACGGTATTTTATACTGTTATCTCGTGTTAATGTCTAAATAAAAAATATTAGTAATTGAATCAATTGTTTTATAAATGTATTCCAATGTATTCCAATACATTCTCAAACAGAGCTAAGTATAAAACATTCAAATCAGGTACATAAATAATTGATTCTTGGCATATGATCTGCAATAAGTCTGAATTAAAAACTGCTCTTTACTTAAATTAACGAAAAAATATAATGTAGAAAGTGTACTTGGCTTAGAAAATTTTAGTATCAATATTTTATCATAATTTTCAACCCCTACCTAATTGCCTTGGTTTCATTTTTTATATTAAGTCCCACACTAAGGCTGGGAATCATATTCGAATTATTCGAATATTCGAATACCCGACCATGTAAAATTCGAATTAGTGTAAATTTAATACCTAATTCTAATAAATTGAATATTGAAGTACAGTAAAATCTCCCTCACCGGACACCTCTAATAAGCGGACACCTTTCTTACACGGACATTTTGTTGGGAACCAACTGGCTTGCATTAACTTTACTAATAAAATTTTCTCTATTAAACGGACACTCTCTTAAACGGACACGGACACCATTTTTCGACAATTTTTAGACTGTGAATCTCTCTTGTACGGACACTTCAAAATGCAGGCCCAGCTAATGTCGTGAGGCGTCAAAACAATCATAAATCCAACATTTAATGGTCATGTTGTTAAGATATAGAATTCTTTTGCAATACGGGCGGTATTAAGTTAACTCAAATCAGCGTTACGACTGCAGGAAGTTCGACACTTTCATTACCCTATGCGCGATATTATTACAAAACAATCCATGTCGCTTGATTTTAGAGGCCTGCAATTCAAAACTACTTTGCCTTTTGGGTGGGCAGCCTATTATGATAAAAATAAAAATAGCAAGAATTTTTCCTGGTTGCTTTTATTGAATAAAAGAATAAGAAAAGTAGGCTCAGGGCCCCCGCGACCGCGGGGTCTGCCGGTATCAAGTTACGTTAGTGTAATCAATTCGAACCAGAGGACGATGTACCCTTATCAGTAATGGCTGAACTGTATAGGAGTATCCCAGAAATCGAAGACGTCGACCCTGACGAATTTATAAACATTGACAAGGAAATAAGCGAGAAAGATGATGTAACCGAAATTTCAGGTGAATCAGCTGCCGTTGATGTGCAGTTGGCAGAATTAGAAAACGATGGCGACTTAGAAATTTGTGAGAATGTAATCAAGACCCACACGGAAGCATTAACAGTGAAAATTTTTAAATGCTTTGCTAAAGAAAGTAATGACTTTAAAGTATTCAAACTGTCAAAATATTTAGAAATACATGCGGAAAGTATAATAAACAGTCAGAAAAACCCTTACGTCCAATGAGTATTTTAGATTTTGTAACAACTATTACATAACTTTGTTTCAATTATTTTATATTCTTGTCTGTATTGTTAGCGCGTATACCTTTGCATAATATAACTTTTTAAACATAAAAATAGATTTTTCTCTTAAGCGGACGCCTCTAATAACCGGACAAAAACGGTGGCACCGTGCGTGTCCGCTTATGGGAGATTTCACTTACTCGAATATTTCAATTATTCGAATACTTGTATTATTTAAACATTTGAGTTATCTGAATATTTCATGAATTGCTGTACGAAGAAAACTACAAACTAATGTACTTTGAGCTTTTTGTATATCTTTTGGTATCACTGATTAGGCTAAGATGTTGGCGTCATTCATTTATACAATTTTAAATTTTGGTTGAATATGTCAGATACTTAGTTGAACATTCGAATATTTGGAATTATTCTGCACTATCCAGCTGTTAGAAGTAACTATTCGAATAGAAAAATCCAAAATTCCCAGCACAATCACACAAACATTACAAATGCAATCGCTAACACTGCATTTGTGCACAGCTTTGTGCACAGTCTTTGATCAACCTTTTTCGTTGTTACCTTTTTGCCTTTTTTGTGTCATATTTCTTTTTGACCGTTTTACTTTCATTTTACTAGTGGCACAAGTATTGCAATCGAGTGTTTCAACTCTAGTTTTGTGTTTTGGGCTTTTATTATTCATAAAATTTCAGTGGTTATTTTATTAGTGTTTGTTGCTAATAAGTGTTTCCCGCCTTTAAAACAACAGAGTTTTGAATTTTTCATCTAAACATCCGTAGTTTTGTTATCCTAAAATATAATACGTTTGTGAAAATGTCTCCTCAATGCATTTTATACAAATTTAGAATCCCAGTTTCACTTTGATCTTTAGTCTTGCTCTGTGCTTATTTATTTACTAGATAATTGATAGATAAGCATCCATCTTATATATTATATTTCAAGTTCAATTTTGGCAATAAGAAAGAGTAAGAATGATATTATTACAGTACTATGTTCGTTTCTATTTTTGTACCACATCGGTTTTCTTTATTGTCTATTAGCACTTCGTAAAAATAAATAATGTAAATGATAGAGGCAACTAAATTATAGCGTTGTAGTTAGAAGCTAATAGATAGTTATTCAATTTTTTTTCGAATTGGGTGTAGCTCCTAAATGCGTATTTTGAAAATCTTTGTATTAAAATACATAATACATAATTATTAATACGGCATAAGACAAGCAGAGTCCAGTTAGTTAAGGGCAATATTATTATAACACCCGTGTGGCTAATTTGAAGGGCATCATGTCTTTGTAAATAAAACACTTTAAACTAAGTGGCTTTAGCAGCTAAGTAATTAAGCATCTTATGACTTGTGCATTTTTAAAATTCAGAAATGAATGTGACTCGACTACAAGGTTTCATCGCACTTGGCATACATCATTACAGTGAAAGCTTCAAATATCATGAGCGAATCCTTATAAGTTATAAATAGTAATTGAAAATATTCCCTATTCTTATATGAATATTACACAAGAATTAAAACTATGCATTTCGAAACATGTTATTAATAAGACCTAAATGGACAGGTTGTGTATAAAATAATGTTTAAAATAAGGTAGGCACTGTAAACGTTAACTCAAAACTCAACCTTGTTGGGGTCATCGTTCATTTGTCGAAATATTAACTGCCAAGTTTGTACGTGTCGGCCGATACATTATAAAGCTCTATATAGTTGTTTCAAATATGTAGTTCTTTTTAAACAACCTACCGATCAGTGGTATCATGAATACACCACATATCTATTGTATGGACATATTTCAAACCAATAATATTTTAATTCGCAAAATTCTTTAATAAAAATTCTTTGCCATGATTCCCTCTGGTAGTTAGGTAAGTTGTTCTTCTAAAAAAACATCCCATAATTTAAAAAATTAATTACGTTACATAGTAGCATAAAATTCTGCAAGAGATAAATAATTCTAAGAAGAGTCGCAGTTTTATTTTCATTTCGATATTATTAATAACTTTTCCATTATTAGTTTGTGTAAAAGCGGTTGCTTCTTGCATATTTAGGGTCGAGTCATATTTTGGAGATAAAGCTCAATCATCCAATGCAGTAGTTTTTGGAGTTAAATAACATATATACGTATTTAGCATACAAGATTACATCTATTAATCAGCTACTAGCTTACACCTGATGAATTCCAACATACTGAACGTTAGCATTATGGAAATTATAGCTTGAAAACCCTTTCTAATAATGTTAATTTATGAAAACCGCCGAAAGCTTCACAAACTTGGAAAAGGCAGCTACGCTTTGATTTGCATCCTAAGTGTGCATTGTTGCTATTCGTTTACGGTAGAATTTTTAGTTGCCAAAGAATGCCACTTTAGTTTATTTCTTACAGATGTACAACTTGCATATTCAGTAATATGAGACTCATACATGCACCTACGCCTGAAACTTGATTAAGCTACACGTACCTAAAACAGTTACCTAAGAATTATCTCTCCAGGTTCAACGTACAGGGTTGCGTGGTTCAAGGCATCTTAGGATGTAAGTTTATAGCCATCCATTTTTCCAGAATGCGTTCTCTGGTGTAATAAATATGGCACAAAATAAGAAACGTAGCTGCTAATTGACTTAACAAGATTATTCGAATTTAATGTATATGAATTCCTTTATGGTTCCAGCTTGCGCTATCACAAGCTGTTCGAAACAACACACTTATATTATAAACATTAGGAACATTTACATTAGTAACCAGTTTTAAATAACTTGCTTTTGCCGTGCTCGACAACCATAAAATTTGATTAGGCACCTTTTCTATTAGCTTCTGGCCGTGATAAATAAGTTGATAATATTTAAATGTGATTTAACGTTTCACTTTAATGCGATTGGTACTATAAAAAGCAAGTGTCAATCTAACAAAGCTATTATTGAACAAGCACTATAAATTCTGAAACCAAGAATTTACAATCGGTCTAATTAGTAATTAGAGCAATCATTATTAATTCAGGGATTACGTTTACTTAATAGGGATTATATTGTAGAAATTTACAAAATCTGCAAAGCTCAAATTCAAATTTGATTTGTTTTATCACATATAGGTTGAAAATTCTATTGTTTCAGTCCATTTCTTAGATGTTCGGTCAGAGCATTTTAATTTTCTCCTGAAAATATAGTGCATTACGTTGTTATTTATTTCTAAGAAGTTGTGGTTACTCTTACAAATAAATAATCAACTCTAATATTGTAAAAAGAAATGTAATCCAGTAAAAATTATTTGAATAATGGGTTATTCTGCTAAATGTACTTTTGGCAGGAGTCATCACAGTCTGATTTACCAATTCTTATCGAACTGTAAATCCACGATAAAGTTTGAAAACAGAAATTCCGGATCTCGCATTTGAATAATAACGAAATTCATATCCATGCTTAAGCATGCAAGCACGAAAGTCTTAATGAAATCATTTATTACTTTAAGTTTAATTAGCGGTATTAATTAGCCTCTCCCTTGGCACCAGAAATTTTGAACGAAATTGTAGAAAACGTAGCTTTCTTGATAATTTTGCCTCTAATTAGAATATTCATCATCTTGCCCTGTACGTCTGAACACGCAGCTACGAAATAATTTTTGAGCTATTCTAAATATGGAGCAGTTTACGTTCTAAGGCGAAAATTCTTGAGTCCTTACGGAAGAACAATTTAAACATGCAAATGACTTACTTAAGTCGGAAGACTTATAAACACTAAGGATTCAGCTTTATGGAAATATTGGAAATTATGGATTCATTAGAATTGTAAATGCGACTTCTTAGAAACGAACTTCTGTTGGTTTTGTTTATAACGGCATACGATTCCTTAGCTCTTACTTTTTTTAAATGTAATTAGTGCGAAGTATTAATTAAAGTATTGCAGGAGACAGAGATATTTGCATAAAGCTTCCTTCTTCCGTATGATGATAGCGGAAGTATTAAGTTAATAATAGCAGAATTAATTAGGAAAAGGTGCAGAAAACGTATGAAACTCTCACTTGCTGAGTGTGAACAGTTCCATAAACAACAATGAAAATTAACGTGGGAAACGTGCACGTGCTAAGAATGAGCCTTCCTCTGCGGTGTTAGTAGTTGTTTTAACAATTAGCAACACAAATTGGGCAATACGATTTTGAATAACATACAGTTTTGAATACGTTTACGCATTGTAGAGTCAGAACCAGTGCTGTAGTTTGACAGTATTTAAAATTATGTATCTGGCCGCGACCATGTTTCATATTACGACCACCCACAATTTCCACAACGTATCGCAAAAATAGATCAAAGTTACTTCGCCGTATAAGGTAGTATTTCAAGGCCATAAATTATGGTCAAGACGTGATGTTCTTGGGAGGCTGAAACTTCATTACTGCTATCGCAATATCTGAAGTATGAAGGGCAGTTTGATCTCTCGAAGATTATCTGTTTTACTTTCCGTACTTGCATTAGGTGCAAGGCCACTTTCAAGAAATTTAGAAATTCTGAAGAGTACACGGCGAGACTGGACTAACGCTCGATTCTATACAACCCAACAAAGTAACTGGTTTTGCATGTTGAATTAATATCAAGAAAGACTTTAGGCATATGTTTTTGAGAATTTATTTAAAAGGCAAAATTAGTATCTATTTACTAGAATACTGTGTAACTGTGTATTTATATAGGTTTTATTCATTGTTTCCTAGGACAGGAAATTTCAAATGAAAAGAATTTAATACATAATTTTACATAAACAATTGATAACCATATATACTTATGAAGAGGAGAGAAGAAAGGTGAAGGAAATTTGAGAAATAAACAATGCTAAAATGTGGAAAGCAACTTACAGCAAATAGAGGAACAATTCTCAAATGAAAGTTAAAGAATATAATGTTAAAAAATAGAAACAGGGGAATTAACACACCACAATATTCTGCAAAAAAATAAGGAGGGACTTTTACTAGAACGATTGAAGAAAAGGCTAGATAGGTCAATTCAATAACAAAGTTGGAAATAAAAGAAGCTCTGTGTAAAAATTAGTAATGCTAAACTTCATTCAGGAAGAAGGAAGTCTACCAAAAAGACGAATATATGAAATGGTTGTACAAAGAAATGAAAAATGCCAGTTGGTTGAACTGGAGCAGTCAGTTATCCAATATAGATGAAAGAAGAGATATTGCTTAATAGGAAAAGATCAGTGAGTGGCCATAGCAACTTACTTTAATAAGTACATACGAACAAAGGCTAACTTTTTGCGTGTTATTTAATGACTCTAGAATTTATATAGCACTATAGGAAGAAAAAAGCTGTATGAAATAATGAAAAAAATTCAAACACCAATCAATTTACATTAACAGACACAAAACGTAAAGTAATGGTTGATGGGAAGATTCCACATGGCTTCAACGTAAATCGGCGACTAAGGCAAGGAACCCGATCCTCATGACATCGTGATATTTACAATAACTAAAAAGGAATTGGACAAAGCGTTTCGAAAAAAAATATGGATTGAAGCTTATTGAAAGAAAAACAAAGTGCATGCAAATGAAAAGGAATAAGGATTTAAATCTAAGGTATATGAAAGTCAAAATAAATTGGATTAAAGAATACAGTTTCGAAGTAGTGAAAAGCTTTGTTTACTTGGGTGTCACTATAACAAATAATAATGATAGAACGGGGAAATGGATAAAAGGTTAGGTAAAAGCTGCAGAAATGTAGGAATGTTTTCAAGAATTTTATGATGTAAAAACGTGTCAAGGCAGCTATATTGAGAACATAAGGAACTGTTGTTCCACCTATTGTACTTTATGGTATAGTATGAACCATGAATGAAGAAAGTGAAAGATTTTACGAGGAATTATTCGAGGAAGTGAAGACGACGATATATGGAAAAGCAAATGGAAACAGAAATTATGAGTTATATGGTCAGCACTATTGTCAAAGTGAATGGGACACATAATCCCACTTAGTGAAAACAGAACAACAGAAAATGTTCTATTAGGAGGTGCAATAGGAATAAGAAACCGATCAAAGAGAAAATGGCTAGAGGCGATTATTATTGATCTGAGGCAATTTCGTGTTGTGAACTGGAAAGGAAAAGCTCGAGATAAATGAGCTAGCTATGGATCAATTAGACGCGCCAAGCGTGACTGATGATGCTAAAAGCGAAAAAACGGTTAATAAACCCCATGCCCGATTTTCAACAATTTTGAATTCATCAGGTTGTCGCATTTTATATTCTGCATTTCCTTTTGCAATAACTAGTTACAGAATAAATTTCTATATATTTAAGTACCTGCAGTAAATGTTCTCCACAATTACTAAGTTTACTAAAACTTACACTAAATCAAGCTTGAAACACTTTTCGACATAAGGAAGAAACCCATATTTCTTTTGTTTTGTGCATTTCAGAAGTATCCTGGTTTAAGAAATAGTGAAGCAAAAGAAAATCCTCTATAAGTACTCGTAGATAACGGTTCAGAATCGTACGTGGGTTATTAACCTATTTGCTTGTTTTACCACCACCAATCATCTATTAAAGTGCGGACCATACCATTTGAAACATCTTTTGTGTACCTCATATTTTTACTTCTCTCGTCTGAAAGACGAAGGAAGTATTGTAATTACGAAAAAATCACCTTCCGAGATTTCTTCAGATCTTCACGTTTCAGGGTCCCTAGATGACAAAGAAACGGGTTTTCTCAATTCCGTCAGTCTGTCTGTCTGCCTGTTGGCGGTATAACTCAAAAACTATATGTCGGAGGAAGATGATATTTTGTATACACATTATACCTGGTGAATATTCCAAAACCGAACATAGGCAATTAACATGGGAAAATGGTTTTTCGCAGATTGCTGCTCCCCATTTTAACTTAGAGGGTTTATAATGACACCAATCGAAAGAAGATTTTTTTTTCTCATCTAATGATATGCGAATTAGTTAATTTTGAGTTGTATTTCTTTATTATTTTATCGAAAATAAATGGGGCTGCGCGCGCTATTGCGCGGTCTATCCTAATCAATTTACCACCATTTTTAGGCCTATTACGTTGGGCCATTCCGTTCTGCTACACGCTCCGCCCCTGCCTCCCTCTGCCATCCACCTGACCAAAGAAGGGGGTCCTCGGGGCTCCGCTCCTCTCCAAGGGGCCCCTCGAGGCTCTACCCTTCTCCAACGGCATAATGAATCTGTCACTTGAATGACGTTTGAATCTGTTTATTGTCTTACAAGTCATGGCTCAACATGATTTTCTGAATTGAATTTATTGCGAATTTTTGATAAAATAATGAGAAATAAAACTGAAAATTAACTAATTCGCATATCATTAGATGAGAAAAAAATCTTCTTTCGATTGGTGGCATTATAAACCCTCTAAATTAAAATGGGGAGCAGCAATCTCAGAAAAACCTTTTTTCCATGTTAATTGCCTATGTTCGGTTTCGAAATATTCACCCGGTATATATACCTGGCATGAAACCGTAAACATTTCAAACAAATATATATAGGGTGAGCAGCTTAAAAAATAATATGTTGTGTATTTTTGCGTTAATTTTGAAATAGAAGGAAGTAATAATTTTCACATAGGCCAGGCTTTACACTAGGACTCAACAGATACAGGATAATGTCACAAAAGAGTCGAAACGTTTTAACAATAAGACCTTAAATAGAAGCGCGCGCCGCAATCATTTCGATAAGTCTTGATGGCGCAGACGACTTATCGATGCGGTTACAATCTGCTACGCAGATGCGGCGGTGTTCAAATCCCTTCAGCGGGATACATTTTTTATTTAAAAATGTATTTCTTCTTCTTCTTCTTCTAGCCGTTTTCTATCATTCTGATATAGGCCTCTCTCATGTTTTGCCAGTTCTCTCGGTTTACAGCTACTTGGTACCAGTTCAGACCCGCTACTCTCTTCAGGTCGTCATACCAGCGTTGTTGTGGTCGTCCTACTGATCTTCGCTCTCCCCACGGTCTCCACCTTGTGACTCTTCCGCTCCAATTTTCTGGGTGCCTGGCAACGTGTCCTGCCCAATTCCATTTGAGTGATGTAGTCCTTCTGATTATGTCATCTACTTTGGTCGCACTTCTGATCCAGGTGTTAGTTTTACGATCAATTAGCGTTATTCCCAAGAGTCTTCGTTCCATTGCTTTCTGGTGAATTTGCAATCTTCTAATTGTTCCTTTATTTAATACCCAAGTTTCAGAGCCATATGTGGTTATGGGGAGGATACATTCATTGTAAATTTTTCTTTTCAGGAGCATCGGTAGATTCATCTTAAGGACATATTTTAATCTGCCATATGCTGCCCATGATAGTTTAATTCTTCGTTGTATTTCCAGCTCTTGGTATTGTTTACTTGCTGTTACTGCCTGTCCCAAATATATATATGTTTCCGCTTTCGTAATGTCCTGTGTGTTTACTCTTATATTATTATTCGCATTGTCCTGGTTAGTCATGAATTTGGTTTTCGACATATTTATTTCTAGTCCTTTTTGTTTGGCCGCTTGTTGTATTTCCTCTATCATTGTTTTTAACTCTGATTCGTCCTGAGCGATAATAACTACGTCATCGGCAAACCTTAGGTTGTTCAATCGATCTCCTTCTATGTTGAGACCACGATGTTCCCATTTTAGCTCCTTGAATATGTCTTCGAGAACAAGAGTAAACAGTTTCGGAGAAATAATATCTCCTTGTCTCACGCCTCTGTTTATTTCGACTTTGTTTGACATATCGTGCATTTTTATTGTGATGGTCGCTTTGTCATATATATGTTTTATAATTTCTATATATCGCTGATCTATGCGTGCGTTCCTCAGTGACTTTATGATTGCCCAGTGCTCTACCGTATCAAAGGCTTTCCTGAAGTCGATGAAAGCCAGCCACAAGGGTATGTTATATTCTGTGGTCTTCTCTATTATTTGCTTCAGTGTATGGAGGTGTTCGACTGTGCTAAAATGTTTCCTAAACCCTGCTTGCTCTCTTGATTGATACAGTTCAAATTTACTTTCCAGTCTGTTGGTTATAATTCTCATGAATACCTTGTATAGTTGGGATATAAGGCTTATTGGTCTATAGTTTTCCAAGTCATCTGGGTCTCCTTTCTTGTATATCAGGATGACTATGGCGTTTTCCCAATCTCTTGGAATTGTGCCCTCTATGAGACATTTATTGAAAAGATTTATTAGTTGTAATTTGAGTTCTCTTCCGCTCTCTTTCAACATTTCCGGTAGGATATCATCTTCGCCAGCAGCTTTGTTGTTTTTTATTTGAGTTAATGCCTTTTCTAGTTCTTCTATGGTTATATCCGGCAAGTCTTCGGAGTTTAGATTAATGATTTTTTCTTGATGTTTATTTTGGGCATTTATGTTTGATCCTACTACCGATTTTGTCTCATATAAATCTGAGTAAAATGTTTCAGCAATAGCAATCAGCTCTTGTCTACTCTCTTTAATGTTACCTTGCTTATCCCTTAATTTTGTGATTTCTTTTTTTGTTGAATTAGTTCTTCTGAATACGTTTAATCCTCTATTTTGATCAATGATAGTCTGTACTAATTTAGTATTGTACTCGCTAATGTCTTGTTTAGCCATTTTTCTTACTGTTTTATTCACTTCCATATATTCTATAGTTTGTCTTCTACCTTGTGCTATTAACTCCCTTCGTTTCTCGAGTAATTGTTTTGTTTTTGTGGTTAATTTATCTACTTTTGTTTTCTTGATGGATATGATATTATTTGCACTTTCTCTAATTATGTTTGTAAGTCTTTTGTTTTCTTGATGTATGTCTTCGCTGTGTTTACTTTCTTTTAGCTTATTTGAAAGTTGTTCGTTATATTCATTTTGTTTTAATCTCAGTAGTTGCGGTTCTTTAGCCATATATTTCTTTCTGAACTTCTTAGCCCTTTCTAGCTTTGCATTAATAAGTACTACACATCTTACCATTCTGTGATCGCTGCCTGTTGAGAATGGGTTTACAACATCAACGTCTTGTATTATGTGTTTTTTATCTGATAATATATAATCAATTTCATTTTTAGTTTCGCCATTTGGGCTAATCCAGGTCCACTTTCTTTTCGGATTTTTTTGGAAGAAAGAATTCATGACGTATAATTTTTCTGCTACTGCAAATTCTGCTAGAGTGTTGCCTCTGTTGTTTCTGGTTCCAAGACCGAACTTTCCGATATACTGCTCTTGGTCTCTTTGTTGTCCTATTTTGGCGTTAAAATCGCCTCCTATAACTGTATATGAAGTTCTGTTTTCTGATATGCTGGCTGTTATTTCTTCGTATAATTTCTCCACTTCTTCGTCATTATGTGTTGATGTTGGGGCGTACACTTGGATAAATTTAATTGTAATGTTTTTATTTATTTGTAGAGTTATATAAATAACTCTATCGGAAATGGCTTTCAATACTTTCAGAAAGGGAACAAAGCGCTTGTGGATCAATATACCCACTCCTCCTATATTACGGTTTTCATTTTCATCGCCTCTCCAGAATAGCATATGTCCAGCTTTTATTGTTCTACAGTCTTCTCCTTTTCGTCTCATTTCCGAGATTCCTAAAATGTGCCATTTTATTTTGTCTAGTTCATAGAGTAGTTCCGTTAATCTTTCTTCATTACCAACTGTTCTTGCATTGTAAGTCGCTATATATAGGCGGCAGCCTGATCGATCCCAGCGATTCTTAGCACCCCCTGTTCGAGCATTGGGCTGCCCGCTGCCGTGGGCAGTATTACTCGAACTGCTGAGGACTAGGGGCCGTATATTTAAATAACTTTGCATGAGAGGTATTTAGCCATTACCCTGTCGCGCTGGCCAGTGCGTATTGACAGGACGGAGTAGGATGTAGGGAAGGTAAGTGGGTATTTGGTAGGATATATAGGAAGGACATGGATCCCTCTTATTGTCAGGAGGTGAGAGAGACCCAAGGCTTGCGTGGGCAGGGTCGCGTCCCTGAAGTAGGGCTATTCTCCGTCGGGATCACAGAGAAGTACCTACCCGCTACCCCTAAAAAATGTATTTAATGTATTACAAACCTGAAAATATGTTTACTCCTAACTTAATTTGATTTTTAAAATTATTTAGTGTCACAATGTCGACGGGGGAAGTTCTGGGTAAAGCCTTTTACAGATTTTTGTGATATGTTACAAGATAATAATACTTATTATTTGTATTACAATTACATACTACATATGAAAAAAAATAGACACTTTGCGACTACATTTTATAGTGGTATCGAACCAAACCCTATTCTATTCTAAAAATTATTCGATTTTTTTACAGTAAAGTATACCTGTTGTGATATTTTACACGCTACGGAGTAGCAAACAGGAACGCACTGTGCTTGATTGTAATATCAGCGTACATACATCAAACAAGTAGAGGCACTCATGCCAAATGCTGAAACCTGTCTAGAGTGCCAGGGACAGTAGCTCGAGGAGTATTTCTAAGCTTGACTATCAGATGGCAGCACAAAATTCTACCAATCAGAGCCAGTCACTAGCTCTGCTACCAATCATATGTGACAAAGTAGTGGCGCCATCTGTTAGTACTATCGGAAATTACCCCCCCCCCCCCCAGGAGCCGTTCAAGGTCATCCAAATCGGAATTTTGACATCAAAGGAACCGACAGTGAGTGTCTCTACTTGTTTGATTTATGTAAGCTGGTAATATATCATGGTTTGTTTTTCCAATGAACAACTACAGACAGAACATAAATCACTACAGACCACCTGACTAGTAACGTTTGTGGATTTAATGCTCTAATATTGAATGCAAGCACATATTTGACATTTTTGAACATTGACGTTCGTGGTATAGTTTTGAAATCGCTTGTTGTGCCAATTTTCTTACGTGCAACACTTTATCTCCTTTACATCAATAAGAGTTCTATTAAAAGCTAAGTAACTTACTTTCGAATTGTTTCGAGTAAACAGCTTTCTATAATATTTTAATTATTTAATATGTGGCACGCCACTGCGACTATCAGATTATAATTTTATAAACATTGCTACCAACAATGTTAAATGGGTTGCCTAAATTACGTGGTCACGTGGTCGTCAATCCTTTGCGATGTCTCTGTACTACGAAGTGAATCTAAAATTATTTTATTTAAGTTACGCAAATATAGAAACTCAAGCGTTAGATATAATTTATAATACATATTAGCAAATATTCAAAACTAAAAAATCAGTTTTAAATACTTTTTAGTTTATGTGTAATTCCAAACTACAGTTGAAATTCCACAATTTAATGAATTGTATGCTAGTAATCTAGTTACGTATACTAAATCTATTCGACAAAGTAATTATTTTTTTAAATCCCGATACCTGTATTCTGCGGGCAGGAATGATTTCATGTGTCCACGAACTGTAGAACTCGAAAGAATGGAAAAGGAATTTCGTTCCATGTTTTTTGATAACTTATTACATTACCTACAAAAGCATATAGCAGTATTTTAAGTGACTTACCTGAACACGAGCATTGTAAAATATTCCACATTTAAAATACTTCGTAAACTCTTACTCTACAATCTGTGTACAAAAAAATACAATAATATGCATTCCCGGCACGACTCGTCGCTCCATCCACCTTTTTAATTCGCTCTCACGCACAAATAACCATAATTCCACCTTGCGGTTGAATTCCAGCTTTGCCATCACTAAATAGTTCCAATAAAGCGCAAAAAGGTACGAAGTACTGCATGCTTTTATTACGCATGCAACAGGTCTTAATTGATTTTACCATAAAAGGCAACACTACAGGTAGACAGTTACGACAGCGAGGGCATTGGTTTCTAAATGGATATAAGCTTGACACGAAGACGATTACTACATAGGAACGCTCACTCCAGGAAATTTTAATTGTTCAAAATGTCCTCATTACTGTGCATCCTCTTTTTGTCTAATATAAAACGCTTTCACTCGAACCTGTTTCTTAGGTTTCTATATGGTTTCCTTAGGCGTAACGTAGGTTTTTCAAACATGCAATGAAGGATTGTTCTTTAACAATTTATTATGTCGTCGTATTTATTTGTCCATTAACGAGAAAAGCAATCATTTTTCTTTCTTTCGTAATTAACGCTCGTTAACACTTTTGGGAATTTGGCCATCATTCATCATTTGTGTCATACGGTCATAGTATAGCTATACTTAGTCGCCTCTGTAATTTATAAAACAAAGCCACAGCTGACAGTGCCAGAATAATTGCTATTTCGCTAGTAGTTTGGAGTATATCCATATTTGTATACGAGTATAAAACAATCTTTCTAATTTCGATATGTAATTGATTAATTACCTTAGATATATTAAACAAAACAACAATTCACAACTTTTAGTAGCGAGTGCAATGTACAGAACTGCTTCTTGCTACTGATGTTTCATAGGAAATATCAAATCAGCCACTCTTTATTATTTTCTTTGAAAAATGTGTGAAATATTTTTGGTTCTAGCAATTTTATTAAATAGTCTCATAAGAAGCATGTTATAGTAATTTAAGATGATCAAGCTGATGACAAAGAATTGTATCCAATACCTCTCAATAAATGCCCCATAACTATAGCGATTTTAATAATCGCTATATTAATATCACACATAGGTGATGTGATTACCACAACTCAACTAGTGAGTTTTCGTTTACGCAATAATGTGTAATGTCATCTGTGTTCTGATGTCACCTGGCAACCGAAACGGTTAAAACGCAGAGGTACTGTGATAGCAAACAGAATTGTTGGTTTTCATGCTTTTTCTGCGTTTATTGTGAGGTTTCGATAAAATGTTGCACTGCAAGCGTAGTGTGTTGTATTACTCACACCAGAAAATTAACCCACATGGCCTACTGCTTCGCGGGCTAAACTTTTTCTCTAGTGGGTAATATCCACATAACACTACTTGTATAGTAAATGACTATTACTGCACTGTATGTAATATTTTGTAGAAAATTCCAGTTTTCCACAAAACTCTATGTAGAATTAGCATAGTACAAGCTACTAGATCTACATTTCTCTCATATTCGTAATCTACTTGATATTAAAAAATCTTTTGCAATACTTCATTTGGTCAAAAAACCTATTTAGGTATCAGGCTAAATTCATAGATTCCGTGAAGTGAATATATCGGATAAAGGCGGATGTCCTGGCATGTTTGTTAGCGATAAAGATGGATTTTGTGTGATTACGACAAGTACGAGTACTTACCTGCTCGTTAAAGCCATTGCGACAATAAATATTATACGATCAACATAGAATTCAAGATAAATCACTGCACGCAGCAATATATAAACTGTTTACACCATAAAATAAAAATTAGCTGTATGACAGCACTAAAACAAGTTGCGGTGGTGTCGTATCATATTTATCGCCCGTCTTTATGTTCATGTACTGCAAGTAAAGTCTTACGTGTGATTACGGATATAAATTGTCTTTTAACGATTCCTTGTAATGGTATGCAGGTAACCGAAGAGCAGAAATTCACAGGTTCAGCGTGCATGCATGGCGTGAGTTATTGTCAATATTTATTGTTTCACATGTTTGAGTATACAAGTAATTTATTTTCACCTGAACTTTTCTTCTTTTATTATGGTGCAAATATCCATGGCTATTTGTCCAACTTACGGTACTACGTAATATGATTATTTTTAAATAGGTGTGTTTAAATAGAAAAAGTTCTTTAGAATTTGTTCCTAGTTTAAAGCACCAACTTTATTATTATCCATTTTAAGCAAATATTTATATATTTTCAGTATGCTATCGTTATCTAGGTCTAGGTGGTAAGATGCTCAATAAATTTTTCATTCTTTGGTGGCAGTCTCGGGTTCGAGTCTTGTCAGCGATTTTGCACTAACATCTCTGCGTTTCCGCAGGTATACTGCTAGCTGTATACGAAGTATGTCCGGAAAATTCCCAAACTTATTAGCGCATATTTTTAAATGAGCGTTTTTCATAAGCAATGCATCTGTGTGAAATTTGATTTCAAATTGGGAAAGTTCCAATTGGGAAGCATATGTTTATAGCTACGACGTTGAAATAAAAGCTCCACCGTCAAAGTAGCCGTCAAAAGGGTCTCCATGACCCAAAACAAACGAGACAAATGCGGTCAAATGTTAAAGTGATACTGACGGTTTTTTCCGATTCTCAAGGTATGGTTACCATGACTTCAAAAACAAAGAGTGGAATAGAAATACTGTCTTGAAGTAAGGCAATCAACGTCTTCGTAAGGCTTGTTAGAAAAACGGGTCGGATACGCGGAAAGAAAACCAATGTATGCTCTATGATGACAATGCGCCCGCACACACGATATTAATCTGCCAGTTTGTGAAGAAACATGAAACAATCCTCGTTCCAGAACCTGCGTATTCGCCTGACCTGGCAGAAACAGACCAGACTTTTTTATTTCTTAAATGGAAAATGGCATTAAAAGGACCGTTTTGAACCCATTGACTTAACGAGAGAAAAATCGCAATGAGAACTGCGCAGCATCCCGAAAGAAGCATTTCAGACATTCAGAAAAAGTTTCAAAGAATAGAAGAAACGCTGGCAGCGATGTATACAGAATGAAGGGAGTACTTTGAAGGTTACAAGTTCGAATAGCTTTTAAGTTAGGCGAGGCCATTTACGAGTATATTTAAAAAGTTCAGGAATTTACCGGACCGACCTCGTATACTAACTACCCAAATAAGGGCAAAAATAATACTTTCCATTGAGAGCTAGGTTAAACCTAGCTATACAGCTCCCATTTGCCGGTGTAGTGATACAATCTGATTCAGAACAGGCTGATGACATAAAAGCAGAGAAAAATACCTTATTTCAGAATAACGTTAACATACAAAAAAATAGGATTATTTATTTTTCACTCAACAAACTGTAACATTATCTTTTTAGTGTACCTACCCTGTTATTCACAAAAATCTTGCTTATTCTTACTATTGATTATTTTTCAAAGCAAGCCATATTCACTCATTTATCCTTAAAAAATTGTAAACTGCGAAGGAACAAGGAATAGCATCAATGACGGAAGTATTAATATAACTCGTTAAAAGAACATCCTGTATTTTAGGAAAAATATTAATTTGTAGAACCCCGCGGCAATGCGTTTCACGCGCGAAATAGCTTCCCCATTTCGGGGGCGATTCCTTCTTTAACCACACACCAGACACCACCACCCGAGGTATTACGAAATTTAATTTACTAAATTTCATTATGCGCAAACTTGCAACTTCTGCGTGAAGTATAACGTTGGCTTTCTTTTTTATTTAATAAGCGACGTGAAGGATCTTCCATTTTATTTAATATTTTTGCTTGCAATAATAAAGTTTTTGTCAGTTTGAGTTGGAAGTTAACAAAAAACGGAAATTTCCTAATTCGCTCACTTTTAGCATACCCTATGGGACATTTATCAATATTTAAATCTTATATGAGTTTTGTGGTCATATCTTAGAAGCTTCGAAAGCTTATTTTGTATTATAAAGGGTATTGTTACTTTATCAAATGTATCCTGGAGCAGTTCCGAGTGCATATCAATTGTACTTACACATTTTCGAGTATAAGCACATATATCGGGCGACAATGAGATCAGGTCATGCCTCTATCTTTTTACTTCTGAATGAATTTCTATGAAGCTGTTATAAGGATATTAAACATAATTTCGCATTGACATATAGATATGTATATTCAAAATGGCCGACTTTCGGTTTCACCGGAAACGCCATTAACTTTCTGATTTTTTAAATAGATCCCTCGGTATACTAGATCTAGATTTTTCGACTCAAATTACCTACGACAATAGTAGATAAACAGTAGGTGTTCTGGACCAAGAAGTAACGTCATTTTGTTAGGTTATGTTACAAATTATGGAACTGGATAGCATGGGCATCCGAAGCGTGACCTTGTCATGTCTTTCAAGATCATGAAGAGGTGGTGAAGGATGTCAGCAATGACTAGAAGACCGAAGAAGACGGGAAGTTGCCGAAGAAGTCGAGTGGTAGAGGTGTCGGCAATGCCCAGAAGGTATAACCGGGAGTACAGCATTGGGAAGTCGCAAGCAGCCCCCCTGTTCCAACCCCACCGGCTCCACTTCAGGTTATACCTTCTGAGCATTGCCGACACCACCACCACTCGACTTCTTCGGCCTTCTGACATTGATGACACCCCCCCACCACTTCTTCGTGACCTCGTAAGACATGACAAGGCACGCTTAGAATAGACATGCCATCCAGTTCCAGAATTTGTAACATAACCTACCAAAATGACGTTATTTCCTAGTCCAGAACACCTACTGTTTATCTACTGCCAGTATTGCCAAATTTGCTTAGGTATTACACAAATTTTTTTTACAAATCTATTAAATAAACAATTTTTAGTTTTAAATAAAGATAAAATAGTGAATCATGCATATAGTTAAATTGGTAATTAAATTTGATATATGATGGCAAGATGGCGCATAGTAGCTGCCATTTAAAAATAGTGACTTCTTCTTTGACAAGTATTATTTTATCATGAAGTACTTGTTCTTGATCTAACCGATGAAATAGCTATTATTATTCTGAGTTACTAGAGTCAGAACAGATTTTCTCCATGTCTATGGTAAAAAAATGAAAACACAGTTTCTCTCGTTTGGAAGAATGAATGTTGAGTAATTTGAGTCGTCAATTTTGAAAAACACACAATACACAGATCCATTTCAAAAATCAAAGTTAATGGCACTTTCGGTGAAACCAGAAGTTGACCATTTTGACTTTATCTATATATGACTATAATTATGTCTAGTATTCTTGTACCAAATTGATTTATAAAATGTTACTTCATATTTTCAATTTTCATATGTATACATGTAGCTTTTGGATTTAGAAAAAAATTTACAATAATTTTCAAACGCAAAATTATTAGTAGTTATTTTGGAAATTATTATATTTTGAAAATAAAAGGTCCCTTCGGCTTTACTTTACATTTTTCTGAAAAATAGTTTTAAAAATCTTTTCTGATTACTGTTATTTCTTTTTCTTGAGAACATGTTTGTGTGGGTATAATCACTGCATTCGGTAGTACCAAACCAATCATGTAATATTAAATACCCAGTTAGCCACATAACATAAATCAACGTTATTTCTTACAAAAGAAATGAATTTAAATACAAAACATGCGAATAAAAAGAAAAAGACTACATTGAATGCGCTTTTCCATGTACACACACATTCTGATGGCTTAATTTAACTGGTTGCCGGCACAGTTAACCGACAAACCGAATAGTGGGCTTCCGGTTAGTCGAGAGTCTACTATATACAATTACATGATTAAATTCATACATAACCTGGAATTATTTTCGCATTATTGTTAAGTCTTAGCCAATAGCTTCTCTTTGCTAATATCCATTTTTCGACCAGAATTTTCAGCTCATCATAGTCTGATAGAATTTGAACGGTTTCATCAACATGCTTATACGATTCATAACTACGTTTACCACCAAATGAAATATCTCCATCCCACCCATCAAGCACTCCGCATGATATATTCTCTGTACTTGTTGAACTATAGTGGCGATAATACATAAATACCTGACGATGATCTACTTCAGTTGTAAACTGCTCAGGAATTGTGTTATCTACTTTTGCCTTGGCTGTATTAGTTGAATATATATTTTTATTTTTTATTTTATTTTATTTTATTTATTTTGTACGAAGCCAACAGCCGTTAGGCCAATTATAGGCGTCGCTGTACATTTATTCTCAGGCATATGAGGTTACTATTTTTGTAAAACATCCCATAGATTTTTCCATTTAGCCGTTGAGCCAAGGGTTTTGGTGGCTGCATCTCTGTGGACTTAGATAATCATATACTTTTGGATTCAGCACAATATTAACATCATTTAGCCATGATACTTTCAGTTGCAGTGTAGCTAATGGCCGCCACCATGGAAAAATGGACGCGGATACAGTACTTTTGGCGGTTTTTTATATTTTCTCATTAACAGTAGCTTCAATGCAACATTTCTACTGAACAAAAATTAAATAACATAAATTATATTCAGTAGCATGTTTGATAGAGCCATTTGTTTTCGAGATACAGTAAAACCTCTCTTAACCTACACTTCTCTATAGCGGACACCTCTACACAACGGACGATTGTATTATAAATAACAGTAGGGAATATATGGTAAAAACATATCTGAATAACGGATACCTCTCTATAACTGACAGTTTCAAATTCCCCATGGGTATCCACTATGCAGACGTTTCCCTGTATTAGCCTATTTTGTAGAATCCGATGCACTATTCTCTAATTTATTCAATTTCCAGGTATTTTCCTTGGTATGCTTCATTTTACTGTGTTTTTCTGTTTACATGATCTCCTTTGACAATGATTCAGGTATTGGTTTCTCTGCTTTCAACCATTCAAATCTTTGCCAGGCAGAATAATACAACAATCCGGATCCTCTCCAAGAATAGATATAATCTTTAATACATAGCGACAAGTGTCGATAACAAGTGATGAGAGAAAACAATGAGGTTGGTCATTATATAAAAGCACTGCTGCCCAGTCAACCCGAAAACTGAAACGTTTTCTTTGCAAAGAATGTCAAAATGTGTTGTAAGGAAGTGTGAAGAGCACTGATCGAAATGCATTCACCTACTGGATGCGATGCAGGAGGTGCTTGTGCAGGCTAGGGAGTTTTCAACCTATAAAATAATGAATCAAATTTTTGAATGCAAAGATGCCACCAGCAGTTGGTATTGAAGCTTGAGACGTTTGTTTGACAGCTCTACTATAGAAATCAAAAGTTCATCGACATAACTTAATTGCGCTAGATCATTCTTTCTGTTAAAAAGGGGTCAGTGGAATCTCCATCCATGCTAATACGCTTTATTAATATACAAGAACGAAGAACTACCAGACTCTCGTTTGAAAGTAATGTTTATAGACCGACCCCGATGTTCCAGGCTTAGAACAACATGGTTGCATTTCTGGAACAAATAGTGACGGAAGAGCTTGTCTGGAAGTACAGTGGATGACTGTCCTTCTGGTTCTGAAGCTATTTAGGAACGTCATGCGATCATGTTGGTGTATTTATAATAACCCCAGATGTACAGACATGTGCAAAATACAGAACTGTCTGACTATGAAGAAGTCAGTGTATTGAACACGGGAATGTTCACTAATGACGACAGCAGTGCAAATGACGACTGAGATATTAAAATGTTTTAGAGTTCATAAGACTGATTATTATTATTATTATTATTATTATTATTATTATTATTCCATAAATATGTGTGCCTTATTAATATTTCAAATAAATTGTAAACCTTTCAATTTAAAAGTACACCTTTCTTGCTCCAAATTTCAGGACATGATCAATAAATGAACACCTTGGATCATTATGAATTCAAAACGGTAGATAAGTTTATCATCAAGTTCGCAGAGATTAAACCGAAAGCCTTTTTGGATCCTGGCGCAACGACTAATTGTACAGAATTGATAGCCTTTTGCAAGGTAATGAAGCTTAGATATACTTTGACTAACATATATTCACGTGTGGTTTGTCTGGTATGAATCTAATTTGTTCGTAGAAGGTAGTTTTTCAGCCTGTCATATGGTAAAAAGTTCTGTTGTAGCTATCTTCAGTTGGCGAACCTTCCTTTAAGAAACTGAAGATGCCTAGCATTATGTCGACATTGAATTCGCCCATAGCTAATAAAAAAAGGGCTAGTAGGGGGGTGAAGCCAGGTGCGCTTTGGTTTACCAATCTTTGATAGATTTTTCCACTTCAGCTACCGATTATTTCATTCAAAATTATTATAGATAATAACGATACAAGTTTGATTATGAGCATCTTAACGAAACGAGTCTGATTGTCAAAACGAGGCGGTGAGTTTTGCTGCAATCAATCGAGTCTCGTTAAGTGCCATAAGCAAAGGTGTATTGTTCAATATTTTATCTTCATCAATAAATTCTGGTTTATTGTAGTATTTTGTTATGTAAAAAAGGTGCGGTAATATTCATTACCGTACTGAGTGCGGTAACAGTCATTACCGCACTCGGTGCGGTAATTAAACTAAAATGAATTTGGTTAATAGTCTATAACAACACGGATGAAGATAAAAATATATACAATATAATTACGTTGGGCTGATGATATGAATAGGTAGTACCGGCACTGTTTCCAAACTACCTTTGGTTTTGATGATTTGTGTCGTCGGTTTAAAGTCGGGTAACAAGTTTTTTGAGTGGGGAGATTTAATCTTATTAATGAGATTCAATGTCATGGATTTGTCCGTTTTTCTCGTTTACAAAGTTATTTTATTATTTTGTTTAATTGTGTTAGTGCATGGTTTCTATCGATTAACGAAAATGATGAGATGGCGTCTAGTGCAATTACAGAACCGAAGCGTAATACAAAATGGTAAAATGTGGCTTTCTATTTACAGGTTGTTCTATAAGATGATAAAAAACGCGTGGTGAGAAATCTATGCGTTAAGAACTGTGATTTAAAAAACAAATGGTATAAATCGGTGAAGTAGAAGCCCGAAACGAACTCCACGAAGAAAATGGCTTGTGTTTTAAATATACATATAGCTTTGGATAAATTGCTATATATCAGTTAATTAACTGGGAGTCTCAAGTACTAATTCGTATTAGGAGGGCTAATATGGGTGGAGCAATTAGCAAACAATCATCGAATACGTGTACCATAATTATTGCCTAACTTCATGCCTATATATCACAATACAGCGTCGCATTTCCAGACACGCTGTTATCTATGCATGGGGAAGTCCCCGAGGTTAATTGCCTTTATTAGAGGCACGCACCGCCTTAATTGCGTGAAAAGTAGCAATACGAATGCGAGCACCTCGAAGACAATGACCCCCTTCCATAAATTGCCTTAGGCATAAAATGTGCACTGCCGAACGCCAATTTGCTTCGAAACTCGTTAACGGCAACCAAACGCAGGCACTTCGAAGTGTTCAAGACCCAATGAAAGAGCTAAATGTCGTACTACAAAATCCACATTGCGTGCCAATGCCGATATTGAGAGTATTTCAGCGAGAGGCATTCCAAATAAAAGACCAGTTGAATTCTGATATATCGAGCTATTAACGCAAGTCTTGCTGATACACAGTCTTACCACCTGCACAAGTGTGTAGCTATTTAAAAATCGACAAAAATGTTAGGTTAATTACACGTACCATGCTCCTTTTCAGCTTGTGCTAAATATTTGATCAGAATGCAATATTTTAGCAGAAAAGGCAGTTATATAGCAGCTGTAATTAGTTACTAATTTATATTATTAATTAATCATACATTTTTTAGCCAATTTCTCCGACAATCATAGCTACAACTGTATTACTTTAAAAGTTTTAATATGTTAGCTCCAGTTTTCTTATAGGTGAAAAGGTGTCCCAAGGGTGTTTCTTTTATTCAGCTCTATTCAGGAACTTTCTCGCTGTCAGGCAACTTTGTCGAACAACGGTGGTGGATTTTAAGTAAATAAGAAGGCTTTCCAATATTATCTATTGAGGTTTTGCTCGTGAAAGGCATAATAAACAATACAATCGAAACTTCAGCAAGCATAATAGTACCCTCTGTATTTATTTGTTTAAATTACAAGTGACACTAATTCTATCCATTATATTGGTCGGTTCTTTATCAACAATAAATCTCTATAGTATTTAAAACACAAGTAATTGTCGTTGTCAAATTGGTTTGCAAATTCTACCGTACCAATTTTTATAATTTTTAAATTAACACAGATTTGTTATCTCGCGTTCTTTCATTTCACGAGACAATTTTTATTAAATGGAATGTTAATTATATTGGAATTTTGTAATACGCTTCGGTTCCATAGTTACACTTGGCCCTATTAAAGAAAAATCGGTGGTCAAGTTTGAAAATTAATGTAGGTGATAATGGTATAATCAGTAGATTTAGTGGCAACTGAA
>OW679194.1:88828552-89039040 GCA_940337035.1 Agriotes lineatus
TAATGATTTCAAGAAAATACATAATTTTATGTTGAACTGCATTATAAAGTACCGTTTATGACATAGTTTTGCGGCAATAAAGTAGCTCTTTCTAATAGTAGTAAAATAAGTTTACATTGTACTTGTAGGTATCTTCACGTCAGCAGTAAATGTAAAAAAAATGCTTGTCAATATCCATCAACGCACTCTAATGTCAATCTTTTCTGTCACAAAATAGACGTCAAATTTGAAAGCTCGTTTTTTTTATTTTAGCAATAGAACACATATCTTGTATAGAACTAGTACATAATTTGCCTATATTATGTACTTGTTATATAAATAGCGATTATGTAGCAGTTCACTATAAAATGCTATTTATATAGTTTTTCGGCAATAAAGTAGTTCTTTATAGTACCACTCAAATAAAGTTTACTTTATTTCACTAGTACTATAAAGTCCGTTACTTTATTTTATTTGTACTATAAAGTACGGTACCTTATTTTCCTAGCAATATAAAGTACCTTTACATCAGTTGTTGATGTCAAAATAAATGCTTGTTAGAATCCATCAAGACACTCTAATGCCAATGTGTTTAATGTCACAGAATATACGTCCAATTTATAAACACGATTTTTTTATATTAGCAGTTGTACATAAAGCCTTGTATACAACTCTTCTTGTGTATTGGCTTCGCTCGGCCATAAAATAGAGTCGTCAAATAAAGTCCTGCACTATGTATTCGTTACGTAAATAGCTATGCAAACGTCATAAATGACAACTTATGTAACTTGATTGGTATGGTAAAAAAAGTGTTACTTTATCTGATTATTAGACATATAAAGTTACTACGGTTACTATTTTATCTACCTAATCTGACAAAATAACAAAATCAAACATTTTAACAATATAATTTAATTACTGTTGTTTTCATCCATTGTAACCACGGTTTTCAATAAATCCCGATTCTACCTCAATCTTGATTATTCTATATTATTGTTTTTAATTTTGCTACTTTTGTTACCATTATTTAAAAAGAATTATATATGTTATTCCGAGCAAAAATCGCTTTCTTTACTGAGGCTGCCACCTCGTTCAGCACATAAAGCTTTATTGTTGCTGCTAATAACCCACACTTGACTTACATATACTATAACTCGCTTCCGTGTGGCTTTGACTTTGTATTTTCATAGCTGTCAATACAAATTTACAAAAAGTAAGTTTTTTTGTATTTATTGAGTTATTGCATAAAATATTGTATAGTACGCCTATGTTATTACAACATATTTGTACTATAAATAATTATAAGTAACGAAATCGCAATAGCTTTAACAGAACGTCAGATTATATGTTTATTTTCTTCTGCTCCTCCTTGCAAGTTTTATATATTTTGCATACATTACTAAAGAAGCAAAACTACGTGAATCAATCGTAACAAATTAATTCTTTCAAATAAAACTCAATTTCTGTTATCTTGCGAAAAGAAAATTCAGTTAGCATTATGTGTTAAAAATTGCATCATAAAATAAAGCTATTTCCCCGCAATTTTCTTAAGAGGGAATTGAGTTACTACAATGAACGGAATCTTGTATGATTTTATGATTCTTAATTTAAAAAATAATAACGTTATACATAATAAAGCTATCCATTTAAAGTATAAATACTAGGATCCGCCCTATTTTTTTTCTGCAGGAAAAATCCTATATAGAAACAACACAGGAGTAATAGATATTGTAAACTCTGGTTAATTTTAATTGTATTGTAGGATATTGGTAATAGAATGTTATATCTGTACAAACAACTTTTAAAAAAAACATCGCCGAATATTGATATTACAATAGAAAAAAATGCATTTCCAAAGCATAAAAGCTAATTTCTTTTGACAATTTAATGTGGACTTAGGATATTTTATATTTTGTAAATTTAACATCTTGCGTAAGTAATGAAACTCTTTTGTCTTTAAATTAATTAAAGGATCGCTTCGTTGTGCATATAATTATAATTCTGGAAGTTGACTTCAAAATTTTAAAGGCATTTTTAATGAACTTAATTTTTGCTTATTCATTCATTCATACTCTTTAGCCTCTTTGACCTGATTTTCGTCAGTTGCTATGTTTCATGAAATAGCTATTTATGCAACAAGTGCATAAATGACTTTTAGCACGCGTTGCATACAACATTTTATCTACGACCATAATTTTACTGTTATTAATCCATAAATATCAATTTAACAAAGGTTTGTATCTACGACACTTCTAATTTATGTCATAATAAACAGTAGGCCATGCGGAGCGGGCGAATGTTTGCAAATGACAGTAGTCAAGGTCAGTTACGAAATGTAATCATTAATACTCCACATCTGACTGTATTCATTACATAACGCTTTAATTATTTCAAAAACACTTTACCTGTAACGCAAGAAGCAACTAGAATAACTTTACAACTTCACTTCCAGTTTGAAATTGTAGTTTTATAACCTCACTTCAGTTTTAGCACATGGGCTAAAAGTAAACAGCTGATTTCTTTAACCACGATAAATTATAAAACGTCACTTTTAGTGAAACAAGCTAGCGCTAAAAGGCCTACTTTTAGTGGTGGTCGTAGATAATAGTATATTATGTATCAAGTTTTATAAACGTCATTTTAGTCACGAGTTTTATTAATCACGAACGAAGCGAGTGTTTAATAAAATGAGTGAATAATAAGTTTATAAAACTAGTTGCATACTATACTTTTTCTACGACCACAAATTTAGAGAATATAACATCATATTTATTCATTAAAATTTTGACATTTATTATATTAGGTTAAATTATGCTTGACAAACGTCAAAGTGACGGTTGAAAACTAACTTGATTTTAGTTTTGGCTGTGGCTAATCAAGCAAATACTATTTGAACCTAACTTCAGCCCATGACTAAAACATCGTTGCCAACTTCAGCTCATGACTAAGAGGCTCTTTAGTCATAGGTTATGAAGGCATGATTAAAAGGTCACTTAGCGACGTGTATGTTAGTATGTTAAATGGCATTTTAGTTACAGGAGTAGAAAAAACACTTTACAGTACTGCTAATGCTGATTTTCGTCAGTTGTTATGTTTCATGAAAAACACTTTACAGTACTGCTAATGCTGATTTTCGTTGTAACTTCAAGGTATTACTATTTTACAGCTAATTTTAATGTAACTCGATGTATTTGAAGAATGGTTTTTGTCCATATAATTAAAATGGAAAAATATTAATTCAATACTGCATACATTTATTTACTTATCTAAGTTTTTATATAAACTGTATTAAAGTTTTTCTATTTCAGAAACGAAGGGCCATGCTGCGAGAGCAATATACTTTGTCGATAACCTAAAGACAATTTTTAATAAGAATATAAAAGATGTAGATTTTATTAGTATTAGCGATTTTAATACCCAACTCAAAAAGTTGTATGTGCAAGGTGTATTTTGATATCACCGACAAATGAAAACCGCAGATTCCATATTCCAAAGTATGACAAAAATTCAGATAAATGGTCTTCATAACATGCTGCTTAACGAGATGGAGGCTGTATAACATTTTGTTTTTTTTTATTTTAAGATTTTTCAAACAACTAGAACATATAATCAGGTGAATTCTGGTTAACTGGAGCAATACAGTACCATAGATTTTTAAAATAAATTATTTAATTAAAAGCAACACGTACTGCTCCCCTCTCCCTGAAATTTATTTAAATTCACCGTTAAATTTTGCAAAGAAAATCATAATTAGGAATTTTTTTAAATATGCAGTGTTAACACAATTTAATAAAATTTAAGAATATTTTAGTACAGAATAGAACAAAATGAGACAAAAACGCTTATGTGATTTTCCACAAATCTTTACCATATACAGGGTGTTTAAAGCTTTTTTGCTGTTCTTTAAGATTTGCTAAATATTATAGAACGTATTAAATTCATATTTTATGAAGGATGCATTTATTTTCTTTTTCTTTCAAACCCATTATTATCTAATGTTGAATGTATTTTTTCTGTAATCAAATATTTATAAATTTTTTAAACTTTTTAATGAACTGTTTACGCTATTAACGCATCTAAAAAATTCAGGGTTGTACGTTTTTCTTTTGAACGAGTAATTTATTTTAAAAATGTATGTTACTAAATTGCGTTAGTTAATTCAAAATCGCCTGATCAATTGTTTTTGATGTGACATTTGAGTGCACCGAATCACGTGTTCTAGTTTTTTGGCAAATCGTAAAAAAACACCAAACAATATTTTAAATGCCCTATATCTCGTTAAGCAAGTACTATTTACAAGAATTTTGTTATATTTCTGAATTCCAGTTTCTGTTTGGCGGTGGTTAAATACATTCAAACAAAACAAATTTGTAAGTGGTTTAGGCTGAAAGTGAAATATTGACATGTGACACTGTATGCAAAATTATATGTATTTATATTTTTGTCATATTCCCATGGCATCCGTATTTGACTTTTTAAAAATATATACTTTTTATAAGTAGAAATTCCATTAAAAGTAAAATGCTTAAAAGATAGTCACCCTTTGGAAATCAGTGATTGATAAAAAAACTATTGGCAAGTGCAAAAGCAACTTAATAGTAAAAACGAAAATACTGAAATAAATCGCACCCCTAAATTTAAAAAACACAGCGGACAAGTAATAAGGTCAACAGTAATTCAGTTCTGCAAAAAAATTTCCATTTATACCAATAAATTCATTGTTTTTCTTCCCTTAATAAGATAACATTTTAATTATACTAAAACAAACTTGATTCTTGTCTCGCTTCTAAAATGTCCTAGACGATCCAAGTTACTTCATGGAAGTTTGTATATCTTTTCATTTAGTGGCGAAACATTAGTTTTGAGTTCTTTTCAAAAAACTATTCACAGAACATCGGTAAACTGGAGCAGATAACGCAACCACTACTTAATAAGTTAATCATTTACCTTATTATTTGGAGCAACCGAAGCGTTGAACACTTAACACCCAAATAATATTTGTGGTTAACCACAGGACACAAGTAATAGTAAGCGAATGACGAACACCGGCTGTGTAGCTACAGTTATATACGAACAAGGAGCATATACAATATGCCTGCATGCTCACTACAAACAGACGGCAATACATTAATCTTGCAGCGCGAACCACATAGGGAGTCCCCATAAATGAAATCACATCCTTTGCGCAACACCATGATGTGTAGACTGGAGTGACAGTGACTATATTCCAATTTTGCATAGCTTTACCACATGCAGTAAACCATGATAATACACGCTGTTGATGTTTACCCAAAAATGACTATTTATGGTCGCCCATTAACCTTGTACGTTTGGCGCAAGATTTAGCCGTCAGCTCAGATAATCGCGTCGTTTTATGAATGGAATTGAACTGGCGATATGGAATGCACTTAACCATTTTAACTGTATTATTCCACTGGATAATTAGAAACCGCCTGTAGATTTTTAGAGACACATAATTTCCTTGCTTTTATTGTCAACATAGAACCTTAGAAATTTGTTTGCGACAGGGGAAATCAAATAAATGTACACAATGATAGCCGACTTTACAAGTCATTGAAATGACACATATGAAAGCATATTAATGATATTATATTCTTAATGAATCAAGTCCATTGCGACCATTTAATCAGATTACAACTACAAAATCAATATTCTACCACTAAGTTTTTTAATATGAGCGTTATTTTTATTAAATATTAATGGAAATTATTATTATTAGAATACATGGGGCAGGCAGCGTAGCTGATTACTTCAAAGTGAGATGCTGTACAGAAACTGTATGTTATCTAAAACTAATACAAGTACTAAACACACAAGACAAAGGAATATATAGAAATTAATCATAACTTTAATTTTTCATTTCTAGTAAAGCAAAGCAAAATCATTCCTTACTCACTGTAATGCGAATTTATTATAATATAGAAAAATTGTCTACTATCTAGAAAGAAAATTGCTGTCTAAGTACCGTGGAAGTTAGATAACGCTCAACGAAGTTTATCAAGATGAATCAGCAAGACAAAAAAGGTCTAGTATTATTCTCAATGTATAGAATTACATTTCTAGAATCTTCTTAAAAAATTTTTAAAATTTGAAACTGCCTAATCAGGTTCAATAACTTCTGTATGAAGAAGACATTGCCAAAAGCGGAAACATTTTTTTAATATTAAAGGTATGACAAAAATTAAGAACGAACGCTGAATTTCTTCAGTAATCTAGGGCCAAAGGCACTAGGTTCGATTGCAACCTGATCATCTCGCCCTCAGGGTGCATTCAGCCTTTGAAATTCAGTACACGTCGATAACCTGCGGTAATAATTAATAATAGCTGGCTGAAATCATAATGCCTAGCCAATTTACCTTCACTCAAGCACTAACGAACTCTAGATTGGCGATCTAGCCTAACTCCCTAAGACATGTAAACGGTAATAAAGCAGACTATTATTAATATTACCGAGAGCAATCATCTAGGTGTATCCTATATTATTATTGCGGTATAAATATATTACATCAGGCAAACGACACTGACCTTACAACCGAGCCATTTCCGTGCGTTGCTAGAATTCCGGAAGTGGTCTACCATTCAAGATCATGGCTATTCCATTTCAGTATTGAGGAATTAGTCTCGTGCTTTATTTTCACTTCTCCAAGGTTGCGGTGAAAGTTCTAATAAACTGACTGTAGTTTTTGGCGCAACTTGGTGGTTTTGTACGGTGCAAGTAGTTGAAAATTATCAATATACTCAATATTGCATGCATATTTTAAATCGTTCTTTGGATTTAGTATGTTTTAGTGTGTTTTTCAATGACAATAGTAAAGCTGTGACTTGAAAGTCTGCCATTAAACAAATTAAGCTGATCATTATAACGAAAATTAGGAGAATCAGATTTTAATTAACTGTTTTATACATTTTTATGCACGATCAGATTATCAAATAATACCTCTTAGTAGAAATGTAACGTGCAACACGTTTTGAGGCGATAGTGAAGTAACCGCTGTTAATATTGAAATAGTGAAATCCACTGTCATTTCAGCAACGTAGTATATATAGGGTGACAATGAGATCAGGGCCATGCTTCTACCTCCATTACTTATGCATAATTAAAATGGCCGACTTCCGATTTCCCCGGAAATAACACTAACTTTGATTTTTTAAATAGATTACCCTATATATTTTATGTTTTTCGCAATCTACGACTCAAATTACATACAACAGTGCTCTCGAATATGCTTAGCTATTACAAAGAAATATTAAAAACATTATTTAATTAATTATTCTTCAATTTTAGATCAAGATAAAATAGTGCATGATGTATATCGTTAGATTAGTAATTAAATTCGCTGTTTAATGGCAAGATGGCCCTTAGTAGGTGCTATTTTAAAAAAGTGACTTTTTCTTAAAAAATGTGTTTATTAAATTTTGTTCTTTTATTAAGGGTTTGTTATTTACTTCATTGATAAACTAGCTATTATGCTAGAGTCAATTAGAACATATTTTTCTCAAGTCACTCACTATCGTAAAAAATAAAAGTTGAAAACAATATTTGTCAGTTTGAAAAAATGAAAAATTTGGTGAGATTAGTTGTAATTTGACTTGCAGATTCCGAAAAACATAAAATATATATGGTGATCCATTTAAAAATTCAGAGTTGGTATAATTTCCGGTAAAACCGAAAGTCGGCCATTTTGATTATATCTTTGGTCAATTAGAAATTATCTCTAGTATCTTCATATAAAATTTTATCTAAATCGATTTATAAATAAAGAAGTTATAAGCATGGCCCTGGTCTCGTTGTCACCCGGTATAGATATATAGTAAGATAATCTCTAAAATCTTTTTGTGGCGTGATATAGCTCAAGCTTTTTATTAGATACCAGGGGAGCTTTGTATGTTACCTACCTAGCTAGGAAAGCAACGAGTTAGAGAACAAACAAAATTTTATTTTTCAACGTAAGAACACTACACTAACACACTTATTCCAACGTTTTTCTAATAAGGCTATGCCTTCGAAATAAATTATTTTGGCAATTCTGCAAAATACCACTCCACAGCGTGTTCCAAATCGCCATTGGATTTAAAGCGACGCCCTCTCAAGTATGTTTTCAGTTTTGGGAAGAGATAATAGTCTCTGGAGGGGAGGTCGGGACTGTAAGGTGGATGTTGCAATTCCTCAAAGCCTCAGCCGCAGAAGCAGAGCTTTCTGAGCATGATTGTGGAGTCTTTTTTGTAGTCCCTTTTGGCTATACTCAATTAAGAGAATCCCCTCCACTTCCCAGAAAATTGTGGCCATCACTTTTTCCGCAAAAATTGCGTCTTTGCCTTCTTGGGTGGAGCAGAGCACTTATGAATCCATTGCATGAACTCTTGTTGCGTGGGAGGATCCCAGTGGTGTACCCAGGTATCATCCCAAGTTACAATTCTATAGAAGTTTTCATCTTGGGATAAAGCAATCAAATTCTCCTCGCAAATTTGTCGTTTGTAAAGTTTTTGTTCACGACTAAGCAGCTTGGGAATCCATCGTGCCGACACTGCTCATTCTCAAATCTTCGTGTAGAATTTATAAGCTCTTGCTTCTGACATTCCTATTTCTCTAGCAATAACTGAAATTTGTACTCGGCGTTCAGTCAACATCAAATCTTCAACTTTGTTGATGATTTTTTCAATTCGTGCTTCCAAAGGTCTTCCACACTTGGGGTCATCTTGAATGGATTCCTTTCCCCATTTGAACTGCTTGTATCAATATTTGACTTGGAAATAGGACGGGCAATTTTCTCCATACACTGCCACACCATTCTCTCATTAATGTTCTTCGGGCCACTGCCTTGTTTCAATAGAAATTTTATGACGCTTCTGTATTCAAGTTTCAAATCACTCATGTTCACTTCTTTAAATTGACATAAAAATGGCAAATGGTAAGCGATTGGAACCAAACTTGAAGATGACACTATAAAATGTCAAAGAAGCTTGACATAATAAATATGTCCCGATAGCATGTTGCTTTCATAGTGTTTCGTGTTTCGCCACAAAATATTAGAATATTATTTGATTTTGTGAGTCGTACGCTAACACCACACTTCTTTGTGAATGGCCAAAAATGCACAAACCAAATGTACCACTTACGCCAACAGCTAGTTCAATAGGAACTACAGACCCATACATTAAGAACACATCACATTTCCTTGAAATTATGGAAGAATCAAACATAAGTACACAACACTGAATGATTAGTTTTGATGTAGTTAGTCTCTTCACCAACGTTCCAGTAGACAAAACACTCCACATCATAAAATATAGGTTACAAAACGGTAACACGTTACAAACACCAATAGCATTAAACATTGATACCATTATAGGACTTTTGAAACTATCCATTTAAAAACACATCATTTCAATTACACGATGAATTTTATCAACAAGATTTCGGGATGGCAAGGGGTTTCCCTTTATCCACCATTGTTAGTAATATTTAATAGGAGACTTTGAGCAAAACAATGTCTACACATACATAAACAAACCAATAGTTTTGAGGAGCTATGGTGATGCACTGATGATCTTTTGCAATTTGGTCTTATGATATTGATGAGGTGGACACGTTTTCGAACATTTAACAGTAAAGCACAGAGCAACACAATCAGTTACTTTTCCTTCATACACTAATCACACTCACAATAGATTTAGATAAAAGTTGGTGGTTGATTCTTAAAGATCAGATCAAGTAGGTAGTCAGCCGTACGTGTCAAGAAATTTACTGGAAATTGGTAGCTTTTCAGTTCTATAAAAAAGCAGAGTTTTTCTTGTTCGTTATTAATTTTAATTGGCAATTCGTTGATAAGGGGAAAGAATTGTTTTGGAAACGTTCGTATTCTAATACTTTTCACTTTGTAGTGTGGCGAAATACCCAATAATATCAAATGTAAATAATACTATTCGGTAGGTTATAAAAAAAGTATATATTTATTTAAAGAAGAATATATTCTTTACAAAATACAAAAGATTGAATCAATTTCAAAATGCAGCCTTTAACTGTAAAATTTTGTAAAGCAATTAATGTTAGTACACGTTAATTTAGCTGGTCATTAATATTTAAAGAATAGTTCTTCGTATAATAATGCTTTTAGAGAGACTTGCTTTTGAACATCGCTCTCTACAGATGAAAATTCAAAACTGATTGCAATTTCAAGCAAATTTGCTGCAGTTCAAATGAAGTCCGGCATTCCTTCGCGATTGCATAAATCTGTTTTAAATTTAGCACCATACGATTTGCATTTTGTTAAACGGCGGGCAAAAACAGGAGTTATGAAGGGAATTGATTTAAAGCTGACATTTTTGAAAAGTGTAACCTTGTAAATGCATTACCATTAATTTATAGTTTTCCATAAGTTCATGTTTGGTACCGCTATAAAAAGTGAAACTAAAAAGGTGAAGAACTTTATTGATGTTGTACCTAGAGATCATGAACACTGTTTATCGTATAACAATTATTCCACAAAACACAAATTAATGCTTTTCTGACGCAACTAACTCAACTCAACTAACTTGTAACACCTCCCCCAGCCTTACAGAAACTACACATCTGAAGCTTACACGATTTTCCTAATTTAGTATTAAAAATTGCTTTATCTGTATTATTGTTATTAAAATAACACTTTTTACACTCTCTATAATATCTGTTATAAAAATGGTTTCTTCCGACATAATTAATTGTATATGTAGTCAACATAGTAAAATATACATACATCAATAAACAAAAGTCAATATGTAGAGCTGACTGCACATATCGAATATGCGACCTATAAGATATTCTCACAGATGTCTTAAACGACCTCAGAACAGTTGCCGTTTTTCTTTTAGCTTTCGTTTTAATTCTTTAAAACCTTACAGTTTAACATATGAAAAATGTGTTTCTCATTATAGAATAACTTGAGTTCAAATAAGCATATTGTCGTTTTGGAGCTAGGTGAGGCACTAGCACTTACTAGTTGGCAGCACATTAGTTTGTAATTTTAAATGTTCAAAGTTTTCATCTTGCACGAAAAAACATTTACAATCTGTCAGTATACATTAAAAACATTCGTAGTTCCTGATAGCGACTTATGTCATTCAAAATAAAAGTAATTTGAGTCAAAGTGATTTCAGATTAACCAGTAATATCATAAATGCTGATTAAGTAAACACGTCCGATGAAAGCTGCTTTAAAGAATTTAAAAAGGTATGCGAAGGTACAAGTAATTTCTAAAAAATTAATAAAGTTGAAAAAATATTTTTTGTAAGCATTTGAGCGTATAATACACTGTATTGTTGTGAATACCCCTAATTAATTTTTAATTTTCGATCAGTGATGTTTATAAATATTTAAAATCTAATGCTCAGACTGTAGAAAACTTTCAACAGAGCCAATAGATAACTACTTAGATAATACATTTTTGAAATTTCAACTGGGGCGAGAAATTTGCGAATACCACGAAAAAAAGAGCATATTACTCTTCACAATTTGTTAGACCATGCTAGATTGAATTTGGAATACACAGAGGGCTACCCAAAACTTTACAAACTATGGAAATCGATGGTTTGCAAATTTTAAAAAAAATATTACAAAAAATACATGATTGATTCAACATTTTTGTTGGCAAGGAAACTGAAATTCTTGAAAAAATATTTGGAATATGCTCATGGCGAGGAAGAAGCGACTTTTATTTACCTAAATGAAATCTGGATATACCAAAACGGAAGTATGATACGAATGTCGTTGAAAGATGATAGGTGTACTAATAATAACAGATTGAAATCAGAAGGTAAGAGATTCACAGTGCTTCAGTGCAGGCTATTGTGGTGGTTTCTAACCTTCTTTTAGGCTCAAAAATTGACCATCGAGATTATCACAAAGATATGAACACCAACATTTTTCAAAAGTGGGTAGCAAATCAGTTGATGCCTGATCTACTTAGCATTGGGGACCAAAGTTTTATCGTTATGGATAATGCTCCATATCACTCAGTGTTGTTAGAGAAGAGACCAACTACTAATTCAAATAAAAACTCTGCAGGCCTGGTTGTATAAAACCAAATTAGTTTTGATAAAAACGATAAAGAAACAACTTTCAAATCTAGTTAAAGCCAACCTAAATAATTTCTTTCTGGTATAATATCGATGTTTTGTAAAGTGGAACTAAATTTATAACTAGATTCCAGTAATGCAACCCAAGCACAAGAAATTATCCTGTATTCTAAAATACCCATTTGACAAACACCGAATTTAAATCAGTTTAGCAATTACGGATAAATGTGTAAGCATTATTTGTCACAAAAAGCCCCACTCAAATTGAATTCGTAATCGATAGATTTGTATTCAACTGTCCCACGTACGCCTTTCAACATCTAGCATGATTTAGATATCTTCATAGTTACGACTGTACGAATTTGTCAGTGGTTGATGTAGTATTCAATTTATTTATAAAAAAATAATCTTTTAATTGTATATGTCCTTATGATTATATATTGTGTAGTTACGGTTGACACCTACACATTGCTGTACGTACAACTTGTCATACGTTCTAGATCTGGGCATCCAGTTTGACCACATCGGGAATCCCCAAAATGGGATGAGTCGGAAAAGGGAGAACCAAGTAGATATATATTGTGCTTAGTAATCAAGCATAATACAATTCACACACTTTAAGATTGTTGTAATCTTTATTATGCGTAATATACACTATATGCATATTAGTATTACGCAATATGGATTATAAGATATACTAATGCTTTCTACACTGTTCCATAAGTAAATACCTGTAAAAATATGTTTTCCACAAATGTTAAAGCTATGAGTAATATAGGTAATATTTGTACTGCAGTAGATTTTATCAACAGAAAAGATAATTAACTCGTAAAGCACCAAGATTTTTTAGTTTTTGTTAAAATTTTCACTTACTAGGCAATAGAGTAAGTTCTACATGCAGTACTTCATTTTAATTAAGTTAGTCCTTCGCAGTTGATGAGAAACATATAAATTCACTTAAAAGTTTTCTTACTATTGAACCTTTCTTTTAACTAGGATAGACTTCTACAGCAGTTCTGTTTAAGCTTTAAAGGCTAATTGAAAAAACACATCTGGTGCATTCCGAAGGTTCCACAAAAACAACTAAGAATGCAATAGCTTTCCACGATAACAAAAAGCTAAATGTGGAACGTGTTTTCCCATTAGGTATAACTAACTCCCACAAACCGTAAGATTGTACTAAAATTTATCTAAATGCATTTTACCTAAGTACAAATGTTGATACCTACTTTCAATATGACTAAATTAGATCGGATATTCAAAATCCTAGTTCGCACAGGGAAACATTTCCAGTATCAATATTCATCAAAGTTTCATATTGTTGGAAAATCGACCTTAAGGGGATTGAATTAGAAGCACTAAACAAAGGAGAGTTGTCTTGGTACTCTCGCTCGTCTAAATTGCCATTGGTTTCATAAAAATTGTAAGTGTGCCAGTTGTTCAGTTAATTTATATTGAAAATACATATTTAGTTAAAATAAAGATTTTTAAATATTTAGGTACTTAGTATAAATTGAAAGAATAATTTTTAATCACACCTCA
Source organism: Agriotes lineatus (assembly GCA_940337035.1). Classification (NCBI taxonomy): domain Eukaryota; kingdom Metazoa; phylum Arthropoda; class Insecta; order Coleoptera; family Elateridae; genus Agriotes; species Agriotes lineatus. The sequence goes on from OW679194.1 coordinate 88,842,146, forward strand.
TATTGGAATTACTGCACATCCGTTTAATAAAATAAAAAACTGTCTTTTATTCTGTATTTGGAGAGGCTAATGCAATGTTGTTAATATTCTAAGCAAATAAAACAGCTTAAGCACATTTCAATATTTGTGTAACCCAGACTTTATGTATAACTGTAAAATAAAAATGTAGTGGACCATCGACCGTCGCTCCTAAAAACTAATATTCAGGGTCTTCAAGTTCGAAGTCAACTTAACCCAAATGCTCAGATGCGACTAAATAACAGTAAATTTTTGATTAATTAGTACTAATTAGTGCCAACTTTGCCCTTCCTGTGAGCAGACAGAGCAGCGTTTAAGAATCAGTAATCTCAATATGGAAACGGCTTTCGATATCCACATGTGGAAATTCCGAAAAACTTCGTTACGTCGTACCATTTCCGCAGTAAATTTCATTATCGAAACGTATCCTATGCGCAATTGTTTATCTAGACTGAAAACACCGAACTTTTATTGTCCCATGCATGGAGCACGTTTGCCGTGAGTTATTCACAACGGTTGCCAACCGGAAATAAATCTATACAAATTGAGCAGCTGTAAAACTGACGCGGGATTTAAATACATTTATTATTCGTTAGTCGGGTACCGTGAAAATCTATTTATTAAATAAGCTATTACTGCCTCCTCCTATAACGTTATTAATATCTTTTAATGGAAAATGTGGTGTTCAAGCTCGGAGCAGCAATAAATCGGTGTAGCTGCCCAAATTAATCTAGGGTTCATTTATAAAGATCGCGTGAAAACGCACAATTTAGTTTTTTATAAATGATTGATAAAAACTAATTTTTTATATGCCAAAGGACAAAGTGTCTTTTGATCAACTGCTAGTCATTAAAAAAATTGAAGATAAACTGAAGAATAGTGTGTAGATAAATTTTATTGTCTATATAGTAATTTACGATACAAGTGCGTAAAGCTACTCTTTAGTCACGAGTGGGGCAGAGTGACTAAAGATGCTTTACGCATGTGTATCGTACAATATTTTATCTACGATAGAATCTAGAAAACACGCTAAATATAAAAAAAATTAATGTAAATTAGAATTACCAGCAACCGGTCGTAATTTTGCGTGTTTTAAAAATTTTAAAACACGTTGCTATTGATAACGTGCCTAATGAAATTTTTTAAACACGTTACTACTGACGACGTAAACTAATGAAAACATGTTATTAAACAGTTGTTTTACAAACTTAAAACTGCCAACTAAAAGGCAATTTTACACACTGCCCTAGATAAAAATTATTTCTATATTATTTTGATACCATCGGCAAGCGAAAACTGGATATTCTAAATTCAAAAATAAAACAAAAATTCTTATAAATTCTTCTCCGAAAAGACTTGCTCAACGAGATACATGATATTATAAAAATCTCAAAACCTAGAACAATAAATTAAAATTTGGTGCACTTAAATATCCAATAAACTACACGTCTCCATTTTTTAGTTTATTACTTCGACACGAAAACCACTCTGAGTCAAATATCTCTAAAATTCGAGTCAACCGACTAATGAACCCACTATATCAAATCTCCGTCTCGGCGGTGCGGATCTTTTGGTGAAGATCCCAGCCCACTAGATCAATTGGGGGGTGCCTAAGCGTGCTGTGCGGGGGATGTATGTTCGTATGTGTACACGATTCCGGTCGCCAGGAACCTTCCTGAAGTCTTGGATCGTTTTCATACGATAGGTCCTCCGAAAATGAAGAACATCAACTTTTGAGCTATGGTCGTCGGCAAAAAAAATTTTTTTTTTGTTTTTTTTTTTTTATAAATAACTGGTTCATAGCATTTCATTGTATTAGCGAAACGGAGTGATGCTGAGTATCGAAGTATTCTTGGAAAGCACCGTATATTCATTAAATTTTACAAAGATAATCATATACATACATAATCCTGAGCTTTTCTACCGTAAGGTGTAAGGCAAAGATAATCATAATTTGAAATGTTTCAACTAGACACTTGATTTTTGGGATCCTTATACTAACCCTTTTTTTAAAAGGTTTAAGTAACTATTTATGATTTTTTATTAATAATAAAAAGTATACCACTATTCCACTATTACATGAAAGTAGGAAAATATAGAATCTCATTTTCGTTTGTTACCTGTGCTATAAGATATTAATTAAATAATAACATCTACTAATCGCTCCAAATGAAAAGTCACAGAGTACAAAATTGCATTACTACATTTAAGTAGTAGTAGTATAATATAACTTTGAGCTTTAACCAACATACCACATAAGACAAGTTGCCGTTTTTAGATTCTATTCCATTTTCCAAAGACTATTGCCTACTATCCAACTGTTAAAACGCTGTGAAGTTGGTACGTTGTTTAGATTCTGTTTTGGAACTTCTGCTTGCTGATTTTGGCAGCACTGAAATTTTTGAAATTTCAAACTTGACTTATGTCACACTTTCTTGTAAAAAATAATGTCCAAAATTCTTTCATTTTGTGCATACACTTTGGAACAGAAACGAAGGAGAGTTTTATTATTGAAAAGGCTATTGTTAATTATTACAAGGAAAAAAAATTGACACATGTAACATAACCTAACTTTAAATATTACTAGAAATCACTAGATCCGAAGTACATTCCCAAAAAAAACTGTAATTTCCAGGTACACTTCGCAAATATTTAAAAAATTTGACATTGGCAGTTCACGAGTTTTTGAATGGATAATATTATGACGTCGGTTTCCCATTTGATATTAAAATAATAAAATCATCATCTAGCAGTTTGACATTTAAACGACATAATTAGAATGTACTTATGCAAATTTCGTTTTTCATGCAAATGCAAAAAATATAATCTTTCCTACAGCACAGGTTTTTCCAAATGTGCACATCGTTTTGAATTAAATCATCTACGTATAAGTTACCTAATATATTCCTTTCTGTCGTTTAAGTCTCTAGAGTCTAGACGATAAATTGAAATAATGCCTTAGCAAAGAATTTTACAAATATCAGAATCCACAATGCCAATAATCAACAAGACATACACACACAATTCTTGTATAAACAGTTTACATTAAGGTAACCTTGCCCAAACTTTAAGTAGCTTTCCAGTAGTATTTCAAAAAAATATGGAAATGAAAATTTCAATTTAAGCTGGAAACTAACAAAGGCATAGTTTTAGAAATGCATAAATCAGCATTCTTTACACTAAGTTAATAAATAACAAGGATTTTTTGGAAAACCCAGAAAATGTTTTCCTTTTCCTCTCACGGCATTGTCAAAAGGTCACTTTCTTTATACTTACATTATTGTAGGGTAATGCGGAATGAGGCACTGTTAAGCCTTTCTCAACGTATAAATGATAAATATTTGGGGGTAATTTAAAACGAAAGGGAGCCTCTGTTTGCAGACACGGAAATGCAACTCTGCATAATAATACGATAGCGTCTATGAATTAATTAAATTTAACTAGGCTAATCACTTTGTGTGTTAATTATTAATTATTGAGCAGAGGTTGCATTTCATTGTCGAACACGAATAACTTCCAGATAAATGAGAATATGAAAAAAAGTGATAAACGGCGTGTAGAAAATCGGAGCATTTCACGAAGGCATATTTACAAGTAGATTGCAATTTTAATACAGTGTTGCCTGAGAAATGCACATGAAAATAAATATATTAACCGAAGATAAACATGGGAAGATATTATTTACCTAATTAATTTTCCTTCAGAAGGATAAAAAATTCTAAAGGCTTTTGAGCGGCTGCTGCGTGCTCATGATTCTACTGAAATAGTAGGGTAGACATATAATCAAACCCAATTTTATATTACAGGTTGTACAGATTGCATTCGCAAACCGCGCTCGCAATTTCGTATAAGTGTATTGCTAATAATACATATCATAAGAGCTTGAACAGTAACCAATTTTTAATTTCTATTATGTAGATTGTTTTATGAACCTGCGCTATAAAACCACATAATTTTATAAGAAAAATAGTGACGTGTGCTAAGGATAAAATAATTTAGTTCTTTCATTATAACTTTCAACAACGGTTTACATTTTAAATATTAACACGAATTGGCAGCTTTAAAAAAATTAACAGCTTTAAATATTCAATGTATTTAAAGTCTTCTTCCTTCTATTAGGCGTTCACTTATTATTGTCAGTTCTTTTTTGCGTTCTCTATCTACATGCGCTTATAAAACATGGTTATCTTGTTAAAGGAATATCATTCGTTCTCTCTTATCTTTATTTATTTATTTATAATGTTAGACAGCAGAGCCGATAAAACATATCAGATAGAAAACTAGAGCTAATAAGATATTTAAACATATCTAAAAAATCTTCCGTACTGATACTTCTTTTTTGTTTTCGCTACCTTATTATACAATGTTCATCCACGTATTCAATCTACTTAAGGGCATATCTAGATCATTATGGCAATAAGAACCATCATTTGGTATTTGTATTACGTTCACTTACACGTTTCGCTATATTAAAAATGTAATTGATATACTTATACTAAGTTTTAAAGACCATATTTTATATCCCAAGATAGAACATACGAATAGGAAAACTCAAACAGTAAAGTAACGTATTGAAATATATTTTGAATTTTTCGTATCAAATTTCTTTATATGTATTCTAATTCACTGCAGTAACACTGCATACCCATACAAGTTTATTTCACCAAAAATGCATTTCTTAAAGTAAATATTCAACCTTTGGACTACTCCATAATCACCATTGCCATTTGTATTATCGGTTTTAATTTATTTTTCTCAGCATGTGAAATTTGTTTCTATACAGAGCGTTTCAAAAGGTACCAGCTGATTGGTGACGCTAAAAGAAGTAAAAATTTTAATAAACGTATGCTCGGTTTTTAACTGTTATCCAGCTTTAAAGAATTTATTTGTAATTTTACTATTTTTTAAATAATATAACCTTTTAAATCTGCAAAATAAAACAAATACGTATTAACTTTCTACTTTAAAATGTGCTTCGAGGCTTGCTTTAGTGTAGTTTTCTATAATCAAGGTAATCAGAAATATACAGAAATTCATTTTATAAACGAAGTTGCTGCGGAAACCCTACAAAATCCTCATCAATTAAATAATGGTTGTTTCTCTACGTCATTATTACAACTTTGTGTACCAGGGCAAATTGGTGTGAGATTATTTGAAAGTCTCTTGTTGTTGTAAATCGAGTTTTGTTACTAGTAAATGTCAGAAATGTGGCGATGAATAAAAAACAGTTAACAATTTGGTTTATTTTATATGTTGCTGTTCTTAGCGTCACCAATCGCCTCTAAAGTATGAACCACGTTTTAAGTATAATTCCTATAACAGAAAACGGGTGTAATTTTCGAAAAGGCCGATTTTTTTTAAGATTACATTTTTGTATACAATCAAGTACTTGTAGATAACAATTTGGGCACACAGTATCACTTACGGTATGACATTGGCAATAATTTATTGATATTTTCGGTTAATATCATTTTAACACACTGATTGAACTGTAACATAAAAAAAGAGTAATCTTTTTAATGTACTAAATGTAACTGTTCACACGAAACTAAATTAATTATCTACTCTTCCCTACTATCACTTAATTTTTCAGTATAATTAATTAATGTGGTAGATATTTTGCAATTACTAAAGGACTGAAGTAGAAACGATACATCAGATATTGACTTTTTTTCAGTTTTCCGTCAGCATACATTTTCAATGATACGCCCGGTGCACAAAGTACGTTCAAGCTTGCTATTAAAGCATGACAATTTCCTTACTTAGTTAAATACATATATCAGTAATTTCAATAATATCTAGACAGATTAACAAAATTTTATTAACCTTTGCAAATCCTTTATACGAAGTTTTTATTTTCATGATAGCTTAGTTTTCTAAATGCTACTGATATTTTCAGTAGCATCCTTTCATGCCTGCCAAGCCATTATCATATCGATTACAATATATATAACACAGTTAAGGAAAGAGCTGTTGGATGGCGGAAATGGTGCAATACACCCTGTGAGGTCAGAAAGCCTACATTTTCTTACATGTTTACGTCTAGCTACCCGTATTTCCAAAGGAGCACAACTAGAATCTATAATGGAGTTGAAAATAAAATTCATTTATTTTTTGTGGGAAAAGTATTCTTGCGTTATATTTGACTAAGGCAAAATGTGAGGATATGTAAACCTAAAAGTGAATAATGATAAAATTCCGAAAAGACAAGTGCATAGGTTCTTAACAGTGAACTTTTATTTTTTTTAAAACATACATAATGCCTCAATGGTGGTTTGTCGAGGGGCATTGCCAAAAACGACAATCTTGAGTAAAACATTTTCCAAGCAAAATCATGAGCCCGAAATACATTTTATGGACTATTTCCCAAGTATGGTTCATTTGACATTTATACTGATGCACAATGACAGTTTTAAATGACGTTTTTGAAATGTCACCTTGATTAAAACAACATATTTAGTGGTTGCCATGGATATAAGTGGTAAAAGAAATTGATAAAATCCCAAGGAAAATTTTGATTTTTTGCCACTATAAAAGCACGCAATTGGTTGAATTTTGAAAATCATGGCATTTGATTGGCTAATAAGAGATGCGGGAAATAGTCTTGTTTATATTATCTCATTGCTCTAATATCAGGTGATCAAAAAAATTTCATGTCTACAGTGATGTGGCTCCATATAATTTAAATGGAACCACAGCTCTCTAGACATGAAATTTTGTTGATCACCCTAGGTATATATATTGATAATTTTGGCCCCATCGGTACTATAAATTGGTTTTAAAGACCTTCGAATTGTTATGACATTTTCTACACAATTTGTATAACATAGAATACAAATTATTTTATAGCAGAATAAGATTCAATACTAATAAAATGGAATTGAGAAAATCGTGTTTAAGTAAAATGGCTTGTTTACGAAATTAAAGTAAATTAAGTTCAAGTGCGATAAAATAGCTACATCTAGAGTTCTAGATTTTACTCTAAGATTAATTTTAAATTTACACGCTACGTAACACTCTTCTAGAAGCATGACTGTATTCAAACTAGGAAATTAGTAATTAATTAACCAGACCCACCATACGCTTAAAATTACAAAGCGGTGTATTCAATAGAATGATTGTCGGAAATATGTATTAAAGTCACACGAGAATATGGGTTTTGTGCCAGGTAATGGTTATGTGTAAACTTCTCTCTAATCAACCGCATATTGTGGCAATATTGTAATAGAACAATTGGGACAGGGAATGCAGTTTCGATGAAAGTTTATTGAAATGTAACTCGCTTGTATGACGATCCGATAGATCATAAATAGTTACAAATGCAAACTCTAAATAATTGTTATGGCTTTCAGATATTTGTGTAATTTATTCCTATAGGACTTTCGTCTTCAATTTTTCACTTTAAAATAATATCTTGTTTCAGTTAGATCTAGTCACTAGACTAGACGAGCTCTTAATACTTCCATATCAGTGAATTTGCCCTAATTTTTAATAGATCCTTGGTAGGCTACCTGCCAGGCACTAGTTCAAAATTGAACCCATAACTTTCAGTACCTCAGCTAAGTAGGGCCTATAGAAATCGAAAGAGAAGTTTATAGCATGGCATCAAAAACAAAGTCACAAGAGTAATTAGATTTGCATTAATTTTCTGGCTGTAAACACGTTTACGAGATTCTCGAGTTATAGTACATGTTAATATGCTAGTTTCCTTATTTATTATTTCATGCTTAATCTACATCTGTATAAATGAACTAATTCAATTAAGGGAAACGTGAGTTTATGTACAAAACAGTGATGCAGTTGAACGTGTCTGTCAGTATGAAAGTACATTTTAGTCGTAATTGGCTTCAAGATAACGAGGAGCAATAAATTTTTTATGTTGAGCATAATAAATAAATTGGTTAAGATGACCTCATTTATTTCGAGGATGCTAATTTCCTGTAATAGTTGCACTGCAAATTTAAATAACTAAAGTGCCTTGATGTCTCTGATAATTTATTTTTAGATTTAAAGTCCATCTTGTTCTTTGATTAGTGTGTAACCTTCAACTAAGTAGATATAGTAATATTTGATGTAGTAAAACACTTACGTCGCCGTCCCAAGTAAACATTCGAAAAAATTACCTTTCGATAAGGCCCTTTACATCCACATACAATTCCTATGTAAACTATTTTTACTGCGAAATGACGTGGAGGTATAAGTGGGACCATTTTTTTCAATAATGCATGTTGATAAAACAATCGTAATGGAATATTAACTTATTTCTGTTTTAATTATATAATTACAAATTAAGATTTATTGTGAAATCAGTAACAGGCTCCCGTAATAGGGGTTGGTTTTATTATATTTTTTTAATTTTGGCAGTATAGAAATAGCAGCATCATTCTGACAAACAAAAAGCATCACCTGTGACAAGATATTTCGTATATAGATAAAGTAAGAACGAGCATATTTCATACATTACACTAAAAAATGTTTTTTATAGTAATAATAACAAAATTGTAATTAAAAATTAAAAGCTTGTATGCTAAGTAATGTTGTATTTTCAAATAGATCAAATGCGACATGAAAACATATTGTTCATATGTTCAAGATGAGAAGTCGGTTTTAATTAGCAAACATTTACAAATTATAGGACGTCTATAGAATTTTCTCACAAAAATCTTGTTTTCCCTAAGGAACATTTAATTTTGATGGATCTGAGAAACTGTAAAAATTATCTTTCTAGCGCTTGAAAATGCTTTGCTGTTTTTGCGCACCTAGGAAAAGCTGACAATGATCCATCATACAAGATGACAGTTTGTAAAATATTTGTTGAGAGATACACTGTTTTGTCCACATATGCGAGGAAAGGTATCGTATAACGACATTGAAACATCTCGCTTAATTTCTCTAAATTTTCGAGTACAAAACCTAAAGTGGATGATTCACTGAGTATTTTCATAGTTCAATAGTATTGGAAGCATATTTTTCTTCTACAGTGAACTTTACTGTCATATTACATTTTAACATAAACTTTTACTACTTAACTTACTATACCGGAACATTTAGAAAAATGCCCTGGAAGTTTTAAGAATTACTTAATTTTTCTTCACAAATTACATCTAATTGTTGATTTTTGGAGGTGACTAACTATTAAACTAAATATCTAAATTAAAAAGCTAGCAAATATGGTGGTATAAAAATATTATTCTAGCATAGGATTGCAAATTTCTTAATATCAGATATAATTTAAAAAAATAAATCATAAAATATGATCTTTGTTGAGTTAGTAAGAGATTGGCCATCGCCAATTATATGCAAAGTTAATTAAATGAGTTCAAAGGCTTCCTAGTCACGCAAGGGCTTGCATAATTTACGTAAATATTGAACAAGCTTGAAACTTGGGACGTCGTTTAAGGAGCTTATAAATTTTCGTCTAAAAATATAACTTTTCCTAACGACGGCAATAAGCGCATCAATTATATATAACATAATTAGAGCTGATCATCACAGTTACCTTGTTGTCATAAATAAATTATTTAAACAGCATTTATTGAAAAGGGGTATAGGTAATTCCTAACAACTAAAATGAAATGTAGGTAATCGCTTCAGGCTTTAGAATTCATAATAAATTATTAGTTGTTTAGGTTCTATATATAATCAAGCTTTATTTACCGTTTTCCGGTTAATAGCAGTAATAGTCCCAAGCCGCTAAGAAATCGTTAGAATACACTAATTATTATTATTCTGACCTATAGTGAACGTACTAAAATAGCAAGGTTAAGAACATTAGCTCAAAATGTTGATGTGTACTCAAATGCTGAATTAATTACTTACTGTTTTACAAATGCACTAAAAAAGCAATTAGGAATTATTTCACCACTGTAACGATTTCCAAACAAACACATGAAGGTAAAAAACACATCAATTACTTTGTATGAATCCCCTGCTACTGAATGCGACGCTTACAAACCATTCTACTGCACTAAGGTGTTAATTAGAAGTTCAGTCAGTTCTTGAATTAGCATGTCAAGTGTTAACGTATTATAACGGTGTATTTTAGGATTTTACGTAAGTCATAAGAATGGCATGCCATTACTCGGACCACATTAAAGGAGTAAGTAAGAAAGTTGAGTTCCTAATAAGCTGCGTTACTTTTATATACTTATTATTTATTAATAATATTTTGTTACACTATTAAAGTGTACTTAAATACGAGGAAACGGGAAAAATAAGCCTCCTTCGTAATTGTATATTTTATTCTTAGCTACTAATCTGTTTGTTGCAACGAATCATTGCAAATCTATTTAAATAAAAATATATGTTCTTATTATTTAACTTTGATTAGTATAGAAAATATGTGTAAGTTTTTCAAATAGTAAAAATGGAAATGTTTACTTCCTAGTATAATTAATTCATTCATTTTAGGCCTACGCTAAGTTTACCTCTATTTATTACATGGTTCTACAGGAAGTACTTTCCAATGACCCTAAGAATTAGTACATAGTCAAGTATGAAACGCAATGCAAGTTATTCCCAAGTATACGTTTCTAAAATAATATGGTCGATTTAAAAAATATTTTTGATCTAGTTTTAAGTGTTATAGAACTGATACCCAAGCTCCCAGTAACGCCTAATCCTCTTCCGTCGAATTTAGGCCCAAAACTTGTATATCGCCCAATAAAGGCTCATCTGACGTCTTTCGTCCGAAGGGATTTCTAGATAAATGACCGGGCCTAGCCGTTTAAGATAATTAAATCGGCGTTATATGATGCTAGTTTACGTACGAGGGAATCGCTAATGTGGGACCCTAAATATCATTAGGGTTGTTGATGTGAACGACGATTATGAAAGACCACATCGTTGTATAACCTACATTAATTCTATACAAAACTGCTGAATATTATGCAAAATTTGAAATGTTCCTTGCTAACGTATCGATGCACATCTACTAATAACTAAATTATACCTTATTTACTACATTAAAATCGCAATTTCACTTTGGCTGAAACAAAATAAAATGGATCAGCATGTTTTGTTTTGTTTTAGCTCGAGGAAATTTATTTAGCTCGATTTACGTTTTATGTAACTCTGGGGTCTAAACCTTAGAACTTTCGTCAGGAATTTTGACGTTGTTATTTCAGCCAACCTGTTGCTCCTTTTAATAAATTACTTTCCATCAATTTACACAGCTTCCCGTATTTTCAAGTACTTTCTCTTGATTTGAATACAAAAATAACAAATTGCTTTCAGTGCCCATTTATTTACACTAATTGCAGGGGGAATAATTAACGTAGCATATTTAAGTGCACATGTAGGAGGAAGTTAACAGATATTTCTATACAACGTCTCTCAATATTTCTATTAACAAGAAAAAATTGAAATAAAATAAATTAAATAAACGAGAATTTTTTTTGTAGAAAAATTTTTGGTAGCTAATTTTTCCTTTTACTTTTATTATAAAAACATGGGTAAAAATATATTTCGACATTCGTCTTCTTCAGTTTACACAAAAGGTTACTTAATCTGTAAGTTAAAATGAGTATTAGATGCTATTATCACATTATAGGTACGTGAGTGCACGAAATCATTCACCTAAAATCAGGCAAAAATTTTTTTGTATATTATAAATACTTTATAAATTCAATAGTTCCAAAGAAGAAGAAAATCCTTGTTTTGGCAAATCCCTTTCAAATTCCTAAATTTTTTTTATTTATCAGTATTATTGTTAGAGTATTAAATGCTTTTTGGTTTTTTATTTAATTATACATCTATAGCATTTTTTTTTTGTTATTTAAATTATATTTAAGCTATAAAAGAACTTACTCTGTTGTTAAAATAGATTATATATCACACTACCCCTGGTTAGGAACTGAATTATGAAGTGGTTGTATGCAGCTTACAATTGATTGCTAAATGTGGGGCCTTGTTTGTTGTACAGTTCCTTGGGGAGGTCCCACATTTAGATGTATAATTAAATAAAAAAGAAAAAAACATCTAATACCTTAACAGTAATACTGATACATAAAAAATTTCTGGCATGATTTGAGGTGAATGATTTCGTTCACTCACCTACCTATAATGTGGTACTAGCATCTAATACTCATTTTAACTTACAGATTATGTAAACTTTGTGTAAACTGAAGAAGACGAATGTCGGAATATATTTTTTACCCCATGTTTTTTATAATAAATGTAAAGGAAAAAATTAGCTGCCAAAAGTTTTTCTACAAAATTATACCTAATGAAACAGCTGTAAAAAACACTACTAAATGAACGAGAATGTTCAAAATGAATCACGCCCTATTTTACGCAAACCCTGATCGGTATTGTAATTGTGGACCGACTCGTAAAGTTAATTGAAACCTTAATTTGTGTATGGAATAATTCATACCAGGTTTTACCACTCCAAGCTTCCCTGATTTGTGGTCAGCCGGTATTTTTCCCTTTAATTTAGTAAAATTTGTCAAATGTCAATCGCTTGTACAATATGGTCAAACTTGAAAAATCTAAATGTAGGAAATTCCTTTTTAAAAAGTTTGAATTAACGATTAATCAAATAGCGATAGCGCCGATTTTCCCAATCGTAATGATCATTATAACCCTCGTCTAATAATAAAATGGAATTACGTGAAACGCAGTAGTGAATGGAGATTTGTTTTTATCAGGCATCTGCCCTTATTGTGAGTAACATTCATTAATAACTTTGATTTTACAAAAGTCCTTAGAAGTGTATTATTCGCAAAGAAAAGTATCTGCTGGTGTATAATAAATATAACAAATGAAATTGGTAAGAATCGAAAGATTTTCTGATAACTGCCTGTGTGTCTGTATAAAAAAAGATTAATGGCATGTTTGAAGTGTTTGGAAGTTTTATGCTTGGTGAAAGTAATATCCACATAAATTGAATGCCAATTGTGTTTCAGCCCTTGTAGAAAAAATATTTTGCTTATTTTCTAAATTCAATGCTACCAAGCTCATTTTTATATTAACTATTCATCTATTTAATGGTCTCCTTAATTTATCACATTGTATTACGAGCTTAGAAAGATAGTGGATGTACATATGTTAGGAAGAAAACTGTTTTGTCGAAAAGTTTACGTTTGCGTAGCGTATACGCGATATTTGTCTTACGTGATGATTGTAGTGTTATATTGTGTTATTTATAAATAGAACGCATGACGAAACTAAAGTTCGGTGTTACTTTAACGTTATTTAACAACTAGTGTGATGCCTTGACATTTACATTCTACTCAAAAACTGAAGCAAAAAGCATGAACATAAATTTGATTTCAGTAAATGTTTATTGCAGCAAGCGTTTAAAAAGTTTCAAAGATTAAAATTTCGAATGTAAACTTAAAAAAATAAGTAGTATTATAGATTTATGTTTACACGTTGCTTTAGTAACACTCCTAGCGTAGTGAATATTTAGTGTTGATAGTTGTGCTAAATTTTATTTTCAGCATATAATTCTAAGAAAGACCTCTAAATATTTTTTTAAAACAGGCACAATGTAGTACTTCATCAGATATAACCACTAAACGATTTGTGGTTACGCTATTTCCTTTTAAAATTCCCGTATTGTGGTGTACCTTAATTACAGCGAACCAATGTTTTCCAAGACTAATTAAATTTTAAGATTACTGTTAAGCTATACAGCGTATAAATAACTAAATTGTAATTATAAATTTCAGAAGGGACAGTTTCTCTAGAGGGGGAGGGGGTGAGGTTTTCCATAACGGTCTTAATATTTGTCAATAATTCTAGCTGTGTATTAAAAAACTCGTGCTTTTTTATATAAAAACGACACACTTGACTGGAATCTCTTAAAGCAATAGTTTTTGGGAATATTAAAATTCATGATTGAAGTGGGCTTAATCACGAAAATACTAAGTTGGGTAATGATTACTTTTACTTCGTTTTAAGTGTTTTTGTATGTACTAGAATTCGTCATATTTTGAACTGGATATCTTTTTCAACATGAAACAGAGCAGGCCATGACCTTACATTTTTGTAAAAGTGTAAATAGACATTTAGTTACAAACAGGTTTTTATGTTGGTTAGAAATGAAGTTAGCAACCAAAGTTTCCGCTTATTTAAAAAAAATTTCATTAAACGAAAGCAACAACAGTTACAAGCAGTTTCTTTGGTTAACTTTTTGGGATTTTTAAGGAATATTTTACAAAATCTTGTAATAACTTTTGCAGTGTTCAAACAGTTACAGCCTCCTCGGAGTCACGTTGAAAAAAGACAAACTATAGTATATCTCTTAACCTAACCGGTGGCGGTGGAACCAATAGCTCACTAGCTCAATAAATTAAATAATGAATTAAAATTATACAAGGCTAATTCCTAAAAATGTGTAGGATTACCAAATATATTTTTCAAATTTGACGTTAAAGTATTAGTCCACTCAACTAACCGTTCCACATAAACAAAGCGATTTTAATTTTGTCCACATAAAAATTACGCTAGAAATGCTTGCGCTGTTAGCACTACGTAAGCACCGGTATACTGATACTGAATTAATTTATACAAGATATAAAAAATGCGAATATAGAAAAATACTGCTTTTGAGCAATTAATTGTCGCCCCATGTTAAACGTCGTGTGAAAATTTCATTGTTTGTAATTATATAGCATTGCATTTTTAAATGCAGCTATCCCAAGATAAAATCTTGTTAATATGTTTTGTCCTGAATCATGAAACAACTTTTAAGAAACCGTGTAATACTATACATTAATTTGAATTTTATATAGTAGCAGAATGGCTAATTGCTCTAACCTTATTCAACTTCCGAAATTCATGACTTTTAATGCAGCTTGTCGTGCAATTGCATTAAACGAAGAAGGTTAAATTAATTAAATTTAAGAAACTACCGTTGTAAACCACTGTCATAGTTTTGTCTAAATTAACCTTTCATTCTACACCCGCTGCCATAAAACGTTTCATCATTTAATAGTCGATTAAGTACAGTAACAATTGTTACGTACATACTTTTATTTCCCGAGAGAAAAAATTAGAATAATATTGGTGGAGCAGACTTGCAAAGCTTAGTAACTCTATTTATGTAAATTTTCAGAATCTTTAAAAACTGATACTGCTGTGCGATTTACGATAAAAATAATCCAAAGAAAGGATTCTTACAAATCTACAAATTCTAAGTGTAGTTGTTCAAAATATAAATCTTCATAATACAAACTGTCTTTTGATGGTCCATTAACAACGTTTGCCCTTTCTCTTCTTGCCTACCATTCTTCTTCTTCGTTCATGTTGATCCTTCAAGGGTCGTATCGCATCTATGGGGGTGTTTCAATGGGAGTGATCATTTAGTAATAATGTTTTCAGCCTTATACTAGCTTTCACTCGCTTTACTTAACTAAACGAGTTTGTCTTATCAGTAGTTTTCTCGTCCAATCATTCATTCCAGCTTTAAATTTTTAAAAAATGCTTTATTCCTTTCAGAGTTAAGTTAATAAACTTTTCTCCTTTGTGTCCTCTTCTTCACTTCGTGACGTGTTATGTTACGATATATGCTTTACACTCTTTGATTCTGTTGAAGCTGCTGGTCTACCCGGCTTTATTTTCTGTATTCTAAAGCTTGTCTAATTATACCGGTAACCAGCTTTTCTAAGGAACGTCCTACGTTCCCATTAATGCCTCTTGATTATAACTTCGACTGTTTCGAGACCTGCAATTTCCCATAATTCAACATTCAAAATTTGAATTTTCCAGTATACAGGTGTACGTCGAATGTTCTTCTTAAAATCTATTAATAAATGTTTCTACTTCTTATGTTTGTTCGTTAATTGGTCCCTATAAAGGTACGCTTATTACATTAGTACTCAAGATGTATAGTTTAGTTTCTTCAATAGGTCTTTTGATTTCCATATTTTCCGTAATATGGTAAAGACATTTTGTATTTTACAAATATTCATTTTTGCACTTCCCCTTGTTTATCCAAAACACTAACCAGATAAGTAGGCTTTTCTGTGTTCTGTGACTTGTTTCCATCCAACATTATTTCTATTGCAAGGGAATGTATACGAATTGCTTTGCTTTTTTAGGTTAAATTCTAATTCAATTGTTTTTGCAATTGCACTCAGTAAGCTCAGCATTTCCTGGAGGTAACTTCTAGTTTCAGTTATTAGACCTGACTCAACCTCCATTCCAAACATTTCTTATTATCAGCCATTCACCTCATCATTAAATTTCTTATTATCGCGAACAGTTGTTACGATTCATTTGCGCTGCCTTCTAATTTCGCAGTCTGTAGTATTCACTTTGCTTTGTTACGCATCTTTTCGCACGATTGTCTGTGGCTGAGCGGTTTGAATTTCCCACGCTGCGCCACGCCAATTTGTGGACTCGCGGTGATTATCTTTAAGTACTGGCATTTGTTTCGAGCCTTCTTTTCCGATCTCACTGCGAAGCGAACAACCTGCCGTTGTGACAGTTGTAATTTTGGAGGTTTAATTTTGGGGCCGCTGTTAGTTCGATGATGGTTATGTGAGCCTTCACTATTGAAGTGGATTTATCTCCGATTTTCGATGCAAGGGGAGCTTGACTCCCAAGCCGTTGGCGGAATCTTCATGCTGCCACGTCTTTCGCAAATTGGCCTGGAAACTTTTGCACTTCGTGCCGGAGGGCCGATTTGAGGCTTTGGCTACGGTTGTCTTTCGCTTGCACATGTGGACGTTCATTAGGGTGGAACGAAAACGGCCTTTTTTATTTTTTTTTAATATTAGTTTTGTAATAGTGGGCAAAAGTTGCCTTTTAGGTTCAAAAAGAAAAAAACAAAATTTGGTTGCTATACTACAACATCTTGAGGTGCCGCCAAGAGCTTGAAGTTTGTACAAAAATTTTGATAAATTATTTTTTATTGTCGTACATATAATGTTACAAAAGATAGTTGTAAATACATATATAACCATTAGAATTGGAAAAAATTATTAATTACAAAATATAATAATAATTAAAAAAATTCTTTTAATGTCAAAAAGTTTGTATTTTTGTTAATTTTGAAACTTTTGAGAACTATGGTTGTTGTTACAAATAGTAGTAAATAAGGTTGAAATAAAAGCTCGTCAAATCAATTATATATTTTTTTATTAGAGCACACGTAAAAAATGTCACAATACACTTTTAAAGACGTTGAAAGTTCCTTTTTTATGATTTAAAAAACCTTTAATAATTACAAATGTTACAGCTGCAAAATGTTTGTTTCTACTTCATTGACACATTAAACTGTTTTTTTTGTATAAAATTTTGGCATGTTCTCACGTGAGTCAATTTTTGCTCTTATATATCCTTCTCTTGCGATTGAACCACAGACATTTTGAGCCGATTCGGTCACCAGTTTCACAGTTTTTTCCATTGCTTGCGTGTAACAAGGAAGTCGGGGAAAGTCGACTTTACTATTTGGTTGAGCTTCAGATGTCTTCTGTATAAAGTCATTGAGAGAGTGACTGGAAACATGTTTTACCAAGGGGGGGGTCAGTAACATCATTTTCAGCCCATGAGATCATGTCGATGTAATCCTTTGCATCAAAGTTTATCTGTGGAACCTTAAACTTCCTGACTCCGCCTCTACTTTCTGTTCTTGCTTTTAAAGCACGTCGTTATCCAAGTTCGATTACATGTTTGTGCTTATCACATAGCATGGACAAAAAAACATTTTCTGCAGCAGCAAAGTACCCATTTCTTTGAATAACCGGGTCTAGAACGTTCTTAAGGTTTTCAGTTGGATTTTTAGTTGCCACATACAATCTAAGTATACGGTTTGCTAAGCCAGCTGGAGTGAGAAAGTTTTCCAGGGTTTCTTAAAGATAAATTTTGCTGGCAATTTCCACTTAATACAGCGATATAGATATCCAATAAATACTACTGATCTGTACTTAAATCATTTATGTTCTCTAAAAGAGGAAGGTTATTTTCAATTGGCAAGAAAGTAACCACAGGAAGATTAGCACAGTTTTCCAGCTGCTGAGCTATTTCGCCTTTAAACTCAATGGGTCTCTTTGTTTTACCATCTAAATTACAAAAAAGATGTCGCAAAGGTAGCTCATTTCCATGGAACAATCAATTATAAATGTCTTCCATCACACCCAATAGCAGTAAAGTTCAACAGTTGTTCGTTGTGTTCCTCTATCTTCAAGAAACTCCAGTATACTGTCTCTAAGTCTTTACCAGTGCCAGATTTACGTGTTACGTGGCCTAAAAACTTTGAGTTTGGTTCCTCTATTAATGAAACGTGCTCTTCTGAAATAACTTTTTTGTACTAGTTCCTTTCTTTCCTTGAACACTTGTTTTGCATTTTCTTCCATCAAAAAACAGTCCTTTATTTTTGCTTATCTGATAATAAAGGCTGTCATTAATGAGATCTCTTCGATTCTTTGATCTTGCTCGTCTAATTTTTATCCTGTCTATTACTTTGGTTTTGCCTTCCACTGAGCTTACATCCCCCCCCCCCCCCAACATTCGTTCCGGACATGACTCATGCTTCCGGATGCCAATGCAATAGTTAAACTGTCTTTATCTTTCTATTCATATTAAAACGCCCGCCTATTTGAAACTTTTTACTGCATAATCGAGACACATAAAAGAAGTTGCAAAAAGTGTGTTTTTATAAAACTTTACCGCTCCTTTGCGGCACCTCAAGACATAATGCAAAAAGTTAAAAAAAATGTATGTATTTTTTGATATTAAAAACTGCTTTTTTGACAGTATTTGAAATTTAAAAAATATTTGATAGCTTCTTAAAAAAACCTTAAAAATATAGCGAAAATTGCAATTTTATGAAACTTTATCGTCCTTGCGGCACCTCAAGACCTGCTCCAATATTTTTCATATTTTTGTGTAATCTTATCTACACCAAAAGGCAACTTTTCCGCGCTATTACAAATTAAAAATCAAAACTGGTTTTTTTCGTTCCACCCTAACGTTCATGCGCTGGGCTTTTGTGGATTGCCGGACCTGTTTTGACCCCTGCTGCCGATGCTGTCTGAGCGCAGGGGAGGATCCTAATGGAGGCTTACCTTCAGATTTGATTTGTCCCAGTATCGCACGGTGAAATCCCCCCTGAATCTGCTATGCGAAGATTGTGACATTGCCGCTGTAAGCTTTGCCTGCCTTGAATCTGTTTTAATGTGTGTGTTACGGCTATTGTTTTATTTGCGCATGAAGAACTGTGAGTAAGATTTGCCAAACTTAATCTAATTAGTCGTAGCAATTAATATTGTGGCCACCTACGATTCTGATGGTGGATGTATCTGTGATATTTATATGTACTGTGATTATATTGGATGAATTATACTGTGACATTTGCATTCTGGCTTTATTTGTTACTGTGACCTATATTTGAGTTGAGCTTCTCTTTCAGATTTATTGTGCTACCTGAGTTTATGTATTCTCATTTGAACGCCTAGATACATTTGCCGTTATTTGATAAAAAATCCGTGGGGCCCGTTTTGAGTATTTTAAAGAGCTGTACACGCCGTCTCCAAAACTGGAGTTGTCGGCCGGCAATTGTATCCAACTAGTCACGTTATGTATTGATTTTGAGAGATTAGCCAACGGAGAACCTTTTAATGATAACATAGTAACAGTGCTGCCAAAATCCATGCTTGTCTAACTCCACTTTGGACGGCGAATTTACCAAATTTCATACCATTATCTATTGGACATGCACTGTAATTGTCATTAGTAATGTAATTATTCTGATATATTTAGCACGTCTTCCATATTTCTCAAGTAGCTATTTCCTACATTAAAAGCTGTCTAGTTTGCCAAGGGCTTTATTGAAGTCTACGAAGTCTGTGTACATTTCTTTATGCCACTTATTTCCTTCTTCTAGTATCCAGTATTCAGCTTCAATCATGTTCTTCATTCTTTCTAGTATTTAGAATAGTAATCACCCGCTAGTTATGGCATGCCATTCGATTACCTTTGTTTGGTATTTAGATTGCCAATTCCTCTGCCGTTTCTTTAAGAATTTTCTCATCTACTCGAAGCTTATTAAGTAAACAACGTAATATTTTACCATTGTATTCAGACCGCCTTTCGTTAATTCATCTAGGATGTTACCTATTCCCGCCCCCTTATTATTCTTCAAGTGTTGTATAGCCTACTCTATTTCTTCTTTGGCAATTTTACCCATGTGCAAGTTTATTTCTTCGAATTCATGATCACTTATTTCAATTTCATCTTCGTTTACCGCTTCAAACGCTACAGGTTTCTGTAAATTTCTTTCTTTGATTTAGCCTTTATCCCATCTATGTCTTTTACCTGAGTTGTTTCAATTCCTTTCATTAATTAACTTGAAATATCTATTCCCATCCCTTATCATTCATCAGCTGTTGTATAGCCTACTATATTTTTTCTTTGGCAATTTCACCCATGTGCAAGTTTATTTATTCGAATTCATCATCACTTATTTCAATTTCATCTTCGTTCGCAGCTTCAAATGCTTCAGGTTTCTTTAAAATTCCCTTTCTATGATTTAAACTTGTTCCCCTCTATGATTTCACCTGCGTTGTTTCAATTCCTTTCATTAATTCACCTGGGATATTATCTATTCCCCTCCTCTTATCATTCGTAAGCTGTTGTATAGCCTACTCTATTTCTTCTTAGTTAATTTCACCCATCCCCAAGTTTATTTCTTCGAATTTTCATTGGTATTTAAATTTCATCTTCGTTCGCTGCTTCAAACTTTTAGGTGTGCTTAAAACTCTTACTATGTTTTAAACTTGTTCCCATCTCTGTCGTTTATCTGCTTTGTTTCAAATCCTTTCTGTCCTATCAAATTTCGTGTTATATTATGTAACGTTTTCATATAATTTAATCTTACTGCTTTTTCAGCATCGTTCAACAATTCTTCTTCCTATAATGTTCTGTCTTTTCTAGCTCTCTTTTGTATTTGATTATCCTTTGCCTACTATACTATAATTCTTCCAGGCCTTTATTCCCTTCCTAGTGATGTTCCACTTAAAAGTTTTTGCTTAATTTTAGTTTTTTTCTTCGACCACTTTCCACGTATTCATTGCCAATCACGATTTTCCACATCACTTTCGCCTCCCTACTGTTTCTGCTGTTGCTTTTATAATTATTTCTTTGTATATTTGCTATTTATTTTCCACGTCTAATGCTTCTAAGTATTATTTTCTTCCAATCTCTCCTACAATTGAGTCTGGAAGGTTTTTCGTGTTTACATATCTCTCACGCGTCATGTGTTATATTTCATTTTCCCCTAGTTAATTTAGCTCTCACCAAAGGCATGATCGAATCCTATATAAGTGCTACGCATTGCTCTGTCCAATAAACAACATCTATGTGTCTTAACTGTGCTGTCTATGTTAAGTTACGATTTGTTCAATTACCTCAAATGAATACATTATTTTCAACGCAAACAAGTCAGTAATCAATTCACTGTTTTCTTTTATATCTACCAAACCTTGGCTTCTTATTATTTTTTCTCTGCCTGCATTATCTCTTCTTATTTTTGCATTTAAATCGTCCATCAAGGTTATTGTGTCTTTTTTATATTTGTTCAGATTTTTGTCGTACGTGTATTGCAACTGTTCAAAAATTCTACTTTTACCTCCGTTATTTCCGAATTGTTTGGGGCATATAATTATCATTACAATATTGAGGTGCTTAGACTATCCGAGGCTCCTTTCCAGTCTAAATGTGCTCTGTTTGCTGGTGTTTAACGTCTTATTTCATTTCTCCGGAGTATATATCATCAATTTACCTTGTGCCATTTTTATTTCGTTATTTGGCTATTTAGTTTGGCTTAATCCTAAAATATCCATTCTACACCTTTCCTTTTTACTTCTTTTTAAATAAAGGAAGTACTGGATTCACCCCAAAAATTCGAAATTGAGTTTTCAACAGATCTTCACGTTTTAGCGTCACCTGAACCCAAAAAACATGTTTTTGTTCATTGGTCTGTCTGGCTGTGTGTCTGTCTGTCTGTGAACAGAATATCTCAAAAACGAAAAGAGGTATGGCGTTGAAACTTCATATATAAGTTTTGTGTACTATGTAGATGCGACAGCAACCTTTTGAAGAAAATCGCATAGCCGGAAGTAGGTGTTTACCCTCGTAATTTTTCAGTTTTTTTCGATTTCTTCAAAAACGGCTCCAACGATTTTTTTCAAACTTTACATTTTGATAAAATTTTTAATGTGTATTGATGTGAGATAGGTGATTTTCCAGTTGAATACTTCTAAAATGGGTTTCTTTTGGTTTTGTTTTCTATTTTTTTATTAACTCCTATTTTAAATAGAACATAAGGTATATTATTACATTTTTGAATTCAGCTTAAAATTTTAGAGAAAATTAATTGTCTCTTCAAGTAACGCTCTATTTTGTACCGTTTTTGTAAAATTTGTAATTTTTGAAAAATTTTGACAAATTCTTAAAATTAAAAATCAAATTTTTGGCTAATCATAAGATCACTGTAAAAGGAACTTATGTGCGGGTATCACACCAGATTTTTCTTTGTCTTTTCCACTGCAGGTATTGTACTGATATTCCAGCACTCGAAGTATTTAATAGTTTTGGTTTTTCTTCTACGTCATCTTGTACTCCATACTTAATTAATTGCAGTAAATGTAGTTTTTTGTCTTCTTCACGATCAATATATTCTGATTCAATGTCATGTTTCATACCGTCTGGTTAGACTCCCTGAAGAATTTTGGTTTCTAAAAATAGACGTTGACCATTTACGGTCAGGATCATCCAACCAGTTTGCGCCAGAAAGTCTTATCGACAGCTTAATACGGCTTTGTAATTTTTTATTCTTTATTTTATGATGCAAAGGCACCTGTGGGAGGTAAATACGTTTCGTTCTAGTTGTTTACAGATTTACAAATATTTTAGAAAGATTATCGGCCCTGTGAAGGTTTTCTAATTGTCATACAATGTAGATTTGTTCTCCCTAATTGTACAGAGAGGGATTCTTTTGTCTTCTTAAACCTTTTGAAAAATTGGTTTTCTGTAATGCCCCTGTTTTTTATGCTAGCAGGACACCTTAAAATTGTCGAAATTTGAATCATATATATTATGGGACAATAACGTATTTCTAACCTGAAAATGTATGTTTCGCTTCTATTATCCCTAGTAGATAAATATTATCCACTTTCCCGATTATCGTCGCGAATCGTATATTCATCTCCATTATCAACTATACGAAAAACACTGCACTTCTATCATCGATTCACCTTATTTCACAATTTGTCGCAGAAAACGCAATTATGCACAAACGGCTATTCGTTTGTCAATATGTTTTGCACAAATTCACAAGAATGTCTTCTTCTCGTTTGCCTAAAATTTACATTTGCTAATAATCAGCACCTAATATAACTGAATATTTCATGGTCTGGATGATATTGGCTTTTAGTTAGACACAAGACACTTATTTTATGTATCCACAATTTGCAGGTGAAGTACTGAATAGATGTACAATATCCAGATGAGCCTAAAATAACTGACACGCAATATTACCCTCATATACGAAAACGGCCCATAAATTATTCAGGGAATTATGTTCCGGATTTTGTGAATTTAGTTCAATTCAGGTACTGGAGATAGCCAGCTATTAATCAATAGCTAACAAAATGTAAAACGGTCACGCAGCCACATCTTGATGTTTTAAGTAAGGGAACATTGCGGTAAAATTAATGTAATCTCAGTAGTACAAGTATTGATCAAAAGTTCTTTAACGTCTTCACCAATAAATAATTGATAACGAACCTATTTGCTCAGGACTGCAAAATAAAAAAGTGCCTGAGTTAATGAGATTCTTAAAATACCTGGAGTCAAAATATTTAATTAATAACTTAGGCAGTATTAAAGTAATTCCAACATTCCATTAAGGAAAATACCATGCATTCCTTAAAAATGTAAATGACTGCCCCTTCTACAAGTACAACATTTAAATACTTCGTGGAATAATGTATCACAAAAGCAATGCATGTTATCTACTTAAAATGATTTAGTTTTAACATTAAAGTATGCAAAAAAGCAATTATTGATTAATGAAAATATAATAAATGGTGACCCATGTGTAAGAGATCTGTTCTTTATCGTTATCATCATTTTATAAGCAATTCTCAGTAGTAAGACTAGATTATTTATGGTTCAGAAGAAATTTATAGAAATTACATAATTTTAACTACCTAACGTTTAATGTATAATATCTACAACATTGAGCATTTCTCGATATTCAGCCTGTCTTAAATCCCATAAATTTACAATCAATGTGCGATAATCGTTGTACGTAGTAATGCAACTAATGCTTAGTGAACATATGGATTATTTACTGCCTTATAATCGTTATTTATCTCAGCAATTTATAATCATTTACCGTAAGTAACTATTTCTGGATTTTAACTTAGCTGTTTAAGGTAGTATACAATTGTGACGAATATAATGCTACTTTTATTCAACTGAGAATTTTTATTTTAAATGTAAAATTGATATGAACTCAAACTAAACATAATTTATCATCTCAGAGAATTTAACTGGCTTATAACTTTCAAATACGGCAATTGCATTTGTGATTCATTATGCTTTAAGTAGTTTTAAATGTTATACCAGTTTAATCAGGTAGTATGTATGTCTGGAAGAATTAAACAAACTATACAATGACCTGTGTGACTAGTTAATAAAAATTTACAATCTAATTATAAATTTAACAGACCTTATTGGGACTAGTTTTTTAAGGAATATTTCTTTTGTGCCTTATAAAAGCAAATTAAATCTGATCACGGATTCATGAGCTATTTAACCTGATCCCGTTTTCGGAGGAAATCCATTAAACACAGGACGTTGAACGCCGGAAAACATGAACAGTGCATCCTCAATTTTAAATTTTATGATAATAGTCATAATTGCCAATATAAATTAACTTTAGTTATGGGACATTAATTTTGCTATAAGAATATCAAATTATCTTTTTCCAATTTTGCTTATCAAAATGATCGTTACATATATTGAATTTCATTATTAAAACAACATTTTAATCATAAAAGCGAATAAAATTAATCAAAACAGTGAATAAAATATTTCTAACAACACTTTATTCACACTGCTATTGACAACACGAATAATAAATATTATACACCAAGTGAATTAAACATACGTTTATTCACGAAAAGATTTTGGGCTCACGAGCACGCAGTGCGAGTGAGATCAAATCGTTGAGTTAATAAATGTTTAATTCACGTGGCGTATATATGTTTTTATTCAATTTTGACGAAATTTTGAATAAAAATTTTTAAAATATTCAAATTTATATCGCCTGCTGCTCTTAAATCACTGACCAAATATCATATAAAACACCACACTTACTGTGTGCCAAACGTCAAAGTGACGTTTGTCACTTGCTTACAGCCATACACAAAATTGGAAATAAATGACATTAAAAATATTCAAATAAAGATAATTATACATTACACACTACAAAGAGAAAGAATAATTTAATGTAAGTATTTGTAGAAATCATAAAAATAAGTTTGTTCTTCATTGAAACGGTTTTAAATCTCTAGTGAATTAAACTTTTTTAATTCTCTAGTGAATTAAAACGCTTTTATTTCTCTTGTGAATCATATAGTGTTTATGAAGGTTGTTATGGAGTTAATAATGTCACTTTAAACTGACAAAATTGAATAAAAAAAATAAAACGCCGCACTACCTTTGAAATTTTCGTTGCTAAGATCGTTTGTTTCATGTCTCATGTGACATTTCACGCAAATTCTTCAATTTGCCGATTTCAAGTCCGAAACGGTGTTTGAAATGGCAAGTAACATGAAAGAAAGCATACCAGAAGATATTCTGAACGAAGCTGCGACTGCAGTATCCAATTTATTGCCAGAAAGATCTAAATTATTTACGAAAAAGAGTACCAAACATTTTGCGACTGGAAGACAATAAAAACTGTGAAAACTGTTAACGAGGAAATACTTTTAGCATATTTCTTAGAAAAATCGCTGAAAGTAAAGGTGTCCACCTTATGGTCTCATTAGTCGATGCTCAGAGCAACGCTATCCATAAATGAAAATATTGATATTTGCAAGTACGTAAACCTAACTATTCAAAATTTTATTTAATTATTTTGGAGTTCTTCAGGTTTTCAAGGTTCATCGCTTTTATAAAAAGATAATCTAAAGGTTACAAACCAAAAAAGTCGAAAACTTTTGAAAAAACTGATTTTTACAAATTTTCATCCGAGGCCCCTAATGAAATGTACTTATACAGTGAATTTATTTTAATGGTTAACATAGCAGTTTCGTTTCTATGCCTGCATTTAATCATACAGGTCATTCCCATAGTTACCAATGAAATCAATAGATTAGAGCATTTATTTACGAGTTAACATACGAATTTGAATTAGGTACTTGCTAAAAGAAACTTTATTTTGTTACCGGAATGTAGGTATGCAACTAAAAGTATATACGTAGGAACAACTTGTGTGTTGTGTTTTTGCTTCAGTTGTATATATACATTAGGATAACTTTTAATTGTCTTTTGACAAGTAATCATTCCTATGTTAACTCTTAAAATACACGATCTAATCTATTGGTCTCATTTAGTAACTATGGAAATGACCTGTATGATTAAATGGTGGCATAGAAACGAAATGCTTATGTTAACTATTAAAATAAATTCCCTGTATATGAAGGTACGAATTTTTATAATAATCCTTGAAATACGTTTCCTAATTTTCATTCTTTATAGGTAGTATTAATTATGGGTATAGCTGGCGGATGTAGAATTGACGAACTACATAAAATTCGAGTTGATGATATTGATGAGAAAGAGTCTGTTCTAATAATTTCGCTTCCTGTAAATGTTCTTTTACGTTTGTCTAAATGAGGAAATTTTTTAGAACATGTAAATTGGATAAAGAAGAATATTTTCATTTAGGCAACTGTAAAAGAACATTTACAGGATTTTTGTAACAGTAATTCGTTAACAGGGCTAGATTCGAGTTTTTAGGAGCCATTTAAATAGGTATTAATCAGAATTGAAAAATATTTCTCTTAAAAAGCGCATTGCATAAAACACGTAAACATACTACTAAGTAAAAATCAGTTGGTATATATTTTAGGCAAGCACAAATTATTGACTTAAAAATATTTTTTGGAAAATCAAAAATAAAAATGTTTCCCATATTATGCCGACTTTTTGGCGGACACTGTATATATAAAATCAAATTCATGCTGCTAATGCACACATTATAGGAATTAAAGGCTTAAGAGTACAAAAATTATCACCACTATCTCAATAGTATATTGTAATACAAGTGTGGAAAGAATGCCATTGAAATGTGAAACATGGACCACGGGTGCTAACGAGTGTTACATTTACAAAAAAGTTTTCCAACAGCATTCTTTACACGTGTGTTACATACTATTTCTCCTACAGCGGCTTCGCATTCTGCAGGAAATTTAATTTTTCAATTTTGAAAGTTGTCAAAAAAATAGACATTTGTAAAAAAATGCACATTTGTCAGTTTTAGCCAATCAGATGAGTATTACTTGACATTAGAGCGTAGAAAGTATTGACATTAGAGCGTAGAAAGTATTGACATTAGAGTGCAGAAATTGATCACGCAAATTCGTGCGCAAAGTGAGTACTTTCAGCACCCAAGTAGGAAAAATATCTTTATAACTATAAACAGACCAAAGGGTAATGATCTTAAGGTATACTACAGGGTGTTTCAAAACGGATGGGACATCGATTGGTCATAGATTTCTTAAGCTATAATAAACCGATTAAACCTAATATACCTTAGTACACAACTCGCTCCAGTAAGAAATGATAGGGCTTTGAAGTTCATTTTCTTCTTGTTATGTTAATTTCCACAAATGTACAGATACCGATTTGAATTTTGGTATACATACATACTATTATGTACTGCACTAGTAAAAAATGTTTGCTACGCTAAACTTGAATGTAAGAGACACTTTACCTATATCTGAAAACTCTTTTTAGCTATAACTTTGTTACTTATAACATTTATTTAAATTTTAAGTTATTATCCGTCACCGACCTCATTAATTGATTTATTATTGTTGTTTACTAGATCACAATCAGCACCCATTGTTGTTGTGATCATGGCTACTTGATACATAATTACATTCTTTGAAACACACCCGGTATAATTGAGCATGTCCTTGTAGGTGCTCCAATTTAATTTCATTGATAAACCAATAATACATATTCACACACTTGTTGTTAGTTATAGATACTGTAATTTATGAAAATATTTTTTTTAAAGAGTGACATACACACACGTGTTGAAAATTACAGTTTTTCGTCTGGACTAATTAGTATTTTACGTTGAAATAAAATATATATTGCCAAGGTTTATTTTGATGACACTTTTTGAAACATCTTAATTGGTATAATTATGATTAATTTTAAAATCTTAAAAAGCTTACTTAATTTCCAAGGTTGAAATATATCATTTATGCAAATGGTTTTACTTCGATTAGTATATTTAACAGTAAGGCTAGCACTGAAAACTCAATATTCTACAATCTGTGCGTGCCCACAAAGGGTCTTGATTACGTAGTAGTGATATTTGTTTTCAATTTAAATGTTTCGTGGGTTTCAAGAGCGAGTAATCTTTATCGACTGTTAGAGTTTGGTTCTCCAGATATTTTTGGAAAACTTTGTAAGTAAGTGGATAAAATGTTTTAACTCGTGTGTTCCTTGGTTCAAACATCGTTTATGGTCAGGGTGACGGGTGTGGAACCATAGTATTCTGAGATGCCGATTTCTGCAATCTTTTGTTTGATTACTACGGTATACTTTTGGGTTTCTTTAGGTTCCAGTATGTAAATGTAAACAGTTTTGATAATCAATGAGCTCGCTAATTATTAATTTCTTCAGAAAACTAGCACAAGTACACATATATGTTTGCATTTCCTATACCATTTCTTCATTCACTTTCTTCTCTCCTTCTTCCACCTTCAATATAGGTTTCCTTCCAGCGCTTCCGGTGACGAGCTGGGCTTCTTTTGCTTCTTGGAAAATTATCTCTAGCCCGTTTCTTCTTCCCTCGCTAACAATTTTTAAATAAACTAAATTATTCAGAATTTAATTGGGGGTTATTAAATAATCTGGAGCGAGCGTCAATAACAATATGAATATAAAATATTGTTGGTCTCTAAGGGGCGCTTAAAATGTCTGCTATTAAACATGTTTTTAATAATTTTTGTTCAAACATTCGCGAGTTTAACGTTTTGTTAAAAATGCGTTTGTTGAGGACGATAACAGGTTCTAAATAAAGACAGTTATACATGGCAGCACTTAGGAGTGGATGATCTACATACATTTGTGGAGCACAAATTACACTGATGTTAACTTAATCGAAATTACGTGATAAATGTGGAGCTGGCGACAGTTTAACAGCGTAGTACAGTGATCGATATTACGCAGTGGAGTTTGTAATGGCTGCAATTAAAGTAATTAATTAACCAAAATTGCAGTCACACCAGCGTCGCATTAACACTCCAGGTAAATGAGCACAAAAAGACGAGATGCAATTTCACTACAATCAGAAGGCAAGATCCCAGCTCTGTCTTAGCTGCAGTTTGTAGTATAATGAAAACATCCGAAGATACTGGGATAAAACGTTATTACTACAAACTTAATTTAGAAAGCAAGCAGCTTTTGTCTTTTAATGTCATCCGGCAAACGTGTCTACAAAAAGGTCATCGCAGAACCTCACAGAAAAAATAACTGCCTTGAAATTGTGCAGTGATTATTCTGGTGAGACGATGAACGTACAATTACGTGTAAACCAATACATCACTGCCGACTTTTTCAGTGACTGTACTTTGAATTAGAAATAACGATCTAGGGTGGCGATTGATTTTGTGCGTATGTGTTCCTTGGAAGCTTTTCATGAATCGGTGGATGCAATTGTGATATTTTATGGTTTTTACAATAATTTACAATAATTCCTATAAAAGCTGATTTTCTTTAGGATTTCGAAACAAGGTTGAGTATTGCATAATCACAGTTTTTGATAATGAAGACATTGTGTAAATTATGCCAAAGGTTATTGAAATTAATAGCTTGACAGTATTACAATCAATATGATTAAATCCAATTATATAGTATTAAATCGCAAAGACATCAGATAAAGCATAATTATACGGTTTCCAATTAAAATACACTTTTTCAACTACAGGCACAGGTACTACGGGTACAGGTTTTGAGCTGCGTGGAAAGAATGGCTTTGGAATTTATTTCGATTTATGCGACCGGAAAAGACTGCGACAAAGAAGTAATAAAGTAATATGATTTGATTTCGATTCAATTCAGACCGTTTAAGCAATTCATTTTATTCTCGATTTCAATCTAAAGAGCTTTTATCGTTGGCAGGAAACACGGAGCGAGAATCAGACGGAATATATTGACCTCGGTAGTATGCCATTTCATTAAGTGTTGTGGTTGAACAAAAAATGTTTTAAAAAATGAGATTGTATATACTAAGTTTTAAATAAGAATGCAGTAGGTGGCGCTTTAAACTCAAACTCAGTTTTACACTAAAAAAATATGTTTGTTTTCCTGCTCGTCCTTTGCAATAATTTTTTGTCCTATATAATGTAAATAAACGTTGTAGGCCAGACCATTTTGTCCACTATATACAGGTTTCCTTTTATAATTCTAGGATACGTACCAAATTTGAAATCTACAATTATAAAAAAAAATCATTTTCAGATCGTTGTAATGATTACTTTGTGTCGACCAATCACTGCCATTGTTACGACTACTACTTAGTTCCTAATACGGAATGCTTATTTGAAAATGAGTATAGGTAGTTATATTTTTCTTAGATTAAATTCAATAGTTAATGTTACATTGTTTATTGCACTTCCGTGTAGTTTTGTAATAAACATATTTTCTATTATATTTCCGAAAACATGACCTTGAAGGTAGCGAATGATTAAATAAGCGTCAATGTATGGAATAATAAATCTATACTTTGTGAAATTGCGGAGCCTAATATACTATGTACATAAGCTGCATAAATGACTTGTAATGTGTCCGCTATTGTTTTCAGAACATAAGCAATAACAGCCTTTGAATTCCTTTATATTTTCAGTGTTGCTGTAATGGAACATAACCACGCTGTGTTAGAAAATCAAAAACTACAAGCAATTTTGAAGACAGAAAATGTGTATTTGTGCAATAGCTTTTCTAATATGTATTAATGTCAAGAGAACGTCGATGGCCGGTGACATGATGATAAATAAAGTTATACATAAAAAAGTAGAATCTTAGAAATCTAGAATTTTAGAAATGTTATTTTCATATTCTGGTATTATACGTTACGCAATTATATAATAATTACGAAATAAGCTAATTGTGTCTTTCTTTCTACTTCTTACTACTTACAAAAGGAGATTACAAAAAACTCCAATTTTAATTTACAAAACTAACATCAAATTAATATAAAAATATTACATAATAATATCAAAATATTTAAATAACGTAATTATTTTTGTTTAAAAATGATAAGGAAACTCAGAAAATTTAAATAATCACATAAGTAAAGCAACGAAACCGACAACTCCAAGTAATACGATAAATTCAGAAGATTCACAAAAATCCCCACTCATGGTGGATTATGTATTTTTGTGTTCATTTAAGTCATGTTTAACAGCTTCATCACGATCGTGCGAAAATATTTATGAAAGTGTGAAAATAACTTCAAATCATATTGGTCACATTGATGATTTTCTATTATGAGGTTTGGTAAAAAGTTAGGGAACGTCGTTTCGCTGCTTTCCGGTCCGAATGCACCACTGAGGCGGACATAATAAACCAAAACGTAAAAACTGTTTCTAACAACATTTTTCACACACCGATTAGCTCTTGTCTATATCAAATTAAATAAATATTAAACACTTCTTTTGCTTGATTTCCCTTCTGAGAGATTATTATTTATTAATTGAACATCGCATTTTTGAGATATTTAGCAAAACTTTTGTTTTATTGAAACACCCTATACATTCTAACATATTTTGAAATAAAATTACATTCTCTTCAAACAAGTTTAAATGAGTTGTTACAAAAAAATGAAAATTAAAAATAGTTATTTAAATAATGTTTTGCCAAAGCGTTAAATAAAATGGTTAGGTAGCCATGAAAAAAAACCAAGTTTTATTTAACTAAACAAAAGATGACAGGTTTGTTTTCAATCTGTCAGATTAAAGACGCAAGAGCTTTTTCTTTAAAATAATTGTGATTTACTCAGTGAAAAATGTTTTTTCACATTTGGAAAAGTGTGATGTGTTGAAAGCGTACATAATATGTATAGTATGATCAAAAATGAATCCCAGCTAGTATGGCTATGGAATTGTTCCTAATTTATGAATATAGTTGTCTATAACTCACTTAAAAATCAAATGTCAAGTTTGACATTTAAGTATAAACATAGTTGCATTCATAAATTAGAAAAAAATCCATAGCCATACGCTTCATATTCGTGGTTATTATGAACATGAACATAACGCAATCTTCTAAATGAGCAGAATATAGTCTACCATCTACGATGATTGGAAAGTATTTTATACAGTTTCTATCCTCATTAAAATTTTCTTTATAACATGTTTTTCGCAACATGACAGAAATTCATTTTGTATATATAGCAATAAATAATAAGCTTGCAGTCTATTTTGTGAGAATTTTGAACTTTTTTCATACGATTTTTAGTGTTTTGGCGACTTCAAATGACAAGTATATAAAAAAACACTTTATTGTTTGGATATTCAATTAATATCATTTTCAAGTGTTTTTAAATAATAAACTATAAATTGTGGTCTTACTTTTCATATTTTAAATAATAATTAAACCAAATGTATGCCATGAAATGTAATGTTTAAAACAATCCTTTTAATAATTGCACTATACCATAGCCCCCTCTTAGAGTGAATATTATTATTTACTACACTCATACAATCCTTCTTTTATGAAAACCCAGACAGAGTTAGAATGGGCCAGTATAAGCTACTCATAATATAAAAAAGTTCTACTAAATAAACCATAACTAGTTAGTTTAAGAGTGCAATATTCCAAATAATAACCAATAAACGTACACTGTACAACCTTTTTCTGTATTAGGTATCAATATTTTTTTAGTGTTGGCACGGACTCGTGTGATGTCCGAGCCCAGGTACAGTTGTAACCCCCACCGTAGCAAGAGATAAAGTTGTATAATTTACTGCTGATCAATATTTAGAAACAAGTTTGAACTACTTATATAAAAAATTCTAAAAATGTTGATTTAATTTTTTGCTGTACCTATTTTAAAATTTTGTGTACATTTTCATAAAACAGCTAGTCATAATTTTATTCAATGCTTAAAGAATTGTTGTGACCTATCAGATTATCTAAAACCATCAATTTTTATTATTCCATCAAATGATTGTTGGTAGTTATTATGAAAGACTAGCAAGATGCCCGTTCTTCGTACGGACTACAAATGCTTGTTTTTTCTTCTAAATCTCAAATGCATTCTAGAGTGTCCCCCTCCTCCATCACTCAATACGCTAAACAGTTTACCACTTTTCGTCTCTTAGGGGTGCAATTTCTAAAAAAAATCAGCCCCTTTTATACTGAAATGAACCCACAGCGAAAAATAATTTTAACTTCCTACTTCTATTCAGTTTTCCCTTTTAGCGGTTTAGGGGTGAAATTTAAAAAACCCTTAAAAAGTTTTCTAAAGATTTAAAAATACATCTATATGCCAAAAAAGAATGATCTAACTCAACAAACACAGGAGATACAAAGAGTTCTATAATTCACCCCGAATTCAAATTCGCACCTTTTAAGGGTTGATTAGGGCAATGAAATGTGGTTTTAGACATTTGCATTGGATAGCTACTCATGCAAACGCCAAGTCGATATCTTACCGGGCCTAAGAGATATTGTGGAATTCGTTAAAACTTAGTTTACCGCTTTTTACCCTTTTAGGGGTACATTTTTCAAAATCACTTAAACCATTTTTTAGATATTTTTAAAATATATCTATATACCAAAAAAGACTGATCTAACTCAATAAACATTGAAGTAACGAAGGGTCTTTAATTCACCCCCTACCCTTTTTCAGTTTTTCCTCCTTTTACCTCTTTAGGGTTAAAATTTTCAAAATCCCGTACACCTCTTTCTAAATATTTTAAAAATACATCTACATGCCAAAAAAGAGTGTTTTAACTCAATAAACATAGGAGATATTTAGGGTTCTTTAATTCAGCCCCCAATCCAGACTTGAACCTTTAGGGGTTGATTAGGACAAAATCGTAAAATACGTTTTTAGGTATTTGCATTGATAATCTTTGCAAGTAGACACCAAGTCGCTATCTCATCGGGTCTAAGAGATATTGAGGAACTCGTAAAAACACATTTTACCCCTTTTCACCCCCGTAGGGGAGGAATTTAAAAAAATCTCTTTTAACCCATTTTATTATAAAATGGAACTCACAACTAAAAAAATTAATAAATTTAACCCCCCCCCCCCTTCACCACTTTTTAGTTTATCCTCCTTTTACCCCTTTAAGGTTAAAATTTTTAAAGTCCCTTACGCCCCTTTCTAAATATTTTAAAAATCCATTTGTATGCAAAAAAAGAATGTTCTAACTCAATAAACATAGGAAATACTTACGGTTCTTTAATTCATCCCCAATCCAGATTTGCACCTTTATGGGTTGATTAGGGCAAAATACTAAAATAAGTGTCTAGATATTTGCATTGATAATATTTGCAAGTAAACACCAAATCGCTATCTCATCGGGTGTAAGAGATATTGAGGAACTTGTGAAAACACATTTTACCCCTTTTCACCCCCGTAGGGGAGAAATTTCAAAATATCCCTTTTAACCCATTTTATTGTGAAATGGAACTCACGGCGAAAAAAATTAATAAATTTAGCCCCCCACACCTTTTCAGTTTTTCCTCCTTTTACCCCTTTAGGGTCAACATTTTCAAATTCCCTTACACCCCTTTCTAAATATTTTAAAAATCAATCTATGTGCCAAAAAAGAATTTTCTAACTCAATAAACATAGGAAATACTTAGGGTTCTTTAATTCACCCCCAATCCACATTTGCACCTTTAGGGGTTGATTAGGGCAAAATCCAAAACTACGTTTCTAGGTATTTACATTGATAATCTTTGCAAGTAAACACCAAGTCGATATCTTATCGGGTGTAAGAAATATTGAGGAATTTGTGAAAACACATTTTACCCCTTTTCACCCCCTTAGGGGTCGAATTTCAAAAAATCCCTTCTTAGCACTAACTTACGTAACAAACCGAACCTTCCACCCAAATTTCAAGTTTTTAGTGCCAGTGGTTTCGGCTCTGCGTTGATTAGTCAGGGTTGTGACTTTCCTTTATACAGGGTGATTTTAAAATGTTTCGCCAAACTTCGGGGTATTGTTCTACACACCAAGGCAAGTAAAAAAGTCCATGTAAACATGTGTCCGAAAATCGCGCGTTTCCGAGTTAGGAGCAATTTTTGAACTTGGGAAGTAGTCCAGTCAAATGGTGCTCAAAAAAGGGCGAATAGGGGAGATGTTGGGTGGAGTTCTGATATTTGGTTCCTATATGTTTTTTGGGTCGCTGTACACGAATATCAGGTTTTCCAACAAGAATTTTGACCGGAAACACGTTTTTAAGCAAAAACCGTGTAATAAATCGTTTTTTTTAGTTTTTCTAAAATTACTCGAAAACTATCCAATTTCGTAAATATTGAACCTATATGAAATAAAAGAGAGTAAAATTTCTTACATTTTATGTACTAGCGGTTTTTTCTCCGATCAATCGTTCAGCCGCGAGAGCGCCGCGAAGTTAGGTGTTAAAAGGGAATTATGACAGTTTATTTCAAAGTAACTCGAAAACTATACATTTTCGTAAATCAACAATGGTATATGAAATGAATCTTCATAATTGAAATGTTGGCAAACCCGATACTCGCGTACAGCGACCTAAAAAACATATAGGAACCAAATATAAGAACTCCAAAACTTTCCCTTATTTTCTACCATTTGACTGGACTATAATTTTGCGGCGCTCTCGCGGCTGAATGATTGATCGGAGAAAAAAACCTCACATACATAAAGTGTACGAAACTGTGTCCTCTTTTATTTCATATAGGTTCAATAGTTATAAATGATAGATATCTTTTGGGTACTTTTAGAAAAACTAAAAAAAATCGGTTTTTTACAAGGTTTTTGCTTAAAAAAACGTGTTTCCGGTCTAAAATTTTATTGAAAAACCTGATATTCGTGCACAGCGACCCAAAAAACATATAGGAACCAAATATCAGAACTCCACCAAAACTCTCCCCTATTCGCCCTTTTTGAGCACCAATTGACTGGACTACTTCACAAGTTCAGAAATTGCTCGTAACTCGGAAACGCGCGATTTTCGGACACATGTTTATATGGACTTTTTTACTTGCCTTGGTGTGTAGAACAATACCCCGAAGTTTGGCGAAACATTTTAAAATCACCCTGTATATGTATATAGATTACAGTAATTACAATTAATTGCCTCCGGATTCATTGCTCTTAAATTTGTTAGGGGTTGCTGTAAACAGCTGAATTCATAAAAATTGTATAAATACTACAAATAAACAAGCAAAAATAAACTTCATGTTAGTATCAATTAGTTTTAAATGTCAGAACGTTTTTTAAAAGTCTAAAAGTTGCTTTAGAAAGTTTTCGCATAATAAAGACATTTAAAAAGAAAAATTCAAATTTTCAGTATTTTTCAGATATCTAAGAATCTGAAAAACATGGGTTAAATAAAATTTATTTTTAAAAAGATTAATCCGTACAAAGTTATATAACTTTATCCCAATTTAGCTGACATAGAATTCCTTACATTAAATGAAAGTCCCTGCGTATAGGTACTGGAAAAACGGACACTCTGTATTTAGCTAGCCAGTATAATCCCTAATAAAATTTTTAAAAAAATTCTAAGCTTGGGGAGTGTAAATATCGGGCAATCTAGTAAAGCAGCCCAGCAAAATTTTACATTTTAAGTCTACTAAGCTGACAAGTTTTTTCTTTACTTGGCAAACAAGCATTTATTAAAATAGAGCCTTCAACAAGTATACATGCAAAATATCTGTAGTACCTGCAGCTCCATATTACGTTTGTTTAAAATTTTGCGTATTGTTTTTACTTCCTTTTACAATAAAGGAAGTATTGGATTCACCCCAAAAATTCGAAATTGAGTTTTCAACAGATCTTCACGTTTTAGAGTCCGCTGAACCCAAAACACATATTTTTTTTCATTGGTCTGTGTGTCTGTGAACAGAATATCTCAAAAACGGAAAGAGGTATGGCGTTGAAACTTCATATATAAGTTTTGTGTACTATGTAGATGCGACAGCAAGCTTTCGAAGAAAATCGCATAACCGGAAGTAGGTGTTTACTCTTGTGATTTTTCAGTTTTTTAAATTTTTTTCAAAAACGGCTCTAACGATTTTTTTTAAACTTTACATTTTTAATGTGTATTGATGTGAGATAGGTGATTTTCCAGTTGAATACTTCTAAAATGGGTTTCTTTTGTTTTTTTTTCTATTTTTTTTATTAACTCCTATTTTAAATAGAACACCATGTATATTATTACATTTTTGAATTTAGCTTAAAATTCTGGAAAAAACTTTTTTCTTGAACTAACGCTCTATTTTGTACCGTTTTTGTAAAATTTGTAATTTTTGAAAATTTTTGGCTGATTATAAGATCACTGTAAAAGGAAGTTGTGTGCGTGTATCACACCAGATTTTTTGTTATACTAAACTGCACACTCAAATACTGAGGCATTAGCCACGTATGAAGCCATTATACAAGAATGGTTCTATTGAACCTAAGTTTATTTGCATGGTAATTAACAAATCACTAGAACTTTAACAAAAAAGAAACATTGCAAGATGATTATAGTACTCTACAGACTGGTTTTTATTAAGGTAAGGAGAAAACACAAAATGCTTTGAAAACTAAAAGTTATTTAGCTGAAACAGCTCTTGTTCGTGCCATAAGACCTTACTTTTGCTCTCGCGTACACAATGGTGTTGTTAACCCCAATTCCTTAGCATCAGCAATATTTAACGGGTAATCTCACCGATGTTTTACAAAATGTGTTTAATCAACAGTTGTAGTTTCGCACGAGTGGTTTGCTTAGCTTGCTGCAGTTTCATCACAAGCAAATTCAAGCACCCAACCTTTCCACAAAGTATACATCGTCGGCATTGTACCATGAACTCTTATATGATACAAAGCGTCTTGATTTTAATGCTTGAAAGCAGAATATTTCACATATGAATAAATTCATACAATTCTAAATAAATATTTGAAGCTGATAACTTGTAAGCAGTAAAATTGCCTATATTTCTTGTATGTCATGTTTTAATTAAGATTTTAGTAATTTTCAAAGTAACTTACCAGAATAATACATATTTTTCTATTGTTGCGCAGAAATATCTGGATATTAAATTTTAGAGATATATTACAGCAGAGATGGTTTTCCAGTTACTGAAAACTGACCTAAAAAATAAAAAGAGTCGCACAGAAATATGTCAGTATATTACATCGATTCAATTATTACCAGGCGATGATGCTGGTATGACGGAGGTAAAGAATTTGGCCATGACTATATACTGATGTGGAAATAATCTTGTGTTCAATCAATATTTCTGTAAATACAGTTGAGTAATTCGATAATTGCCTCGATCTACGAAGAGTAGTTAATCACAACATTCAATAAAAACTCTCAACTTTTTCGGGAAGGTAAAATAAGTTTCTGAATTTAAGACCAGAATTGATGATCCGAATAGCATGCACGTATAACCCGCATTACTATTCTTAAAATACTTGAACCTAATATTAGATATCTAATTTTGAAAAATTCGTACTTACCTATTTGTTGAAATTAACAGCTAGTAATATTTGATAAAAGCCTAGTATTGTATCTTTAAACGCAGCGCACTTGGAAATGTTTACATAAAACGAACTGAGTTTACATTACATTATTTTAAAATATTAGAGATTGTACGTTCTACATCAGTTTCCAGATAAACAAGCAAATGTCAGCTATAAACAATAGTTTTTTTTGTGAAAAATCCAATAAATACTTTTGGTTTGCGTTTACTTACAAAAACGGTTTTTCTGCGTCTTATATAAAAATGCTTCCTTCGATGGCAGCTCTAACAAATTCAAGAAACCTTTACGTAAGAAAACCTTCCACTATAGAATCGCAAGTTACATCTTCGAAATCGAGTAAGCAGATTTCACAACAAAAGTTGTTCTTAATTGCTTCTATCATCTTTACAATAGCAGGCGGCTACTTTCACACACTCTGCAGCACTCTACTGTAAGAGTTAGTAGGTAATCAAGGTCTTTTTTAGACATTTTATTTCAAAATTCTATATCTTCCACCATATTTTATATTTAATAACGTACGAGAGGATTTAATGGAAATTTATTGCTTTCAGAAATAAGATGCCGCGTCCGCGCTTCGTAAAGATAGACTTCCCTTAATGCTGATAAAAGGTTCGAGCGGTTCATTCATGCTTTAGGTGCGAAACGAAGTACAAATTATTATGTACTCTCTATTTAATTTTATCCCCCACCCCAAATTTACACGCACCCAAGGCGAAGAAACTGCTTTATGGCTATTAAAAGCTTGAGTTACTTACTCATATCCGCAGACCCGTGAGTCTAACGAGATTATATCAGCTTATGAAGATGTGTGGAGATAGCACTCCACAACTGTCAGTTACCTGCAGCCGTGTACGTGCTTCCAAAGCTAAAAGCGTGAAAGTGATGCAAGTAGGAATTTAATATTGGATCTTTCAATTCCTGTTACAGAACTGTATGATATGGCGGTTACTGTACAATGGCCAACCAAATATTGTTTATTAGATTGGTTTTGGAAACTGTTAATTACA
Source organism: Agriotes lineatus (assembly GCA_940337035.1). Taxonomy (NCBI): domain Eukaryota; kingdom Metazoa; phylum Arthropoda; class Insecta; order Coleoptera; family Elateridae; genus Agriotes; species Agriotes lineatus. The sequence continues at coordinate 88,882,130 of OW679194.1, forward strand.
TCGTTTCAGTTCGCAATGCACATGATTGTAATAATTCAATTTTGATATCGCCCGAAAGTTTAGATTTGACACTACAAGTTATGTATGGCGATTTTGATAACATTATTAAAAATACCCAAAAGTGTATAGCTACAGCATTTAAAGAGCGAGAATGAAACATGATGTTCAAAGGTTTTTTTAAACCAATTACTGAACCCCTTAACCACCGATTATTTAAACATTTCGACAAAGCCGAACACATTTAATGGTTATAGCGAAACACATGCATCGATTGTGAGCGATTTTGACCACTCTATATTTTCAAAATAGAAACCTACATTAAGGCACCTGACAAAAAAGGACCCCCCCTATTTGGCAAGCATTTTCAGGCCGTCTTTAAAGATTGGAAATTTTCCAGAAAAATGAATGTTTATCAATATATTGTTTTCACAAATATCGGAAAAAACAAGAGTGCAGTAGTGATTATACAAGTATTTTACTAACCTTATCAAAACTACTCAAAGTAGTAAGCTGAGCGCATCGTTAGAATTCGGCTTTAGAAAAGGACACTCGACCACTCAGCAGTACAAAGAATAACCAAAAAAGTGGAACAAGGATGTTTTTTATAGCGATCTTTCTAGACATAACACGTACATTCGACAAGGTCTTCATGGAATGGCTACAATCTAAATTACTAAAAACACAAACTGCACGTTACCTAATGGCAATTCGATTAGTGAATAGAAAATTTACAGTGTGTGTAGAACATCAAGGAGGAGTTCCCCAAAGAAGTGTGCTGGGGCAACACCTTCCACCATGAGGTATCTCCGTATTTGGAAGCCAGCATAGATACTACATTTACTTGCTGTACATATAAATAATAAACGCAACTTTACTCCTTAATTAATAGAAACACTCTCCTACAAAAAGTAGCAGAACATGTAAGACAAATATAAGAAAGCTTCAAATGATTTAGAATAAAGTTTTCTGCAGTAACTTAACTATAAAATTGTGCCCCCTCCCCATGCAAGATCAAGTTGTGCCCCCCTTTCGTAAAAAAATAACAACGTGTATCACGCCAGTATAACTTGAAAACAATTATGAGAAATAAAACCATAGTTTATATTTACTTTATTATATTATTTTAGCAATAAAAAAATGAATGTAAGTATGTATATCAATACACCAGGGACGTCCTAATACTTACAAACTGCGATACGAGTGTTTTTCAATTTTATTTCAATAATTTGAACATCCCCGCATTTAGAATCGAAAAATGTTCACTCTTACTTGTATTTCTGCAAATTCGTTTCGTGTTCATCTATGTCTATATTTTTTATGCGTGATTCTCTATAGCAGAAAGGGTTAAGTCATCTTATCTTTCTTGAGAGTCCCGGTCCCTTTTCTATTATTTCCATTTTTGTATGCGTCTCCTTTATTTATGTGTTCATTTATTTTCTATCTCTGGCGCTTAATTTTAATGTTTAAAAACCAGCACTTCTCAGTATTATTTTGATGTCCACGCATTTGCAAGTTGGTAAGTTGCTTCTTTTTTAGTTGTACTAACTATTGAGTTAGGAAGCCCTGGATGATAGCTGACGGGCGTCCCATTCCCCATAATGCATTTAATGAAATTGTTTTAAATTTTAATTCTTTAAAAATAATGAAGAGAAACTACAATTTCGGTGTCTGGGTGTGAAACTTCTCAAATATTTCTTATAGCTTTATGGAGAGCGGCTAGCTCATAAATTTTGTTAATAATATCGTAGATGACCTGATCAAACCTTTTCATGTGTATATGGTGCCCCAAAGCTTTTAACAGTAAAACTAGTAAATACAAAATTGATCAGGGCTCCTTTACCTGTATCTCCCCCCGCACTGTGCGGTTGTGGGTCTATAGCTACGCCAATAGTTTTTAGTATGATTATCAATGCCCACGAACAAATACATATGAAAATACATTGACGAAAACTTTTCTCATCAATATACGCAACAGTGGCAATGAAATCGTGCAACAATTAAGGCACAGAAACATTCACACGCGACTTAAACGTCAGTTACTTCACGGATTTATATGGTCTGATGAAGGCAACGGCAGTGAATATATTAGAGGATTCATGCTCCTCCGTGTTTTTCAGGTTATAACATTTGTTCAGCCAAGTAATATGTTGAATTGGTGTTTATTAATTTTTAGTACAATTTTCAAAATCTACCCAGTTTAGTCAGTACCAGAACAGCCAAGCTAATCTTTGACCGCTTTGTGTTACACTTCAGGCTTTACATATATTTTTCATTCTCTCAGTATACAAGAAATTGAATAAGAAATGAAAGTAGTTCGTCGAGTTATTTCCTGTTAACAAAAGTTGTATTGCAGTTCGGAGTTTAAAGTTTGAAACCGAAAGGAAATTTTATGGGAAGCAAGTTAATTTTTAATTATTTTTAATCGCGATCTTCTTTCATTGTCGGTACCATAAATGTGAATGCAATATTGTTACGCTCATGTATGATGCTTGTGTGATGTCACATTTGCTGCACCTACAGCTTTGCAGGTTATTTATTTACCGTAGTACGCAATTACTTAAATGCAGAAGCTTTAATATTTTTATCCTTCTTTGGAATCTACTGAGTGAGTAACGATGACATTGTGGTACAATTCTACTCCATTTCACGCTGATGCAAATAGGTATGAGAAATATCTTTTTTTTTTTGTTAACAGACATAGGTTTCTGTCAACTGTATTATGCACTATAATTTGTTTTACAAATTCGATATTTAATTTGTACTGTTATTTCCGAAAATAGCCAGTATGCCGGTGATTACAATTCGATTTTAACGGTACTGAGAAGGCCATCAGCATCAACTCTGGCTAAACATTAACTTGTTAAAATTCAAGCAAATGCACTTTGGCTTATATAAACAAACTACAATAGCTTTGTTGCAAAAGCGTAAACAAGTTTTTTCAAACAAAATTATCATACACGTTAACAGCTGTTGAGAAGAAAATAATGCTTGATTATTAAGTATGTCGTACCTAAAGTCAAATGATTATAAATATTGAGGTTGAAGGTTCCCAGAAAAAGACTGAAAGCTCATTTATCTTATGTACTTTACTACAAAATAAAGTTTGTAGGATACTGCAGTTCTGATGTTTTGGTCTCGCAATTTAAATTCGAATTATCTACCATCACTTTATTTCCTCTAGCAAAAAAGCAAAACTTACTCAAATAACTAATGGCAATCTAAAATTCGATATCTACAGACCTAATTTCAAACTAATCTATACTTTCTACTAATAATTTAAATTAACTGAATTTAGTTCGATGTTCTCTCAAAGCTAACTTTCGTCAGAAAATTAATCAACTCACCACTGCAAAACGAAACCTTAAGTATTTTTTTTACTTATCACGAACTGCGTAAAACGGAGTGGTTTCTGAATTCGTTAACAGTTTGTTAACGTTAGTTTTTTGTATAGTGATCAAATTCCTCATGTTTCTTGTCAAAAAATTGTTCTGAAAGTACCACTATTTTTACTGTTTTTTAACTATTTTATTTTAACAATATTTACATATTGACTGATTTTCGGGTTGCCGGATTGTTGAGTGACAGCAAAATCATGAAATGTCCATGACTGAGATTCTTTTTCCATTGCAGCTTGCAAGGATCGCTATGCAAAGAAACTACGTGTACAACACATTTTGAAATTCATCTTTTTTCACTCATTTTTTTCATTCGCCTTCGTTAATCAAACTGCAAATGCAAGAAAAAAGTATGACTTTCAAAACTAGTTGTACAAATAACTATTTTGAAACCCATGATATAGAAATGATTTAATTAGGGAGGCCCTAGCTTGCAAAGCTCGACACAGATTGACATTGAGATAACAATCTATATATAAAATTTGGGGTTCAAAGCATAAATATGAACATTTTTAACTCACTGGTGCTAGTACTGTCCAATATAAATCGATTTGTATAGGAAAATACTATTCTGTGGATATATTTTATTTGTCTGGGGCAACAGCAAAAAAGTAAAAACATTGAAACATCTAAATAAATTACCATAGAGACGAGATAATTCCATTGTAAGACAACTAATCGGAATTTAAAATAATAGAACAGCTATACATTATTATTACTATTATAGACTCTATGATACTACTCCGATTCATCACTCATTTAATTTGGCATCTGACGTATATCACAAATACGTAGCTTACATACAGATCGCAGAAAGTAACTATTTTAGCATCAAGGAGAATTTGCTGATGGTCGTAGCAGTGCTCGGTCATGTATTGTATTACTAGCAACTGTTAGAGCATCTGGTAACTAACTAAATATGTTCTAAACAGCATCCCCTCCTTTGGCAACCCTTTATGAAAAAGAAACTCGTGTCTTAATATACGAAAACTCCATTTCATATATAGTTAAGTGGAAAAAACCGTATGCAAGCCCCCCTTGGTACTATATGGATTCCAGTTGACTGTCGAAATGTGTACGTGACACTTGCCCTCACCCTGAGTTTCCGTATAAATAGAAATACTATATTTTGAAAAATAAGAAATCGAACATCCTCTATAGAAATAATTTGGTTAAACGATTACTAATTTAGAATTGTCTTTCTAAATTTAAATCTATATATTATTTGTGGTACAGTCACACACTGATTTATTATTGTACATTTACCAATCAAATAATAAAATCACAACCGATATTGCTGTGAGCACAAAATAAAATAAAAAATATTTCCAAATTGCTGAATTGAACGGAGAAATTCATACATCGTTTGAGTTTACAGCCATTCCAGTATTTAGCTTCGAGATGAGCGTCTATACAAATTACATAAGGATGAAACGACAACATTTCAGAGACACAAAGAACTTCAAAGCTCTATCTATACCTTTGCCGTAACAATTGCTTGCCAAAGAGATAAAATTACAGGATTTTCTGGGAGTTACGAGTTATATTTAGTTTGAGCCTTATTAACGTTAGCTCCTTGCAGAGGTATGATCAAACGGATCAACCTCTACGGTATAATCTTTGTGCTGATCTGTAACGCAACAGTTATGCAGGATACAGGCATATCAAGCTATTTTTAGTGTGGTTTGCGGCATGGTGTTATTGAAGTTCGTGTCCCTGTCGGATATGTCGTCACGCTAAACATATCTCACCGTTTTAAAATGCGCCTTTTTAATTGTTGAAACATCAGAAATACCAAACGTAATTACTAGTGAATTAAATTAAGTACTAATGAATACTTTTCCAAAACTTCCAAAATACGTAGAAAGGAAGATGATTTTATCTTCACCAACTTCAGATCACTAAGTTTTTCTCTTAAATGGACATGACGACTAATTGCCACAATTAGAGAACAAGTATGTAATGCAATTATTTCTTAAGTGAACATCATTACCGTGAAGGTATGTTTATCGTTTTTAAAGTGCTACTTTATTATTCACAATTTTAGGTAAATGCTGTTCCCAATAAGAATATTGCTAATTGTGTACAAAAACAAAAAAATGTTACGTGTCTATGACGTGGTATGATTAGATATTGCAAAAACTATGTTTATTTCTATGATAGCACGGTAGTAGTTAATTGTACACGTGTAGGCTAAACTGTATAGAATAACACTAATTGATATACGAACATCTTAATGAGTCCTGCTTTGTGTAGGTCGATAAAAAAACCACCATATATTTAAATGCCCCGTGGGGAATTACCCAGAATCAATAGAATGATTGATGTTCGACAAATGTGGAATACGATATTCTAGATAATGTTGTGAGCATAGGGGAATATATTTGAAACTATGGCATGCCTCTAAACCAGGGGTGTCCAACCCGCGGACGCAAAACATTTAACTTAATCAACCCTCTCGCCTATTAAAAAAAGTTGTACAAATTTTGAGGTTCTGAATTACTTCTATTTACCTACTTTGAAATAACAAAAATTATTGTGATAGTGCAAAAAACACTACTACATCTCCAACTTATATTTACTGGGAGATATATTCGGTGAATACCCATATATAATTATTTTTTAAAACAATAGTGCATTGTTTTATTAAGATTAAAGGTGGCACTTTGACTAACAATTATGTTGAATTTGCGACGCGAAGCGCAGCGCAACCAAGCAAACGTAAAATTACGAGTGAAACAGAGGCACTTTTAAACCGAATAATACATACTATATTTTCTGCAACCAAGCACCAAGTACAAAATATTCAAAATTGTAAATGGATGGCGTTTCTCATTTAAAAGTCATTTGGGACAGCTGCATTCATAGCTGACCACGTATAAGTTACTTTTGTTCTTAGGAAGAAAAAGTAGTTTTAATCATAGGAGCTATATAAAAGTGTTGCCTAACAACACGAATTTTTTGTATCGGTCTTCAGTGGCGGATTTTGGTATTAAAAGTGATTACTTTTAAGATGGTTGCAGAAAAAATAGTAATATGGACGATAAAATGTTTTGATCATAGTTAATATCTGATTACTTCTTTTGGAAAAACATTTGGTCACGACAAATGGTGTTTCTTCTCAATTATAAACTATTATCAATGCTAAACAAATCGGCTATTGTAAATTTATCAGGGAACACGACTGAGACTTGTCCTTCGTTAACAGTATGTTCGACTAATCAGTGAAAGGGTGGGGACTTTCTGCTGGAAACTGAGAAGCGGGCTACGTGAGTGCAAGTAACGACATACTGGCGGGAAATTTAAAGTATATTTGTGTGTGCAAATACTGGAAAATAAGTTTATAATAGCAGACAACTCCATAGCATATTTGAGAATGTATTGTGTTCAATTAAATTAATTAAACAATTAGTTAGTTACAATCTTATACTTGACAACAATACACGTTCCTGAGTTTTTTATTGAGAGTACTCTCACTAGCTTTGTGACATATTTTAGTTCAGCATCTTTTCAAAACGCAAATTATACATACAGTGTAATTTTATTAATCTCGTATTTATAAAAATTCCATCGTTCAGCTCAAATGAACATTTTAAAGAATCCTTTGATAGCTACATTATCACTGAAGCTGCATGAAATCACTGGTTCTTTTATAATATAAATGTTTGCTAATTTGTTATACCTTAATTATTGGTTTGAACCAATGTCCAACAACGAGGATAACACAAAAATAGCAAATATTTCCACTCAGTAATACATTTTAAGATTAGTAATGATATTGGTTTTGTTACTTCATATATCCACATGGGTGTCCATGACATTTATGAGAAATAGTATGTTACTGAACAAGGTATATTTTATTAGAAATGAAAAGAACAAAATAATTCCAATTAAATCCACAAAACATTTTAACGTAAATGAAATCAAACATCAATAAATCAATGAAAGTATACTGCAATATGAATACAAAAATTAATATCAGCTTTTAACAAGACAATCAGAAAAGCACAAAAAATTGTTTTGTACGAATATGTAGCGGACACCTGGCTACGTACGGCGCCCATAATTACTACTCGAAAAATTACAGAAAATCATAAAAGTGAACACTTCAAATGGACAAGCTCTTCAGCCTAAATCAGCGGGTGACTAAGTTTGGATGCAACGCTACGCGTCAGTTAGCGCCTAGTGTCATAAACTGAATAATTAGTGTCACGCATTACGAATTGCATCCAGAACAGGAGAGGAATAATGAAATTATCTGGCTGACGCAAGGCGATCGGACAATAGCACCCTAACACCTTCACCCGGAAGGCGTCCGGATTTAGCAAGTAGGTTATAAAGCATTTAAAATTCTCCGGCGTGGAAACGAGGTACAATACCTAATTGCACTTTCGAAAAAACGAGAGTCCATTCGAGCACAAAGAAACAATAAACTCTCCACTAATGCAATCGATGGGAAGCTATATAAGCACCGATAGGCAAGCATTCTCTGTACTATTTTACGGGATGGAAACATGGACACTGAAGAAAGCAGATGTGAAAAAGTTAGAAGCGTTTGAGTTATGGCTATATAGAAGAATATTAAAAATATCATGGACCCAACGTGTAACTAACCTAGAAGTGATGAGAAGAAGGAAAAAAGAAACCGAAGTTATTTTCACTATTAAAAAAAGGAAAATACAGTATCTCGGACACTTAATGAGAGGCGATAGATACCATCTGCTCCAGATAATACTGCAAGGAAAGATTCAAGGGAGGAGAAGCGTGAGAAGAAGAAGACATTCGTGGATGAAAAACTTAAGAGAATGGTTCAACTGTACTACTAGCCAACTATTTAGATCAGCAGCATCGAAAATACGAATAGCGATGATGATTGCCAACCTTCGCAACGGAGACGGCACCTAAAGAAGAAGAGGCAAGCATCATTCCGTTTTCAGTCAGATTCCTTTACAACATTCGGCTTATTGCATTCGATTACGTGATTCCGTGTCTACGATTCGTCTAGCGCATTCCAACCCGCGTTAGTAATACGTGCAGAGCATTTATATATACATTTATGTGTATTTCTGTATAAATATGATGGTTTGTTAAAATAAATAAATAGTTGCTTTCCATTAAGTATTACCATTTCTAACTGCTCTAAATGTTACCATCTACACGCGTGGACCAACAACAAGTAAACATATATTTAATTCAACGTAATCTGTGTCTCTTAGTGGAAATTCGTGGACGTTCAGTGACCGCAGTGCAGTGCGATAACGCGTAAATACGAAAGATTACGGAAATAGAACATTATAATTAATAAAGATATATGGAATATGAAAAAACTGAATTCTCTTACAGTAATCACCCCCACCCGCATCAGTTGTCGCGACTACATATGGGGGTGCGTCCTCTAGTTTGCACAGCCCTGCGTTATATGCTACATTTTAAAATACCTATACTTTGAAATTATTTTAAAGGAAACACTTTCAGCTCAGGGATGTTGGGTATGCGCGAAATTAAGGAAAAAGAAATTCTGAACACCTACCCTCTAAAATAATATGAAAGTAAAGCAGTTGACTTACTATAATCAAATTACATAGTACTGTTTAATCACTATGCTAAAGTTCTAAAAATGTTGAGCAAATAAGTCATGACTGACGGTAATATAAGTTTTGTAGTCAAGAAATACATCTAACGAATTCCTTAAGAAACGCCAAGTTGCCATAAAACATATTCAAACGAAAATTACTAAAAATTCGTCATTTGGTTAAGAATTCGGTAAAATAAAACTCGGCGCATTAGTTAGGTGTAATTTTAAGTCATACTTTTTATTAAGCTGTAATATCAAAACTAGTTCGTCTAATCGTGTTCAAGGATTTATAAATGAAGTGATCTAGTTCTTTCGGTTTGCATCAGCTACAGGAACGTTAAAGCACTTCTTATCGTAAATCTTATTTTTACAAAACTATTAAAATGCCCCTCAATTATATAAAAAACGTGCCTTGAAACTACGATACTTATGTACATAGCCATTAATAAATATTTATGAATAGAGCTGCTCCTCTTATAGGAATGCTCAATTGTTGAACGTTACTTTATTGGCTGGTCTTTAATTGTAAGTGTAGCATTTGTAATACTTACAATTCTTGTTTAGGTTCCATAGTACCAATACCATTAGACAATAAAGAGAAATAACAGTATCTATGTATTTGGAAAAATATATATATTAAGGTGCGAATCGTTATTGTTTTATCAAAAAACCAAATATTGTATAGATGCGTTCCACTTATCGACATCCGCATAATTTTTTAACATGCAAAAACGGGAACTATTTTCATGTTTGACCCATTTTAATAGCCACCAGATGACATGCAAAAATAAAAAAATACAACAATTCGGTCTATTTCAACTTGGTAGTGGTCAGTGGTTACACGTCACAGGCATTCCTCTGTATTTAGTCTTCCAAAATTTAGTGTGCAAACCTTTGCGTGGATTTCATACGTACTTTTACGAATTCCTAAAGCATAAAAATGCCATTTTGTCATTCTCGGCATTTGGTCACTCAACAGAAAACAACGAAAATTTTATAGCGTTAATATAATTTACGAGTGGTTTTATATCATGTAGTTCCGCTTGGAACGATGTTTCAGGGAATGAAATTGGATTTTTGTCCTCCAGATCGATTTATGATATACTTATAAATTACGTAATGTTTTTTGCTGTAATGGTATTTAAATTACTTACGTGAAATACTCATCGGCGTAGTTCAAGGCAGTTGCTGGGTATTTCTGTTTATGATTTTTACGTTTTCAATTAACTTTAACGGTTATATTATTGTTAATTTCCATCATTACGACTATCCAATTACCATAGTAGTGGTGTATATTTTTTCGTGAAATTTCTAAGGATATATATATATATATCTCTACTAATCAAATATATACAAATTCTGTGAGATTTTCAGGCACTTGGCTTTAAACAATTTTATAAGAACAAGTCGTGCCGTGCCATTCAATAAACAATTCTTCAATAAACTTTACAAACAAGTTATTTTCAGGATGTTTCTCTAATTAGTCAAAAGGCCTTGAAAAATATGAAAAAGAACAATTTTATTTTATGAGGTGCCACGATTTGCAATTTTCGACTGGCGAACCTTAAATTAATTTAGCTGTTGTAAATGACAGCAACATTTTATTTCACATTCAAAAACTGACATTTTACTAAGTCGCACAAGACAGAAGTTTTGTAAATTTTTCAACGTGGAATATTAAATATCTAACGTTTCATAATTTAAGCTATTCCAACAGTTGTAATGCATACCTCGGATTGAATGTGTTATAACTACCTTAATATTACCTTGAGTGTCTGTTTAAATAAAGCAATTTGGGTAATTATTTACGTAGTCAAATTTATATTCATGAGGTTAGTATCCAACGCTTAGTAAATGTAGCATTCCTACATCCCATTACCAAAACAATAGGAAACGAGAAACTACTTTTAAACAGCGTATGGAGAAATCATGTTAAATAATGTTGCTATGCAGCGCAGAAACTGTAACTTTTGCCATTTGTATAAACTTATCGATATTGCAGCAGAAAAAATGAAAAAATCGTAACAACTTGTTTTTCTAATATAAGTTTCGCCTTTAAAACCGAACCAATATTTATGAATTTATAGAATGTGTTAACCTTGAAACTAGTTTTACCCAGCTTTCAAAATAAATTTCCATCAATATTATCTTCCATTTGAATGTAGATCGCATTTTTACTACTTTGCCTTAGAAATAGAACGAGCACTGGGTACCTTGAACTTCAGAAAACCGATCACAAATAGAACTCAAGTTGGGGCTGCAGATAACAGGCGTCGATGAGAATAGCAGCTAATTGGAAACGTGAATGTAAGAGCATCAACAAAACGTTCATTTCCGCAAAGACCTTTGCTTATTATTTGCGCTGTCTGCTCTAATTGATTTGAATTGATAAAAATCATAGGAATAGTGTCAATTTCTAAACGTGCTACGACTACATATTTGCTCAATTTCTAAATCTATGATTACTAAAATATTTAGCTGCTACAAACAGTTACTTATTTGTCTCTTAAACTGTTCAATATTAATATTTAATAGAATTTTTAAGTTGTAACGTAAAAATGCTAATTAAGACTTTTAATTAAGTATGTTTAATAAATGTTAAGCATTTGAGAAAAACTGTATAACTGGTTGCCAAAGGTCACAAAATACGACATCATCTTCCTTCAATATATCACATGCCTGAGTGGTTAGTAACTGTAATTTTAGGAATAACTTTTTTAAATGTATATTAAAATCAGGACTTTCTTGTATAAACATAACAATATAACGATTATAGAATTTAAAAATAATTAATTTTGCCTAAAATAATTTTTTTCTTAATCTCCCAGTGGAAAATTATATTCAAATTAAGAAGTATTCTCCATTCAAGACATACCTTCAAACTACGTTTGAATTTGCATTCGTTTTACAATCACAATTTCACTTATTACCAGGTTGAATTACCTCCAAAACAAATTCAATTCAAACTATCCATAAGGGGTCTAAGATGTATACCGGGTTACCGGTTGCAAAACCGATCATAGCAAAAGCATGGTGTATGAAAAGGTTACTAGAAACTTTTAATTTAATTTAAAACATAAGGTTCCCCACATCATCAACGGAAGGCTGAAAGCCCTTAGACATCAATTACGTTAATAATTAAAAACTTCGGTTTTGAAACCGGCACTCGGTATACAGGGCCTTTCATAAGTACTGAACTGTACAGTATAGAATTCAAAATAATAAAGATCAAACAAGATAGACTCATATAACATGTTACTTTGTATACAGTGTGTTAAAGTTAAAGTTAGATATATTGCTTTTTGTAATAAATTTAGTAACAAAATTGGTAAAAGTAGGTCGTCGTTAACAATAATTATCTCTTAGTTATTTCTAGATTAATCGTACAGGATGTTAATACGTACGATGTAGCAGAACTGAACATTTAATCGGCGATCCAAAAACAAGCAATGGATTATTTTTTCTCGCACTTGAAAGCATACCGATTTTGAGGGGAGTAATACCTACAATAATTTTGTATATCATTAACTAGCAACATTTATTTAAAGCCAATAAATGTAAAAGAGGCTATAGATTATGAATGAAAAAAAATGATTTAAATTCAAAATAGATTTTGTTACTTAAAACAAAGCGATACATATATCCAAATGCGTCTCATTAGGTCAGAATTGTATTTCTAAGTTAGTAAAAACATGTTGCCTATAACAATAGATTTGGATCATAATCGGTATGACACTCTATACTGTCACCTTTTGAAGTTATATTGGTTATTATTCGTGAACTACAAGAGAATGAAACATACGTGTCACAACACTGAACACACAGTAACTTTTATTAAATGGCAAAGCAGATAACTGTTAATTTTTTTTTTACAGAAAGGGACATTAATTATTAAACGATAATGTGTCTGTAACTTTTTATATCGGTTTAGGTTTAGACGGAAAAAATATATAATCTGGAAGGTTGTACGAAGCTCTTTTGGTCATATGGAATTTTAGCATTAATATTTTCTAACAACTTTGTCCATCCCCAAACATTAGAAAGCTGCAATTTCTATTTTATATTATACTACGTAGTAATATATGTACTAGTCAGCATGTTTGTGTCATTATGTTATATGCATTATTTATTTCGAGAAATAGATGGCTAATTCATAATAAATTATTCTATACAAGTTGAGAACAAATGTGACGAATACTAATTCTTCAAAAATGACATGAACTAGAGTAGATGACTCACACTCAACCCAATTTTCAAATTTTCGTCATTCATTATAAGCGACACCAATAAAGGTATTGTTAGGCGAAGCTGAAACCTCAGGTATGTAATATGGTCACGCAACTGGGCTATTACCGCAAATTGTTGGTAGACATAATATGTACTGCTTTGATCTGAATTTCCCATTATGATCGGCATAACATACAAGAACGTTTAAACAGAAGTCGCACATGTTTTTACTTAAGTATACAAATGGGTTATGATGTCATACCTAATTTAACGGCTCGTTCCTTTCAATACGATGATAATTAATCACTTAATTCTGAACTTCTCGTACACAGCACTGGCATGTCAGACACAGAGTATACACACAGTTATTCCACAACATGCATGGACGAAAGTAAACACGACGCTCAGCGGCTGGTGGCGTCATCGCCATGGCTGTTCCCCTCCTGAGCATTGTTTGCTCCTGAGGCATGGTGGGGTTCATCTTTACCTTCACATTGAGATGCTTGCATGCATTTAGTGTAATAATAATATTTGTCTGGATATTAATTCCTGGTGATGTGCTTTCCACATAAATCTATTCAACGTGACCTCCAATTACCAATAAATATTGATGTGCAAACAGCTTACATTATAAGCACAGTACATTAAAATTATATATTTACAGAACCTGGAGACTTGATAGGTTTTGGGTTCAATACTAAATACAAGGTTTAAATTTTCGAGACATAGTGTTAAATTGATAATTAAAATTAAAATGCTAAACAGCGTTGAATTGTCGAATTTCATCTGAACCTTTTTCGGCACCACGCAAGAGAAAAATTTGAGATCTGAGATAATGGCTGAATTATGTGGTTAAATCTAGTTGGCAGCAAGCAGTCATTTCCTGTAGATTTAATAAGTAGTACTTTGAATACTGCTGTTAGTAATCTTTATGAAAATTTCGTACATTACAGTTGGATGGCACATATCTTTTCTTTACTCAGGTATAAATGCACAGTATGCAAAATTTCTAAATTGCTATGGTAATTACTTTATTTTTTCTTTTACGCGATTACTGCCATTGGGATAATATGGTAATCAAATATCGTATATATACGTATATATTTTTATATATATGGCTATATAAGCTACACGTTGGACTATCCATATATTTTATGAAATGTAATTCACCACTTTAAACTAGCCCTTTAGTATGTAATGCCCTTTCTAATTAAATAATAATTCCTTTTTAAAGTCAAGTTCTCTTATCTCAGGTGGTTCGCCAAATCAGGATCTCTATTAATTGAATTTTAATATTACAGTTAATGACATTTGCTGTCAAACCGATTTTCAAAACTCATCAAGCCAGGTATTGACAATTGCATTTTTACATTAATCAATTCATTAAATTAAATATTGCTTTGTATTATTGTATTTCACTGATTGATCTTTATTCAAAATGTTTTAATATTAATTACTAACAAACCTTATCACTTATTCAGCTTAACTCGCACAATTCCATACACCACTGCCTCCTGCTTCCAAAAGATCCCAATTAGTCCAGTCGTTGAAGGTTTTCCGCTCCGAATTCTTTGAACCTTGACCGATTGACCTGAAATTTGGTGACTGGTTAGGGGATGGCTCAAGGAGCAAAAGTGAGATAGTGCCGAGGTGCGCTTTTACTCTGACAGTGGATGCCACTTCTTCTCGGGGGTGGAAATGTGTTCACCCAAAATAACCCCGGAAATAGATAGAGGAACAAATTCTAAGTAAAAAATGTCCTATATAATTTTTTCGATAGATCAATATTTTTCGAGCTATTCGCGATTGAAGACTTAGATTTTTCGTGATAAAAATGTATGTTTTTGGACGGTTTTTCGCGAATAAGTCGAAAACTTCGCGTTCTATTAAATAAGTTGTAATAACCAAAAATGAAGTTTAGAAAACAGGAAAGAGATTGGTTTTTTTATGAATGCTCTAGGTCCAAAATAAAAGAAGTTATGGCTCGTTGAAGAAGATTTTTTTGCAACAACTTGGTCCGAAGTAATCAACGTTAATTAACCACAAACTGATGCATTTTTCGGGAAAAACGTGTAGAACATTTTTGTAGTGATTGAAAAGACCTTTAAAATGAGTACTGTTAAAAGTCGATTGCATTATAACTAAGCGAGTTACGATGCAAAAACGGTGGGCTACTTAAATTTTTGAAAAAAAAAATTTGCGATGAAACCCCAGCCATTCCACTAGAATTGATATTGACCAATATCCCTTTACAAATCACTTTATTTTAGTAGTACTTATGTAATCTAGAAGTATTGGCAGGTTAGAATGCGTATTTTTCGAAAAAAATATGATGAAAATGAAAAACGTATTTTTCAAATTTCTTAAAAAAATACCTTATTTTTAAAATACTTAAAACTAAAGAAAAACACGTAAAAAATAATATAGTACAAAAATGTGGATTTTTTCAACGAACATTTTAGTTTTTTTTTTAATTTCTGTAGGAAAAAAATAACGGAGATATAAATGTTAGAAGTTTGCATTACAGTGCGCGGACCACCCCTCCCGAGCCCTTCAACCCTTTACTTTTTGAATATGCAAAGTCTGAGCATGTCGAAAAACTTTTGGATTACATGAGTAATACTAAAATAAAGTCATTTGTAAAGGGATAATGGTCAATATCAATTCTGGTGGAATGGCTGGGGTTTTAGCACTCATTTTTTTTTCAAAAATTCGAGTGACCCACCGTTGTTGCATCGTAACTCGCTTAGTTATAATGCAGTCGACTTTTAACAGTGCTCATTTTAAAGCTCTTTTCAATCACTACAAAAAAATGTCTATAAGTTTTTCCCGAAAAATGCATGGGTTTTTCGTTAATTAACGTTGATTACTTCGAACAAAGTTGTTGCAAAAAAAATCTTCTTCAACGAGGCATAACTTCTTTTATTTTGGACCTAGAGCATTCATAAAAAAACCAATCTCTTTGCTGTTTTCTAAGCTTCATTTTTGATTATTGCAACTTATTTGATAGAACGCGAAGTTTTCGACTTATTCGCGAAAAACCGTCCAAAAATATGCATTTTTATCACGAAAAATCTAAGTTTGCAATCGCGAATAGCTCGAAAAATATCGATCTACCGAAAAAACTATATAACATATTTTTTACTTAGAATTTGTCCCTATATCCATTTCCGGGGTTATTTTGAGTGAACAATTTCCACCCCCGAGAAGAGGTGGCATCCACTCTCAGGGTAAAAGCGCACATCGGCGCTATGTCACTTTTGCTCCTTGAGCCATCCTCTAACCACTCACCAAATTTCACGTCAATCGGTCAAGGTTCAAAGAATTCTGAGGTAATAGCATATTTTTGCCTTCAACGACTGGACTAAATGTTGTTCTCGTTTGACACCTACAGCCTACACCTGTCAACCAACTCCAATACCCTGCTGATTCTGGCTGCAATCCCTCTATCAAACGTCAGCTTCAACTCCAACCAAACCTGGTAAGTTTCAGGTTTATAACTGCAACAGCTCTTATCTTGTTTCTTTCTTAGATATCCATCCGTACTCTGCAATCTCATCTGAAGTGGTCCAATTCTGGTAGCACCATCACAAATCTCGTTCTAGTTGAATTACTTTATTACGATGTAACCACCAATGTCAAATATGAACATGTAACTATGCCACACGCCAGTCAATAAATTCAATTCCATCCAATTTTGTCGTTCTCTAGTTTCTTTAATGTAATTCGCAGCACTTAACAATCCCTTCACCGATTGTGAGTATTTTATAATATTAATATTTAGACTCCATCTTTAATATCTCGTAGATTTATTTATAGCTTTTATATTTGTATGTAAACCAAACAACTATACAAATTATGCACCAATTTCCATTTTTATTTAGTCAAAATCACCTTTCAAAATATGTTATACATCTTTATTCGAGTTTATTTATATAACTACCCTTAAACAAAAACTTGTTCTTGTTGGATACAATTCTTACTGCACCCTACCATATTTTAAATTATATATTATTACAACTTAATAATTCACATTATCATTATAACACATTTGTCAATCGTTACCTTGGCTTGTATTTTACTAAAATTTTCTGTAACTATTAAATTAGTATATTCAATTAATATCAAAATCTCCTCTCTCATTGTCTCAATTAAATTTATTAATAATGTTTAAAATTTAACACCCATCAAGATTTAATTATAACAATCTTCCAAACTTATTCGTTTTAAATATTTCTTTATTGAAATTGATTACACTGCCTCATGTATCATAACAATATATACCGGGTGACTATAAATGATTGTGAATTTTTCCTTAGGTTGGCAGTGCTTATGTTGGTGGCACTGTAAGTCTATGTCAAATTCGAGGTTAGCAGGTTAGGTTTTGCATCAGTTTTAACACAGAATGACGCAAAACCTAACCTGCGAACATTGAATTTGACATAGACTTACAGTACCACCAACATAAACAGTGCCAACCTAAGAAAAAAATCACAATCATTTATAGTCACCCGGTATATACTCTAACCAACTATAGCCGAACAGTGTACAGCAAACAGTAAGATTTTCGATTTCTTGTGTATCTAATTAAGAAACCTACAGTTTCATCTACTTTTTAAATCATGTTGTGATGATACGACTTAAAAAATCAGGATTATGAAAAGTTCCACGTCGCGTCGTTGCCTTACATAAACTTTTTACGTAAAATTTATTTTATGAACTCTGCTTCAAAATGTCATTGTATACCACACTTATATATTTAATGTTAATTTATTACCCACATAATATGCACAGTATCAACGAACGTCTTATGAAACCAACAGTGATATTTTAAATTTTTGCATAAATAATTCTGTCAAAGATAAGGATGGTATTTGAATCAATTGAATACATTTCCGAGTTCTAAATTAGTTGTTATACACTTAAGTCCAATATTGTACTAAAATATAATCATTTTCAACGTTATTTTAATCGCCAGATTTCCAAACCGAGATTATACAGGGTGTTTCAGAAACATAGTGGCAAACTAAAGGCGGATATAACAGACGTTGAAACATAACAATTTTGCATTTAAACTTTTTTTTTAAATCCTCCTCCGCCGAGTTACCACCTCCTAAAGAGGGCGGTTATATTAAAGATTTTAAAGGACAAGAACTTGCTTATGCAAAAGAATGTACTTAACTTATTAAAAACATTTTTTAGTTTTTCCTCAAACATACATTTTGTGTAAAACACCAAATACATTATGATGCACTGCACAATTATTCACATTGTGTAAAAATACACAAAATACCTTGCACCATAAGGTATTTTATTTTTTAGACAAATACTATGAACTTTACAAAAACGAAAATAGTTGAAAACGTTTTCCCAGACTTTTCATTACATATATTTTCCAAACAAATCGTTGCCCGTGAAAGTTATAACAAAGTATTTATAAGGGTTGCTAATTTCAACCCCTTAAGTCATATATAAAATTAAAAATATTTCATAAATAAGTCTAATACTGGAAGAATAGATCTACTAATTATCACTTAATACAATTTTCCAGCTTCCAGCAAAATGACAAATATCTAATATTAACCCTTCTCTTTAGGATGGTGTTACTCAACGGGGAGAAGCTGATTTAAAAGAAACTTCGTTAAGCTTGGCACCATGTTGTTGAATCATCCTGGTTCATTTGTTTTCTTAGTTCTGTGATGAATTCCTATTTTTCAGTAAACATGATTGGGATCCGTACTCTTGTCGCTTATAGATCCCGAAACATTTGCCACGCACTTTATCCCATTATATTTAATGCGCCGCTTTGTAGGTAATACAACCTTCAAATCAGAAATAATTCATTAGAATTACTTCATTGTTCTCTCATTTGCCAGTGTGAATCATGCATTGACTTTAAAATTATGACTTATGCGATTTCAACAATATATATCCGATGGCATATTTATGTTAGTATTTATTTATAAAATATGGGAAGAACAACCCGAAAGCATTACGTAAGTATTTGAATCTCCAACAAAGTGATTTCACGACTGTTTAAAAAATACTAGGCTAACGACTTTTTCCAATTTATAGTTACTAACCAACGTAAATAGTAGAGGTCTAATTTTATACTTTTATACCTGTACTACCTAAAGATAGGTGAAAAATTGCCGGCTTGGACTTATTATTTTTTTTGTATACATAGAAACTGTAATTCGACAACGAAAGCCGTTTAACCGAATACTCGTCTGTTATATAACAGTAACATGTTTATTGTTTCTCAACTTGTATACGGAATAAAGAGTTGTTATTTGAGTTTATGCAAATTGCATGTCACTACCTGATTTCGGCTGGGATTGCATACGTTTACAATTTTTAAAATTTACAATATACAAAGAGCGTTGCAAGTAATATTTTATAATCAAATAGAAGGTACGTACTTAGGAATCGAAGGGTTACGAAATTTGAAATTAAGAAACTACATTTCCAAAATATATGACTTCTATAAAATGAGTTTTTGTAAATTTAAGTATTCCTACTTCAGAATTTCATCCGCCAAGCTACTAAACAATAGTACTACAGTATCGTTAAAGTATTAGTAAAGATAATGGCGCACTTATTTAAATAATTGTCGCTCAGAATACAAGATCTTTTTTTCAAAATACATAAATAAATTTAGGTGGCAATAAAGAAAAAGAAAAATCATAAGTAACATATGTAAGTTAAAGCACCCAAAAAATCGTTTGTTATTAAATCAACATTCGGTAGAAACTGTAGTAGCGTGAAGCAAATCAATTATACACTGTACATTTAAAAACATATGGAGAACAAATAATAACACCCGTATTTTCAAGGGCAAAATAATAAGTGGTACACTTACTGTCGATAATTTTTGAGATATCACGAATGTCAGTTCCACAGACAAATACAACAAGCGCAAAGCACGAGTTGCATTTCCAAATATTGTAACGCCGCGTTTCAATTTTATTTCAAAAGCGCGTTAATGCATTTAACACCAACTTTGGGACCACCTTGTAGCTATATTTTGTAGCAAAAGAATTCAATCTAATCGCAGCAGGCGTGTGTGCGGAGTGATAAACACCTGCACATATTCGCGTCTGTACTTGTCGTCAATTTTCGATCCGTGAAAACAGTGGAATAGCTGGTATTGTATTGATTTTTCGAGAGGCATTCTGGCTTTCCTAGCAAGCGAAGCCGCTTGTAACATTGTTCGCGGGTGCGCTTCCAGTGTTGGTAAGAACGTTTCTTCTAATTTTATTCTTTGATTACTAATTTTGGTTATTTAGGCTGAATTGCTCTGCGTTTCTCTTGATCGAAATCACTGCGATGCGTCTTTTAAATTAGGCCGTGAACACCATCGGTAAGAATGTTTTGGCGAGCATAATTTCGTTTTCTAATTTTCCAATATTTAGGCCGTTTAGTATTGGCTAGTTTGGGCTAGAAACGGCTAGTATTGGCACACAAATCAATCAGCTATTTTGGCTCTCACAAAGGTTTAAATTCGGCATCCCATGATGCTGAATTTAAGCCAAATTTAGAAGACGCATCGCAGCGATTTCGATGAGCGGAAGCGCAGAGCAATCCAGCCTAAATAACCAAAATTAATACTCAAAGAATAAAATTAGAAGAAACGCTCTTACCAACGCTGGAAGCGCGCCCGCGAACAATGTTACAAGCGGCTTCGCTTGCTTGGAAAACCAGAAGGCCTCTCGAAAAATCAATACAATACTAGCCATTGCACTGGTTTCACAGCCAACGCGAATCGAAAATCGACGTCAAGTTCAGACGCGAAAATGTGCAGGTGTTTATCACTCCGCACACACGGCTGCTGCGATTAGCTTGAATTCTCTTGCTACAAAATATAACTATAAGGTGGTCCGAAAATCGGTGTTAAATGCATTAAGGCGCTTTTGAAATAAAATTGAAACGAGGCGTTACAAGATTGGGACTGGCATGAGTTGAAATTTAAAAATAAGTATCGTTTTTTAAGTATAACACGAATTATAGTTAGGAGGGCACAATATAAGAAATACCTAAATTACAACAAATTTGACAGGCGTTTGTTTGTATTTCAAGTAGTTATAGAAATGCGTATAATATAGTGATAATACAACAGTGTGGCATGATCGATCACATATTAATAATAAAAATAATTTAAAAAATATATACCACATGTGTGGCGGCCATAGAGCAAAGAGCTGCCGAGAAAACCTAGCAGTATGAAATTATGACATTAATACAAAAATAAGAAGGCTAAAATACGGTTGACTAGGGCACACATTACCAAAATTGAGAGAAGAGCCATGTTGAGCTACACTGGAGTGGAACCCGCACGTGAAACACTGTAGAAGACTGCGGGAATCATGGCAAAGAACCATTCAGGAAGAAACGGAAAGGTCCGTAGCCCAGCTGAAGCAGCTAGCAGATTAGAAGCAACGACGGAAACAATGTTTAAACCTTCTATGTCTTCTCGGAGAACAATGAGTATAAGTAAAGTAAGTAAGTAAGACCATAAGAGAATAATGTGGTGGTGGTCCATCTTGCATTGATCCTCTTATTCAAAGGCAAGTCTAACAATATCGGAAAAGTATTGACCAAAACGCTATAATAAACTAGTCCTATTGGATGGATCGACAAGAAAACTGGTCGTAGCAGACGTTCGCCTAGAATGTCCAGCATGTCCTCACTTTAAAAAAAAACCACAAACGCAAACCTTGTTTTACAGTCAGCAGAGTTTAGGGCTTGTACCCGTTGAATGTGGTACGGATACAACAACTTTTGATGAATAATTTTGCCCCAATGACATGTGTAAAAATTCGCCTTGGACTAGTGCCATACTTTTTTTCAATTCTTCTTAAGACTCCTCTTAGGTTTCTGCGATTGAAACGGACCTAGGGGTCAGCGGTCCATAGTAGATGAAACAAAAAACCGTTTGCCTCATGCGTCGATGTAAAGCACTAAATAATTCAGGAGAAATTCTTCTGCTAGGATATGCTTCAGCGTAAAGACAGCGTGCTTCAAGAACATTACAATTGACACCACCATGCATGAAATGCATGTCGGCGATTTTCATGTAAGAATACGTAATAATAGAGGGTTCGTATTACCAAAAACTTTTAGAGTTGGCTATGATTTACTGAACGTATGTTTAGACTTAGTTCACCTACTCTTAGTTTTCATATTATATGTTTTACTCGCTTTGGTGAGTACTATACGCCCTTAAAATGTTCGAAATCACTTTTAACATCATGTTAAAGAGTATGTAATATACATACGTCCAACCCCACTGCCGGGGCATCGGCTACACCTTTTTGAGGAGGTTGCGGCATTAAGACGCCACGGTTGTCTAAGCCAGATTGGAAAATTAGTGGATGGAATCCACGTAGTCTGATGAAAGCTAGAGGTTTGTACCTCCGAGTCACCTTCACTCCATATATACTTCCACCTCAAATGTTAAAAGGAAAGGGGTCAAACTAAGAGGAAAGCCTCAAATTTGTTATATGCGGGCTTTGTCAATTTTACACTCTGAAATTTGGTAAAAATGCCGTAACAATGTAACCTCTCTGTTTGTATACAATGTTCTATTCTGTGAGTTTACTGTATCGCTGAACATGGAGCCTACGTTTCCATGACTGATTAGGCATTTATTTTCGAAAAGCAAGTAACACCGCTAAAGTTGAAGGATAAGTAAAATTGTAGTTTAAATTAGTCATTTTCTTTATCTTTCACTTAAACGCCATTTCATTTACTTATATATATTTTTTAAATTACATTTTTTTACAATCATGTGTAAGTATACAATGTTCAGTGAATACAAATCACAACGATGTTTAATACTAAAGTAAATTCATGGTATTAATTTTAATTTGGTTAATTGTAAATATACTACTTAAAATATTCCACTTTTCTGGTTTCTTATTTTTGAAATAGGTAATTGTGTGTGAGAAAAACTGCGAAGTAATTTCACATATCAACACAAAAAGTTAGATATCTCCCTTCAGATATCTCGAACACAATAATACGATTGAAGCTACAATACCAATCTTCACATTGTTGCTATACGTTTACACTTACCATATTACATAATAACATTAAATATTCTTCTTCTTCTCCTTCCTCCTTATGCCCTGATGGCGTCGGAGTAAAATTAGATATAAAAAATAAAAATGTGATAACGGTTTCTTAATTTCTATTTATTTGTTTCTAATTTTGTTGAATGCAAAGCAACTTAGAATAGCTTTATTTAAATTTTGAGAAATAGAAAATTGTAAAAAAGAGCATTAGAGGAGCATAAGAAATTGTAACAGCGAGTTAAAAAATATATAAAGGGCTTTACACCGAACTTTCCTTGCAAGTGGAAGCTTTGAAGCTAAAAAATGTTAAAATATTGAAGAAAAAAAATGTGATTTCTTATAAAAATGTACTATAGATGTTTATGTTTCGCTTATCACCTCTGGCAAGCATCGCCAAACAAAAATATTAGACCTTAAATTTTGTTGCAAAAATTGCAAAAATTCAATGAGTGATTACATTTGTAAAAACAATTATACCCATTTTCGTCAAAGATAAAAGCCGAAGCTCTTTGCAAAATATTATTTTTCTCTACCAAGTTTGTGATAAAGCAATAATAGACAGAATTTAATTTTTAAAGGTGTTCAGTCAATATCTGATGGGTTAAAATATCCCTATTTTGATCAAGGGTAGACACTAAGCTATTTGCAAAATATTATTTATTCACTAGCAATATGATATTGTACATTTTCGTCATAGAAACAAAATATGAAAAACTACTCATAACTCCCAAGGGACTTGTCAAATGATTTCTCCCTCAAACTCATGGTAACCATGCAACTACAAATAACGTCTTAGCAACGATACAATGAGGCAATCCTTGATGTCACTTACCTATTCTAATTTTAAATGTCATTATGACATTTTGAAATTTTATACTATTTTACTAATATACTAGTAAATAAATTTTTCCTTCAAACGGCAGTAAAATATGGCATTATACTGCTGGATTGATGATGCTAAACAGTCGCATTTTTGCCAAGCGGCAGATAATATTATCTGCCGCTGACGAGCGGCAGATAAAGTTATTATCAGCCGCTGACGACTTTATCTGCCGCTCGTCAGCGGCAGATAAAGTTATTATCTGCCGCTGACCACTTTATCTGCCGCTCGTCAGCGGCAGATAATATTATCTGCCGCTGACGAGATCAAGTAATTTTCTTCGAATTTTGTTCACAAAGTTGTAAATAATTTGTTATAAACACTTTTGAAGAAAAAATACTATATGTTATTCGGAGCAAAAGCATCTTTATGTGGCTCGGCTGTACTTATCTGCCTCGCAAGCTCGGCAGATAACCCATCCAGCCTCGCCACATAAAATATAACTTTTGCTCCTAATAACATAATATACTAGTATGCACCACGGAAGATATTCATGTTCTTTACCTTCGGTTGACTTACAGACCTCGGGCCAGAGGCCACACATGTCAACCTCGGGGCAAAAACATATTCATATCTCCCTTAATGCATAAATATCTATTAATTACTAGCAACATGATATTGTACTTTTTCGTCATAGAAACAAAATATGAAAAGCTACTCATAACTCCCAAGGAACTTGTCAATTATTTCTCCCTCAAACTCATGGTAACTGCAAATAATGTCTTAGCAACCGTACAATGGCGCAATCCTTGATGTTACTTACATATTCTAATTTTAAATGTCGTTATGACTACATGTCAACTTCAGGGAAAAAACCAATAGTTGTGGAATTAAAGGGGAAAAAGCAAAATTTAATTGTTTACGATGTTCAGCCTGTATCTGCTTTGTCAAAAATGCCTATCTTTGTCAAAGATAAAATCTAAGGCATCTAGAAACTATTACCTTTTTTCAATACCTACTTGTAAAGCTGTTTTTTATCTAGTAAAATCTTCTTGGTAAACTAAAATTTTTATGACGAAGATGGATAAAATAACACTTGATTCACTAATGCATAAAATAATCCATAATCCAAAGTAACTAACAAAATACATACGTGCACCTTTTACTTGGATTTCCCTCGTGAGTTAACATTTTCCCCTCATGGATAAAATGTCTCTTTATTCACTTGTACCATATATAACTATTATCTAACTTATTCCATCTGGTCGAACACTTTTATCCTCCCGATGGCTGTGGAATTGATATTTAATGTCATTTAAACGAAAACAAACAACTCCACAGCCTTTTAGGTGTAGACGATAAAAGTATTCGATCAGTTTGTAGTTCTTGGGTTAAAGCAAAAATAGACAGGAATTTATTTTTTATGATGCTCACCGAATACATATTTGAACCTTGAACGCATGCAGAATGTCGTCTTCCTTTAAGAAACTGTTTTTGAGTTGTAGCGCCGAAGAAACATGCGGACAGGTTGACAGACAACCAGACAGATAGATAGACTGACAAACAGCCAGACAGACGGACAGGCTGGCAGCCAGACAGACAGACAGAGGAAATTGATAAAACAATTTTACTCCCTTTTACTTCCTCAAAACTGAAAAGAGGTATGACGTTGAAACCTCTTATATAAGTTTTTCAATTTTTTAGAAACGGTCTAACGATGTTTTTCAAACTTTACATTTTTAATGTGCATTGATGTTATATAAGTGATTTTCCAGTTAAATACCTCTAAAATGGGTTTCTTTTACTTTTTCCTTTTTTTATTAATTGTTTCAATAGAACACCTGGTATATTATTACATTTTTAAATTCAGCTTAAAATTTTAGCGAAAATTTGACTCTTCAGCTAATGCTCTATTTTATACGGTTCCTGTAGAATTTGTAATTTTTAAAAATTTTTAACAAATGCTTAAATATTAAAAATAAATTTTTTGGCTAATTATAAGATCACTGTAAAAGGAAGTTGTGTGAGTGTAACACACCAGATTTTTTCATCACCTGAGGGCCCTGAAACGCGAATATCTGCAGAAATCTTTGAAGACGAGACAAGTACAAATAAGAAAAGTAAATTTTATAGAAAATATCCAACGTAGAGAGACAGGTTACATTAAGGTAGTGAAATTCATCGTCAGATGTGTTGTTAATATTGCCAATGGCGAATTGCTGCGAAAACAAGACTCGACTGCATAAGAAACGCCGAAATACGGGTCCAATGCAATATACAACCTATAGGCGAATGGGTGACAAGACGAAGAGACGAGTGGAATAGTCATATTGCACGAATGGATAACAACAGAACAGTTAAAATTGCAAGAGACATGTCACCAAAGGGAAAAAGAAGCATTGGCCGTCCGAACAAAAGATGGAAGGACTCAATATTATCTGGAAATAACAGGCCGGGGATCTAGAATAAAAAAAAAGAAGAAGAAGAAGAAGAAGAAGAAAAAGAAGAAGAAGAAGAAGAAGAAGATTGCCAATGCAGAGACACTGTCCTCTCTTCTTAGACTTGGTTTAGACATTAAAACCCCAAGATTATCAAAGCGGCTAGATTTTTGTTGTCCTTGCAGTTTGGGGAAATCGAACCCACACTTTCTCGTTTAGAACTATAGGCTCTACTACTGATACTTAAATTATGCTAACCATATCAGGAGAGAGCAATGCACACATTGAAAGATTTACATAAATTCGTTGTTAACGTGTAAAAACTCTCCTAAGAGTATATACGTATAAGTATATATGGCCAAAATTAACTTCTGCTATGCTTGCAGATATTCTATCTGAAATTATATTGGAAAGTACGGAAACACTATTATTATACTACCTTCATATTTCTCAAAGAAATCGTTATAGAAATGCGCCAGTGTATCGTGGCAATTATTATATTATTATATTACTTTTATTATTTTTACTTATATAATAATATTAGTCAAAAGAAAAGATGTTACTAACTAGAACCTTTTCCGAAAAGCAGAAATATCCTTGGAATAAAAGCTACAATCTGTCCTAGAACGTAAAATCGATACTGCTATGAACTGCTATTATTGACTTAATCCCTAAAATTATTGCCTAGCGCCTATATATAAAACATGCTATATCCACACCCATTCATTTTATGTGGTTAAAACATTTATTGGCGGATTACAAATGTGAACACAAAAACCAAACAGCATTCAGCGCGCAGGGTATGTACGGGAATTACAGGGCCAAGTCCGAAAACAATTTTGAACTTTATATTCCCTTTATTTATTCTCCACAATACCAGCCGAAAAATCGTATTTCAACTTATTCAACTTGCCTGTTTTGCTGAGAGTGGAACTAATTAAAACAATAAATCTCGAATTAATCGCGTAAATGGAATGCATCGCATTAAATATCGGCATGTTTTCCGATAATTTGTTTTACGAAAACTTCTGTCTTGAGTAGCTAATTAATATAAGGATGAAGCCTCTTCTCCCCAAGATTTCGATTAAACTCTTAATATTAACTTCCATCTTCTTGCAATTACGTTTCTGTGAAATCCCCAATTTTCACTGAATAGTTGAGATTCCTTGGTTTTGGTCATTTCAAATACATACATAAAAAGCTCTCTAGATGAAGATGTTCAATAGTAGCAACAAAAAGTTAAATATTCGCACGTTATTATGTGTTTACCTACTTTAACCGCAGAAACTAACCGCCGACATTTTTAGAATAAACTATTTATCTGTAAAAACCACAGGTTGAATTAATAATCAATTAGACGGGGATACTATTAGTGTAGTGTGTTTCGTATTAGAAAGTGAATGAATATACGTTTATGATTTCATATTCTGTATTTTCTTTATTTAGAGTCGACTCGGTCATTACAATTTTCATAAAACAATTAATAAGAAATACTATTTTTCCAATCAGACTTTTTATTGGACTTAAAGATAGCGAATTTTTAGAAAAGCCAAACCACTAATATTTCGCTAGTACATTTTTCTATAGAATAAAAAAAATATAATTCTATATGAAATTTTATGAATCGCTCCCAAAAATGTACAGCAAAAGTAATATAAAGTATTCGTAAAAATACGGTTTAATAAGGTTATATAACTACGTCGTGAAATTGGGAAATTGAAACTTTAACAACATATAGATAAACTGCAATTCCAATAATAACTAATTTGTGAGAAGAATTATCTTAATCGCCTAAAAATTTATTTCCAACTAGAGTTACAGCTCATGAGCAAATACACAACCGACTACGCGCTTACCCACCTATGCCAAAAGACAGTGTCATCAAAGCTTTCATTCATAGCCTCTATAAACAAACTATCCACTTAATATCCGCCAGCCACTTCGTACTGGAAATTCCGCTAAAAATGTATTTACTTTAACTGTTTTTAAAGCACATTGCAGTCATGGTGTTATTTACTTTTCTTAGATATTCACATACGGTCGTTTGTGCAACTCATGTTTGGCCTCTGGCATCGGCTTTACCCACACCAATTTCATAAAAAAATACACCTCTTGACCGGATTATTAACGTCACACCAATCTCGCAGGGTTTATCCTTAATTTTATGGACGTTTTATATAACATTGTTTCCTAGAATATAGATTTCAGTTTATCAAATCAGTTACAAAAAAATATATTAGAAAAACCAATACCGTATGATCTAAAAGTTTATCCTCTAGAGAGCTGTTGAATATTTTAAAATTTCATTTATGTTGGTAATGGTGTAAAAATTTACTGAATAACATAATCTTTACAATTTTGACAGAAGCACATAGCTTTTACAGAATGTTTAATGCTGCACACAAAGTGGTGCTGTGCATGGAAAATGGAGGAAATCACTTTGAACATCTGAAGTTGTTTTTGTTGTTAACATTTTTATGAATTCAACAGAAATGTTAGTATTTGTAAAAATGATATTACCAACACAACCCTAAACTGTCACATGTAAAATGCCAATGTCACAGCCTGCCAACATAAATTTAAAAAGACAATTCCACAACTTTCTTGGGGATAAAGGTTTTCGATCATATGGTATAAGTGATACAGATTTATTTATATTTTCATTTTAATTATTTAACAGTGTTTTTCTTAAGTTTCGTTATTGTACGAGGGCAGCTAGAAAAGAAATCTGCCAAGCTATGAATCAAGTGGCACGATCAAAAGAAATTTCTCAAATAATGGCATATTTTCTATTCCTACGTGTACAATTTGAGTTAAGTGTGATAATTAAATTTCATTTCATGGAGTATATTGGGAGAAAAATGGGTTATTTGAAATTAGAGTATCGCAGCGTCATAAAGTTTCTCAGAAAACAGGGAAACTAGCCAAATATTTCGTGCAAGAATGGTTGCCGTGTATGGCAATGATGCACCATTCTGCTACATAATACAATTTTGGTCCAAACAGTTTCAGTAGGGACGTGACTCATCGAAGATTATCTCAAATAATTGTAAAAGTTGAACATGGTCCTCCAGGACCGTCATGCTGTAATACTCATAACAAAGGTGAGTGCCATGACTTTTGACACTTCTGACCAAATGTTGAATAGGATGCAAATTTAGCAAAGTCATTTGAAAGCTTTGGAAAAGTATTGATTTTTTGGCAGGGCAATGAGACTTAAGTACATCATAAGACCCAGAAACAAAATCGGAAGTCAAGCAATGGGTACATAAAGGTTCTCCATCCCGATACGAAAAAAGGCACGCAACCATCTGCTGAAAAACCTAGTGAGTACAGCAACAGTTTTTTAGGACATGAGGGGCATCCTTTTCGTTAAATAGTTACATGCAGAAAGGGAGTTTGATAAATGTAGATACCTATGACACCTTAAAAATCTTCGTAAAGATTAAATGACTCTATTTGTCCTATGGAGAAGTGTTTCTGTTGCATGACAATGCGATTGTGCAAAAGGCTGCCAAAATCAAACCTATTGCGCAAAAGTGTAGCTTCGCAAAGATAGAACATCTTGCCTATTGCTCGGACCTGGCTTCATCCGACTATTACCTCTTTAGGTTACTAACGAAACACCCCCGAGGGCGTCGTTTTAACTCTAATGGCAGAAGTGGAACGTAAGAACGTAAGAGGAATTAACAGCAAAGAACTAGAATTAGCACAGCATTTATCAACAACCGAATTAAGTCTAATAGAAATCACCGACACAGAGAAAAAGAGAATTGATCAAGTCTAGGTAGATAAAAACCTACTGATATATAGGGAGGTACCCAAAAATGAGACGACAACTACGGGGATAGGCTGTCTAATCAGGAAGGAACATGTATGTACAATCAGAAACTGGGATTATGCTATAGAATGAATCTTAGGTTTAGAATTCATGGCAGAAGCAGAAAAAATAACAGTGATATTACTGTATGGCCCAGGTGAAGATACGCCAGTACACAACAAAGATTTTGAGAAGAATTTCAATTAAACGCCGAAAAAGTAGGGGTCACACATAATGTGGTGGGAGATCTAAACGCAAGAGTGGGTAGCAAGGTGGTTGGTAATGACAAAATCTTAGAAAGACATGGTGAAGAAACAATAAATGACAATGAGATGAGAGAAATTGAGTCCTCTAGGAGTAACAATCTAAAGATAGTAAACACCATTTTTGCCCACAAAGATGTGCATAAATTTACAAGAGTGGCATCAAACAGAAAAAAAAGAGACATTATTGACTTTGTACTGGTAGAGAAAGACAACTTTATAAGGGCGAAAGGCGTCACAGTGAAGAGGGGTCCATAATCTCAAGCGAGACAGACGGAGAAAAACCGTAGGGAGAAGCAGAAATCGTTCTACAAAATGTTAAAGGGAATAAAAACACAGAGTTAGCTGCAACATACAGAGAACAAACATAGTGAGTTTCAGACCAAATCATAGCACACAGGTCTACAACTGCACACTCAGATTAATCAGCTAACAAATCCAACGGGGTAGCCTACGCTTGCTTTATAGAATTGGAAAAGGGCGTTTGAGAGGGCACCAAGAAACATTATGTGGGAGATGTTACAAGAGAGACAAGTAGAAAAATACTAATAGCTTCTATAAAAAGTGTGTACGTCTCAAACCCTTAAAACCACCAGAAGAGTAAAAAAGGCCGAGTTCTCAGTCCGCTGTTGTTCATTATTTTAATGAACGACACCATAAAAAGAGTGCAGCAAAAAAAAAACAGAAACTCCAACTAAGCTTTTAGAATATGCAGCGAAAAATTGAAGGAATCACCGAGACGGACTGAATCAGGAACATGGATCTGTGGCAGTGCTGGAGATGATCAAAGAAGGGCAGTTAAAATGGTCGAGACATCTGAACAGAATGAGCAATGGAAGCTAAATGAAAAATGTGTGGAATATCAGAGCAATGGGAAAAAACCAAGAAGAAGATCCGCTAAGGATTGGAAGCAGAAGGGCAAAACATGGACCAAGGCGAAGGAACTCTCACAAGGCAGAAGGTAGTGGCGTACATTTATTAGGGCAGAAATGTCACAATAAAATAGAAAAGAACCAACCTCGATACCTATGTATATGCTACACTCAGATTGAATTTGGCCAATGCTCCAATGCTGCAATTGAGCAAATTAATTAGGAAATTGGGCGAATTTAGGTTTCATGCAGTTCCTGGTCTGAGTATTCAAGTAAACAAAAAATTAAGTCAGGACATGAGATATACGTAAGAGCCGACTTATAACATACCAGATAAATATGAAAAATACTAGAGAATTACTCGAGCTACGCTTCGGTTCTCTAATTTAAGAGAGATTCATTAATATAAATAAAAAAGAATGTAAGGGCCGGGAATCGAACCCGGACCGCCCGTGTGGCAGACGAGCATTTTACCATTGGACCAACGTGGTTTAGTTGAATAATGCGCTGCTATAATGGTACATGAACATAGTGAGTCACCCGAGCTAACAGCACACGGCCACAACAGCTGCCGCACCACAGCCCACGGCCACAGACGCTTCGCTCCGCTCCTTACACGATTTAATTAAATTAAAACTTTTCCGCACTTCTTTTTAAATAAAAACCGGCCTCGATGTAAGTCTAAAAATTAGCAAACTTTTAGCCATCATATAACTTAATCGGTCCAGTATCTTCGGATGAGATAGTGAACAAAGAAACATACAAACATACAAAGAGACCAACGATTTTATGTTATAGGATTATAACTCCGCAACAACTTTAAAGTAAAATTACTGCAAACCGTAACAAATAGCCATTTATGAAACAAGTGCTAAAAGTGAATGGTTATGCACGAAACATGAAAATTATGAAATGAAACCGAAGGCTGAGTTTCATAACACGTCTCGTGCATAAACACTGTTAGCACGAGTTTGCATGCAATATATTTTCTACGACCTTAAATTTACTGTTATTAATCCATTAATGTCGATTTTACAAAGGTTTGCATTTATGACAGTTATAATTTATGTCATAGTAGAGAGATGGCCGTGACCGGCGCAGGTGACTGTTTCTGCAGCCGGTAGTTGTCAAAGTTATCAATGGTAATTATAATAGTACACGTTTTACTTTATTCATTACATAATGCTTTACCTATTTAAAAAACACTACCTCTAACGAAATAAGCAACTAGAATAACTTTGTAACCTCACTTCTAGTTTAAAATACGTAAATTCAAAACCAGCTGTTTACTTTTATCACATGTGTCTTCTTATTCTTCTATTTAGGACCCACATCCCAATTTGACTTGGCAACCTCTCGTCCGGAATTCTTCTCATGTGCCCATACTAATACAGTTGTTTCTTTTCTATAGTGTCTGTTAATGTTATTTCTACGTTTATTCTTCGTTTAATGATTTCCGTTCTAGTTCTGTATAGTAGTGTCACACCACAGCATCGTCTCCAATAACTATTCTCCACTGCATTTATTTGTTGTCAACAATCCAGACCTTTGAACCATAGATAACGCAGCTCTTGACCAATGAATTAAAAATGCTGATTTTTGTTTCTTTCTTAATTTCTTTATTCCATACTAAATAATTTAGTTTGCTTGTTATAGCTCGTACCCTTTACTCTTTACAAAACATAAGGAATAAAAGAATATACTCTTGTGTCCTGAAATAGTTAAAGAGATGTTCGTAAAGAAAATATAAAAATGTTACCAAAAGCAGTTAAAATAGAATATAGATTAATGAAGAAAGAACACAACTAGATCATTCGGAAACAAAGAAGACAAAGAGATATAGAAAAAGAATATAAAAACAATTGTACGAGAGGAGGTAGCAGAATACATGACATCGATAGCAATTAACAAAAGGTATCGAAACGAATCCAGATAACAGGATTAAGCGCTGTTGTAACAGAAGAAAATAAGGTATTCCTAAATAGTACATCATACTGGCCAATAAGTTATTGCCAATGTTCTGAAAAGAATAAACTATAGAAAATTGGAATGTCCTACTTTATAAGTTAATAGGTGGGAACAAATTAAATAAAGAAACTTAGCAAGTCATAAATATTTTAATAGTAGGAAGGAATAGAAATTATTTTACAAATACATACTTGAATACTCAATAAAATCTGAGGTATACACATATCTGAGTGTCATATTTAATTGAAAACCGATAAAACATGTTAGCAATAAAATACATGATTAGAAAAAAATGTGCCCCGAATATAGGAAAAATCATTAGGAAAAGGTTGACCAGTGCATACCCAAGCGGATGAACCTACGTAAGTAATGTGTAGAAGAAGGCAACGAAATAAAATAATTTAAATACTTGTTATATGTTATATTCGTCTTAAGCAATAGGTAATATACTTTGAAAATAAAAGATTCAGTATAACAGAATAATTAATTTGCTCTCTAAAGCCTCCATATAAAGATAAAATAATATATAGTCATATATCGTATGTAACGTAGAACTGTGACATTTTGATGAACGTATGCGCAATTGCGCACTAAAAAATTGCAGCTTTTTGATGAACATTCTCCCAAATTTTATCTACAATCTAACAAAAGTTTATCGATTAATGATTAAAGCAACTCGATAACAACCGCGCAGTCTGGTCTATTGTTGATTTTGTTTCAATTCCAGCTTCGGTTAAACTTTTTGAGGACAAGATACAAATCAGTAGAGTAGCTAAGAAGCAAATTATTTATCAGTTTATCCAGTGTTTACGGTTCTTGGATCAAGCCCGTATAATCTTGTTAAATCTACCTGCGAGGCGGAAAGGATGTGATGAATTTCGTTGTGTTCGTCAGCTACTTACATTTAAACCGTTTAGCAGCGAGTAGCAGCTAAACGCGATATAATATTTAGTTCTGTTTCAGATTTGGAGCTGCAGCGTTAATTGCCTCTTGCAATGCATCGCAGAATTGATAGGTTGGAACAATGCTAAAATTTACATAGCAAATATTAGAGTGTTTAAATGTATAATGCGCCGTCAATAATTGTATTGTTATAATGCATTCTGCGAGGTACAAGCTTTCAGGAGCATAAATTAACAGATGTGTTTGAGAGTCAAACGCAGCATAGCTAGTAGGCTACGGACAATGTATGTAGTACGTCTGCTACATTAGAATACATTATTAACTTTGGACTGTCCCCCAGGGACACCAGAAAAGTTCCGACAAGCCTGTCCCAACAAGGGTCGTAAAGGCGCTTTCGTCAATTACGTACATTTTGCTTAAATGCTTCATATTAAACTGAATGAGAGAAAATAGGCTTCTTGCAATTTTTTACTTTAAATAGCGTAAAATCAAGGGGACAATTGAAAAACATTACATTCAACTAAAAGTTAATTGCAAAACATTATGAATCTCAAAAACCTTGTTTTATGATAATACTAAAAGATTCATACCTAATGGAAGTTCTCGTTTCTCAAGATTTGAAAACTTCGTATACGTTGAAAATCTTTACGAAGCTTTCAAATAAATAATGCTGCAGGATATTTGTCGTCGAGAAACCATTGATTCTCATCGCTTGTTACAAATTCGAGTGAATCTTTTGCTAACTTCAATTAAATTAAAGCCACCTAGGCCAAATAGCATTTTATGTGTCCAGTATTTTAAGTAACCATGTAGCTCGATTGCAAATTTATCAGTGAATAATAATCAGTCTTTATAATAAATAACTCAAGATACGTCAACGATAATTAAAATATATGCAGTTGGTTCAGCGAGTTTAATTAATTTTCTTGCATTATCTCGCAAATACTGAGTAATCCTTTAATCTTAATGAAATTGAAATGAAGCCTATCAATAAAATGAAATTCTGACGAAAGCTAAATATTATGCCCGCTTCTTTACAGTTTCTAACATTGATATACATTTATGTAAATGTTAAATTTCTATGCTGCATTTAAACATATCTTCTTAGCGTACCGTATCCGGACGATGCTCATATTCCTGGGAAAAGTGCTCCCTGGGATGCTTTCCCATTGTCCTTCGGTCGTGTAAATGGCCGAATGGTTGTGGGTTTTCCATCTCTCGTAATTCTCGGTATTCTCGTTGTAAAGATTGTGGATATATGTTGGTTCCACTCCCTTCTTCTCGATCTACTCCATTCTACCATACCCGCCACTTTGTACTCTTCTCTGAGGTCTTCATTTCGTATGCGTGACCGCTAATTGTCCGTTGAATTTGCATCTCGGCAGTTCTCAACATTGTATTTGCCGTGTCTGCTTTGGTTTCTGCGGCATATATTATATACCTTTGCGTCTAGATTTAAAAGTTTGCCATATTGTATCTTTGAGAACCCTCGATATTCCTCACGCTTTGTTAACTTGCTATTTTGTCACTTTTACCATGCCTTGAATTGAGGTAATTTCCACACTTCGATATCGAAAATGCATCACGGTCTATAGTTTCGTTATTAATTGCGATTTTATATCGTACGAGGAGTGTTCAAATATAAATTATAATTTAATATTTATTTAAAACCAAACACAAAGACACTAATGTAGATCATGTCATTTTTCTACTCAGTCTCCCTCTCTTTTAATAAACTGGTACCATCTTTCCGGAAGTGTCTTTATTCCACGAGAAAAGAATTATTTTGGCTGCTGTCACACCCATTCCCGAACAATTTCGACGACTTCTTCATTACAACGAAGAATTGTTCTCCTAGAAACCCTTTTAAGGGTCCAAACAAAAAGAAAACCTGACCCAGTAAGGTCCTAAATGTATGGTAAATGGGACAGCATGGTCGATTTAAATTTTTGGATCGTAGTCAGCGTGTGAATAACAAATGGGGTCGAGCATTATCCTATAAGACACAGACAGAGAACTCGCGTTTTGTTTCAAGTTACCCCTACTGAAGGAATATCCTTTACTGTAATTCGACGATCGTTTTAAATAAGTGCATTTTAGTCTGTCAGAATTCTCTTCTGTTGTGAATGTTTTTGGAAGGCGAGAATGCGGTCTATTCTCGGCATCTTTGCAGCCATCTTTAAACGCTTTACTCCTTTTGTAAACGCGTATGTCTGATAGTGATTGTAACTCTTACACAAATTTCTTATGGTTTGATATCTTCGTTGATAAGAAATTTACTAAGAATGAGTTGTTCGAAGCTTGAATGCACTCCTACTTCACTCATGCTTGCCAATTGAACGAAAATGAATGGTGACAACTTAAAGACTGAATAAAGTTAGGACTTGTTCCAGAGCATCAATTATTGTATACAACTTCTGTGCATGTCTTTGTCTTTTGGCGCGCAATTCAAATTATAATTCATATTTGAACGCTCCTCGTATATGCTCCTTGGAGAAATTTTCATAACAAGCGTCGAAAGTAGAAAATATCGTGCCAGTGTTGATTAGACAAACGACAGTGTAGCCCGAGTGGATTT
Source organism: Agriotes lineatus (assembly GCA_940337035.1). Classification (NCBI taxonomy): domain Eukaryota; kingdom Metazoa; phylum Arthropoda; class Insecta; order Coleoptera; family Elateridae; genus Agriotes; species Agriotes lineatus. The sequence goes on from OW679194.1 coordinate 88,919,065, forward strand.
AAAACACGAGCACAGATATTTGCACTTTCGAGGGAGTTATTTTACCACACAAAATAAATTCTATTTTTAAGAATTGTTTTTATTTATTTCGTTTACAAAATTAATTGTTTTTAGCTATCTGTAATATAACAATATTTCTCAAAAAACCGGATTTAAAATTCAAGAATGCGATTACGCCCTCTGGCGGCCATTCTCGAAACTTAAAAATAATTTCCAGCATTTTCTCTTTGCCCCTTCAGTCATAATTTTTTTTACCTCAAGTCTTTACGGCATTTACTTTTCGAGATAGGCCGAGTGCCTTTCTTAATTGGCCACCCGGTACAGTTCGCGCCATCGAAATGTGAACGGATTCTCGCTGCCATGACATTCTTTCTGATTGTTATTATAGTAATGCCAAGGAAACGTGAATCCTTTCACATTTATTCTAATAAATTAGCCTTTTATGTACGATCGATCAATAATATGAGGTTTTTAGACCTGATTTGCAGACGTAAAGCCAGTCTTTTTCGCCCTTGGCCAACAAAATTCGTTTATTTTTCACTGATTTATCATTTATTGTTTACATCTGTTATATGAGGTGTATAAACCAGCCCATAACGCCCTAGGGAATTATTCCGTCTCATAATAAGCGAGCGTAATAATTATATCCGCTCTTTACGGCCAAGGGCGTTTCAATTAATTTACTTCTTCAAAGTATAATCACAATTGGCCACACCCGCCTTATACACTCCTACCTTCTACAGAAGACAGTCATCTGTAATACTCCACTGACAATAGATCACATACGCACCGAATGTGAAGATTATGAAGCCCATAGGTTAGAGTGCCAAACCTCACCACGCATAAAGGAAGCCCTCAGCGATGTTCCCCCATTGTTGAAGTTTATAGAAAGCAGCAACCTATTTAAGGTGTTATAGCATTATTACTATTACTGTAACTATTATACTATATATGTGCTAATAACCATAGTAGTTAAAGCACCAAATATTAAATTAAAAAAAAGTAGAAAATAAAACGTTGTTTGCGCCGGTGGCATTGCTTGATGTTTATACCCCTCGGGCGACTTACAGAGCCTCAGGCCAGAGGGCTTGTATACTTGTCGCCCTCGAAAGGGCATAATGTATGGTAATGTACTATACAGATTGCCTAAAATTGTAGGAAACATAAAGCATAACTTTACTAGACCGTAATGGATATATATTTTACCACGAGAAAACATGATGGTATATGTACTATTGTACTTGTTGTCTAGGTACCAAAGTATTTATTGCATTTTGTTATTTCGGTTACTCTTATGACAAACAGTATTTGAACATTTTCCAAGTCATTGGATTTGTCATGTTCCTTACAATTTAGGTAACCTATATATCCACATTCAAAATTGTTAAGTAACGTGGTATTTTATACCACAGCAACCATTACAGCATAGCAATGGCGTTATGTTTGGCAATACTGATGAAGTGTCTTGTTGGGGGCACTATCATACTATGTCATATTCGGCGTTATCAGGTTAACTTTTACCTCAGTATGTGTCAAGACTGACGCAAAACCTAACCTGTTCACTTCGAATATGACAGACCACCAATACACTTCACTACTTCCAAACGCTTAACATGAACTAGAGCTGCTTATTGTGCTTTAGTACATAAAAACAAGTTCTGCTCATCTTGGTTATGTTTTGACATTTAGTGTTACTTTATATAAAAATGTAATATTTATATAATAAATTTAGATAAAAATGTAATATTTTATATTTCTATATAAAATACGATAAAATAATATACGGAAGGCTTTAGAAAAATGGTTTTACTGAACTAGTAACCGTTTAAGTACTCGATAACGCTAACTCGAACCCAGTCCTGGGCAAGTACTCAATACTTTTCTTTAAATTTGTACACGAGTACTGTAAGTACTCAGTTCAAAGTACTCATGAGTAGTTGTTTGTTGATAATCGTTACTCGTACTCGTGATAATTATCGCAAGTACTCGTAATAAGAACTAAATGAGTACTCAATGTATTTACAAGTATTTTTGCGAGTATATGATTCCCCTAATTCGGACATTAAAATACTGCTATAAAGAAACATCTTTGGCATCTATCCAACAATTAGTGATTACTGAATTAAATAAATTTGTTGAAGATGACCCAACGAACATAGCGGAAAACGTGTTTTTAATTTCGATGATGTCAATCTTGACAGTGCAAGTGGTGATAACATTTTTAGCAAGAATAAAGCTGAATTAGAATATCTAAGGTATATTAATGACACAAGAAGTAGCTTAGCAATGTTAAATGATTATCAGCTAATAAAAAGTGTTTATTAAGTTCAATACGCCTCTGCCTTCATCTGCACCTGTAGAAAGGCTGTTTTCTTTTGCCACTATTATCAGCAGTCCAAAAAAGGCGTGCACTATCTGACGGAAATTTTGAAAAACTAGTACTATAAAAAATCATCTGTAATATTCTTTTTGGATGAAAATTTAATAAGTTTTGTTTTGTGTATTTTTATGTTTTTTATCTTTATTATTAGAATAACTTTTTTTTACACATACATGGTAGACCTAACCTTCTGTGGCCGTTTCTAGTGTAGATTGTAGTTTGTGTTGTAGAGTACACATGTTTAGATTTTATAAAATTAAAACCTTTTATGACTAGCTTATTTGCTTAAATGTCCCTATTTTTCTACTTGTGCAAGTCAAAATAAACATGGTGATTAATTAGTTTTTTTTCTGTTGATCGTTTATTTATGGGTTTCATGAATGTATAGAGAATCGTCTATTAATGGCCCTTATTCATGAATAATTTTTTTATTTATGAACTATTTTTAAAAATATGTTTATGTTGGTGGCGCTGTAAGTCTATGTCAAATTCGAGGTTAGCATTTAGGTTTTGCGTCAGTTTGTGTCAAAACTGACGCAAAACCTAACCTGCACCACTGAATAGTGGTGTGCCCCAATGTTCCATATTGAGCCACTACTTTTCATACTGTACCTACATAAATGACATTACCAGTGTAATCAAAAACTATTCTCTAAGTCTTTACAGACAACACAATGATGTATATTTGTCACAGAGATATAAATACTATAGAAAAACAATTTAAATGAATATGTGAGGATACAGAACTAAATAGAAGTTTAAAATAAATTGTACAAAAGTTGGTATAACTCAAAAACTATTATTTGGAGGAAGACGATATTTTGTATGCGGATTATATGCCTTCCTGGCATGAAACCGAGAACATTTCGGTAAAATATATACAGTGTTAATACCTTAAAAAAGATAAAATTCTGCCTATTTTTGCTTTAATTCAATAACTATTAGTTAAACGAAAATAATATTTTTCACATAGCTCAAGTTTTTACCCTTGATGACAAAGGGCATATTTTGGACCAAGTATACCGGGTGACAATGAGACTAGGGCCATGTTTATATCTTCTTGATTTATGGATCAATTTGGATAAAATTTTATACCAGGATACTAGACATAATTTCTGATTGGTCGATAGACATAGTCAAAATGGCTGACTCCCGGTTTTACCGGAAATGATAGCAACTTTGATTTTTTAAATAGAACACCCTGTATATTTTATGTTTTTTTGAATCTACGAGTCAAATTACATATAACAGTATTGCCAAATTTCAATTTTTTTAAACAAAAAAATTATTTTTTCAATTTCTATTTTTTACCATAGAAGGCCTTGACTTGGAAAAATCTATTCTAATTGACTCTAGCAACTCTTAATAATAACTATTTTATAAATGAAGTCAATAGCAAACCCTTAATAAAAGAACAAAGTTTGCTAAACACGTTTTTTAAGAAAAAGACACTTTTTTTAAATGGCACCTACCAAGGGCCATCTTGCCATTAAACAGAAAATTTAATTACCAATCTAACGATATGCGTCACGCACTACTTTATCTTTATCTGAAACTGAAAATTATTAATTAATTATTTTTTTAAACAGATCACTCTATATGTTTTATGTTTTTCAGAATCTACGACTCAAATTACATACAACAGTGTTGCCAAATTGGCTTAGGTATTATTAGTTATTACATAAAAATATTTAAAAAAATAATTGATTAATTAATTTTCATTTTCAGATAAAGATAAACTAGTGCATGATGCATATCGTTAGATTGGTAATTAAATTTTCTGTTTAATGGCAAGATGGCCCTTGGTAGGTTCCATTTAAAAAAAGTGACTTTTTTCGAAAAAACGTGTTTAGCAAATTTTGTTCTTTTATTAAGGGTTTGTTATTGACTTCATTTATAAAATAGCTATTATTAAGAGTTGCTAGAGTCAATTAGAATAGATTTTTCCAAGTCAAGGCCTTCTATTGTATAAAATAAACTCTGGAAAAAAAATTTTTTTGTTTAAAAAAATTCAAATTTGGCAAGACTGTTATATGTAATTTTACTCGTACATTCAGGAAAAACATAAAATATACAGGGTGTTTCATTTAAAAAATCAAAGTTGCTATCATTTCCGGTAAAACCGAAAGTCAGCCATTTTGACTATGTCTATAGACCAATCAGAAATTATGTCTATTATCTTGGTATAAAATTTTATCCAAATCTATTCATAAATAAAGAAGATATAAGCATGGCCCTAGTCTCATTGTCACCCGGTATACAGGGTCAGCTCATTAAAACAATTAAATGTTGTTTATTTTTGCCTTAACTGAGAAATAGATAAAATTGATAATTTGCACAGAGCTCAGGCTTTACCTTTGACAAAAATGGTATCCAACAGATACAGGGTAAATGTAAAAGAAAATAAAAAATTTCAACAACGATTTAAAAAAATATGTTTATGTTGGTGGCACTGTAAGTCTATGTCAAATTCGAGGTTAGCAAAACCTAACCACCAACATAAACAGTGCCAACCTAAAAAAATCACAACCATTTATGGTCACCCGGTACCATTAAAGCCAAAACTTTAAGTGTCAAATTCTTTTCATGGAATAAAATTAGATTTTCTTCAAATTAATAATATACGATCAACAGAAAAATTTTGTAACTAATATGTATGTTAATCGGCGATTAATAATCTCTACAATTAACGCGCGAGCTAACGCTCGTCTCGATTATTAATCACTCTCATTAACATACTTGTTTGTTAAATACATGACTATTAAATATTGTTGAAATAATGTTTGACATTCTTTTATTTTAAGGAAATGTTTACAAAGCAAAATAAAAATTGAAACTTACTAATTTTAGCTGTCACCTGTCACTGTCAGGTGAAAGTACTCATGTGCTGTATTCGTAATTTTGCACCACGAGTTGCGAGTACCACTCATTACTCGTATGTGTTTAACTAATAAGTACTCGTAACGTTGTACTCATGAGTACTTTCATTGAGTACTCACAAAAAAGACTTGTGAGTAGCTTTATGCAGTACTCGGCACAGGACTGCTCAAACCAACCATACTTGTTCAGTAAAATCATTGTTCTAAACACACATTAATGAGAACCACAGTTAGAAATGTACTATTCAGCTAAAATAACTGGTTTTATTGGCAATAAATTATAAAAACGGAATCTCCCTTCTTAAAATGTCGATCGTACATACAGTGTTGTATGCACTCCGGCGTAACAAGCCTCTTTGGCCTTTGTCGTACCATAACATTTATCCCGCAGGCCAAAATGCCTGTTTTGCGCCTTTTATACATAAATAATTATTAATACGACCTTTTCAAACACCTTCATTAGATCTATGAAACACATAAAAACCCCTTTGTCGTAGGCTAACGATTTTTCTGTTATTTGCCCTGATATGAAGATTGCGTTGATCGTAGAGCGGTTGTTATGGAAATTTTACTGCTTTCTTTCTCATTTCAATTCTTTCACAAATTATATATTTTATTTTATTTTGGAACAATACGCTTGTTTATTAGCCCTCGACAGCGGTCGTAATAAAACTTTAACGGCTCGAGGCCCTATAAAGTTGCGAAGCAGTGTATAACAGACACTAACAATCTAATATCGCAATACGAGTATCAACAGTCTACATAGAAACCATAGCAGACCCAAAAGTCAGAGCGGCAGCACAACAAGGCCAAGGGCGTAACAGTTTGTGTCCAAAATACTGAATTGATTATTTTTGTTCATTTCGAGAACCAGTATAGAACAAAAGTTTGTATGTACCACGTGCATGATCAAGATTGTAACCATCGGGAAATATTAAAGCACTCCCCTTCGCGTTGCCCTTTAAACATTACTTCGTGCTATACTCTATTTATTATGACATAAAGACATAAATGACTATTATAACATTACTAAATAATTTCATCATTGAGCTGAGCAAGGTAATTCCTCAATAGGTATCTGGGCACTTGTTATCCCATTTTTTAAAAGTTGGTACGTTAATGCTTTTTTTCTATCGATTAACTATGTTTTTGAATAAGTTCGTTAACTCTACTTCAAGATCACTGCCTCCATATTTTATGTTCGTTAGGCAGGCCAGTGCTGGCGATTTTCTGTTTCTAAGCTTCTTAATACTTAAATATATTTGTTGACATCTAAGTTGACGCTACTAGTTGTGACGCCATCTAGGTATATGGTTTTGAAGTGATGCATCCATGTTCTCTCACTTCTAGTTTTGTTTGTACTGCTTCGTTCCTGATTTTTTTTCATCGAAGCATTCCTCATTATTTCTTCTATGAGACCCTATAGATCGTTTTCCATACTACGTATTTTTGTTAAACTGGACCAGTATTTAATTTTCAGTCTCCATATTTCTGAGTTAGATCTATCCCTCCCCTTTCTGTATCTAGACTAGTGAGAGACGAGACGAAGTAATTCAAAATCTCGTCTCGTCCCGTCTCGAAATTCAAGATCGGGATCGATATTTTTTGATCTCGAGTATTTGAAACGAGATTAGCCAAATTCTCGCTCTCCACAGTTTTTCAATAGTATTTTTAAAACCCGATCTCATTGGTTCATAAAGCCTGATTGGGAAATCGTAGTGGGTTGGGCGCTCGACAGTTTGTAGCTTTTGGAGTCTATGGGAATCGCACTCACATATTACGGTCTAGAACTGGAGGCTTTATCTCTGAGGCAGCTCCACTGTTTCGCCCTTTTAAATACAGTGCTATAAATATCTTCAGGGGAAGTCCATAACGTTGATAAATGGAACACGTGATTATTTTTGGCATTATGCAGTCGCAGCTGCATGAATTCGTTGCGCACATATTTAATATTCGACAGGCGAAACTCTGAATTTTAAGATCGAGAATCGACGTTCGAGATCAAGAATCAATTTTTCCAGAATTTTAGAGATCGAGAGCAAGATGCGTAAAATATCGTCTCGTCCTGTTTCGCGCCAACACTAATTGAGATCGTTCTTCTCTGTTTAATTTTTCGTAGATTCCACATGTGCTTCTCTCTTCTCTTTGATTTTCTTGGTTTACTTCATTTTGTAGTTTTCCTTGCATTCACTTTTCGTGTGCCTAAAATCTCTTTACCCGCGTCTGTAATATTGACAATTTTTGGCCAGCTTGTCTCAAAGCCATCTTTAGAGTTTATTTCGCTTAGTTCTTCTGTCTCTAAATGATTCGATGTCTATTGTACGCTGGTTCTTGCTTTCTTTTTAATTGGATTGACCAGATTATCAGTACACAATTCGTACTTACATGTGCAGATATTAATGATCTTATGTCGATAATCTGTGTTGGATGAAACAATCCACTGGTTCTAATGTAATTTATGATAGATTATTGTTATCTGGAATTAAGACCAAATAACCTTATATTGATTCCCAGGTCATTTCGGACCCAGAAATCAGTAAAACCTTCCCTATTATCGCTGATTTATGTTTCATAAAATGTAGGTTTTACTCTCTCTTTTATACACAGCGACACCTACAAATACACAAGAGGGGAACCAAATAGAGGAGAGAAATCTATTATAGATTATATGGTGATAACCAGAGCTGGAATAAAGTAAAACAGAAAAGGATATTGAACACAACCACTATTTACTGCTTATGAAATGGAAAGGAAGAACAAAGATAAAAGTAGAAAATGGAAAACGCTAATAGATGAGAAAACAAGAAGCGACAGAAGAATGGCGGCAGTAAGAGCAAAATACAGGAAAATACTAGGCAAAAGAAATACAAGAAATAGTAACAGGTAGATCAGTAAAGGAAAAGTGGGAACATCTTAAGAGACGAAGCACAGAAAAAGCAAAAGAGTACTGTGGGGTAAACTAAATTAAGTACAAAAAACAGTAAAGAAAACACCATGGTGGACCGAATGCTTAAAAGACAAAATAAAGACGAACAAAAATAAATGTACAGTTGTCGCCAATAAAAACGAGTACACCTAAACAGATTATAGTGATGATTTTTTTAAACAGTCCTATCAGCCAATAGTAATGAGAGAAAAAAATTCAAATCGACCAATAGCATCAAAATTACACTGACTATTTGCTAGTAGCTGATTACAGCGACTATTTTTTTCACAAACCATTCAAATCGTTCTTCTGCTGTTACACAACTAGCTAAAAGTGGAGTAGGTGAGCAGCAGTTAAAAATAACAGGACACTAATTTGGAAGCTCCATCAAACCCTATCTACAACTTGGACCACGCCGAATTACATTCATGGTAATATTTTTTTTATAATTTTAACTAGATTAGCAGTCACGAAGTCCAAGAGTGGGATTTCCTAATAGCAACAAAGATTCGTGAATCTAGTTAAAATTATCAAAAAATTATCAATAGTAATATAACAAGGGCGAGACATACTTACCGATAATTTTGCACACGCCAAGGGTCGAGTGCTGGTTGCAATGAAAACTGTCCCGAGGGCTTGCCCGAGGGCAGTTTTCTAAGGGCAACCAGCATGATGACTCTTGGCACGGGCAAAATTATATGTAAGTGTGTTGCCCGCGTTTATATTTTGGAGATTATTACGCGAAACCCGTATACGAATTATGATTTAAAATTGATCTAATGATGCCAAAAAACTCAAATTGCTTGTTTCTTGCATTTCTATTTCTAGTTATGACATCATCCACGGAGTCGATAATCATCCCTAGGGCGCTTATCGCTTGGTAAGCAGCTCACGGGCGCTTATCAGGTAATCAGTTCGGGATTGGTCGATTTTCAAAAAATGCATGGTTTTCATTGGCCGATGTCAGTCATGTGACAGTTGTGTGTAATAATCACCACTTATGTAATTACTGTTGACAATATTTTAACATTTTGGTCCCGTTTAAAAGAAACCTGTATTACAGGTATTGTTTAAAACGTTCTACACTCCTAAATTACAGTTTCGTGTAATTTTGTTTCCAGAATATGCAAATTACAAATAAAAACGATATAGTTATAACATAAATAATTAAAGTTACAGAGAATGCATTCCAACATAAATTAGATTAGTACCTTGTAATGTCGCCATGATTTTATTTTATTTATTTTATTTATTTTATTTATTTATTTATTCTCTAACAGGCTAAGGCCTAATTACAAGAGAATATAAAGAAAAGTAAAAATAACAATAAAATTGCTTAATTAGAATAAACAAAACAAAAAGAGACATAATGATTTTGAACTTACAGCAGTAGTATAATGTCTGAGTTAGCGGGTTTACTTTATAAAGTGATTACGTTGGATTTGTTATGGATAAGTATTGTTTAAGTTGCATGGCCAGGGAGTGATGTGTTTGCGTAAAGTCAATATCAGATAATACAGATACTTCATTAGCAAGTTTCATAAAACAATCGATCGGAGATCTACGCGTTAATGTTGAAAAATGTATATAAAACAAAGCAGAGTTCCTTATAAATCTACTGGGAACTTTTAATTTTAATAAAGCCAGAAGTTTGGAATCGTTTATAAAATTGTTGAAAATTTTAAATCCAAACATCAGAAGATTGTAGTTTCTGCATGCTTCCAAGCTAGGTATTTCAAATTCCTCACGGAGCCTAATCGTTCTCACTGTTAGATAATTCGGAAAAGCATTATGTTTTTTATAATACAAATATCTCAAGAATCTATTTTGAACCTTCTCCAATATTTGTTTAGGTCCTATATTAATAGGATACCATACAACAGATGCATACTCCAGTTTAGATCTGACGAATGCATTATACAAAATTTTCAATGATTTAATACTTTTAAAATGATAAGATTGTCTGATAATAAAACCTAAGTTACGCAAAGCTTGATTTTTGATAGATTCAATGTGCCGATCGAATTTGAGTTTGGAATCATAGTAAACACCCAGGTCTTTAACATTAACTACTTTGTTGAGGATTTCACCATTCATCACATAATTGTATGATAATTTACTAGATTTTAGTGTTAATGACATTACATAACATTTGGTGATATTAAAACATAGTTTGTTAGAGAGACTCCATTGATAAACTCTGTTGATGTCCTCTTGCAACGTTAAGTGATCAGATATGTTTTCAACCTCATAATAAAATTTCATATCGTCTGCAAAGAGCAAACAGGTGGCGTGTGCAATTACTTCAGGTAAGTCATTAATAAAGGTTAGAAACAGTATTGGACCAAGGTTCGAACCTTGGGGGACTCCCGAGTTTGCTTTAAATTTACCTGAAGTGTTACCATCGTGTCTTACACAAAAATACCTGTTTTGCAGATACGATATAAAAAACTGTATATCATCCGGCGACAATCCATAATTATATAGCTTTTGTAGTAATATATCGTGGTCAACTGAGTCGAATGCTTTTTTAAAGTCAGTATAAACCACATCAACCTGTTTTTTATTTTCGAACGTTAACGTTGCATCATGAACAAAAGATACCAAATTAGTACATACCGATCTTTTAGGGACAAAGCCGTGCTGACAGTTGCTAATATAGGGTTCGATATGATTCCAAAGTCTATTGTATACAATTTGTTCGAATACTTTGGCAACGGCAGATAATATTGAAATAGGTCTATAGTTCTCAATCAAAGATCTGTCACCTGATTTAAATATTGGGTTAATTATTACCTCTTTCCATTGGTTCGGAAAAACTTGAGTTTTAAAGGAGAGATTAAATATGTAAAGTAGTGGAGTTTCAAGATATGTTGCACATGCTTTGATTATATAAGGCGGAATGCCATCTATCCCAGCAGAACGTTTTGGTTTGAGTTTTTTAATAGCTAAATAAAACTCTTCGCGTGTAACTAAATTTAAATTAAGCAGATTCTGAGTACGAACTTCATTATTATAATCGACTGCGTATGCAGCAGGTGTTGGATTATAAACAGATTGGAAATACAATGCAAAATTCTCAGCTATTTCCGAGTCTTTAAGCTCCTGATTATTGTTTTTGATTGTAACAGACGATTGAGATTTTTGTTTATTTTTAATATAAGACCAAAACAAATTAGGATTTGTGCTTACATCTGATTCCACATTTTGTATATAGTTAACATATGCTTCTCTGATAAGTTTTTTTAACTTGCGCCTTTCGTTAGAGTATTGAATTTTTGTTTCATAACTAGGGTTTTTAATTTTTCTTAACGAATTTTTAAGTTTTAGTGACACCTTTATTTCATTTGTAAACCATATAGGAAAAGTGGACTTCCTTTTAGGTTTCTTAGGAACAGCAGCATCAAGGTAAGAATGAAACACTGAATAAAAATCATGTACGGCATCATTCACATCTGCATGTCGCAGTACCGAGGCCCAATCAGCATTACGTATTAGGTCCGCGAGAAGATCGAAATTAGCATGCTTGAAGTTATAGTGGTATTTTGTTTCCGATGCGTGTGTTGGCTTTATTGCTGATTTTAATTTGATATCGATAATTAAAGTAGGATGCAAAACATCTTCCGTAACTATAGGGAGTTCAGCTCTAGTAACGCTAACATAATTTTTAGTCTGTTCCGTAATTATTACCTGGTCCAACGTTTTGTTATTTATATTTTGAACAGTATTGCATATTTCAAAAGAATTAAAATTCAAAAATTCTAAAAAATTCCTATGCAACTCATCGAACGTGTTTACATCGAAAGAATCAAGATTAATTTTCCAGATACTACCTAAGTTAAAATCCCCTACGATGTACACATTCGTTGAATTTGTATCTACATTAGTTTCAATAAATTTGAAGAAATCAGCGTAAACATCTGGTTTCATATCGGGTTGTATGTAAACAGTTACGAAAGTATATATGTTTTTATTTATTTTTACTTTGACAACTATTGCATCATATAGGACATTTCTTGTTATTATTTTGAGTATTTTGAATGATTTTTTTAACGCTATTAACACACCACCTCCCCTGTACTTACCTGTGATTACTGCGTTTCTATCTCCTCGTACTAAATTGTAAATATTTGAATCTATAATTTCATCGGAGTGTATGTCCTGTGTTAACCATGTTTCGGATACACAAATAATATCATAATGTGCAACAGCTCCAAATAAGAAGAAGTCTTGAAGTTTTCTTTTGATACTTCGACAATTTTGATAAATGACCGATATCTCAGACATTACATCTACCATGAAGAACTTAAATATTAACCTGAAACAAAAACAAAAATATATTAAAAAAAAAAACAATTCAAATTCTGCAAATACAAAGAAAATGTAATATGTAACTAATACAGACACACACTGACAAACAAAATGAAAATATTCTAATTAACGCTAAGGTCGAGCTAACGCGGGAGTCAATTTGAGTTGGCGAGTGCTGCATATCTTGACTTATTAGTCCAGTAGCTTAAGTACCTCTTCTTCATTTGTCACCTTATGCTTTTTGTTGTTAGATTTAATCCAGATTTGACCGTCTGATGTCCAAACGTTTTCATTTTTGAACTTTGTTTGGGCCATTTTTAAGACATTCAGTCTAGTTTTTGTGAGATCTTCTGTGATAACAATTCCAGAACCTTTCAATTTTTTGCGATTGGCAATTATAGTGTGGCGATCATGGTAGTTGACGAATTTCACGATGAGGTGACGTCCTCGACCCGTATTCATGCCCACCCTGTGCGTGCGATCCAGTGCAGAACGATCAAGTGGAATACCCAACTTATCCTTGAAGAGATTTAAAATAACATCATCTGTATTCTCCGATTTGATTTCCTGTATACCAAAGATACGAATGTTGTTTCTGCGCGAATACTGTTGTAGATTATCGATATCAGCAGCAAGAGAAGTGTTCACTTTTATTAACTGTTCATTTTGAAGTTCAAGTGAGTTCAGTTTAAGATTTAAATCCCGCACTTGGTTGTTTATATCAACAAAAGCTTTTTGTAGGTTGGTTTCAACAACCTTTGCTACAGCCACTGCAATAGCAGATATGAAATCACTATCCGCACACATTGTTTTCACATTTTTGTCTATCAAGGACTGTATGTCGTTTAACTGAGACTGCGTGAACACCATAATGTTAATAGTATTGCCAATAAATTGCAATTAAAAACGCTTTTCTAATACACTAAGATGCCGAAAATTACTAGACGAACTAATCGAACCAGATACTGGGCGTTGACAACTTCTCGTATATAAATATTTACCCGTTTGCAGAGGAATTTATAAAATATTTCGCAGCACTCACAACGTACTATTCAGTTGACGCCATGTTGCTCTATTCCTGTCCTATTTGCAATCTATATGTCATGAAATTTAATAAATTTCTGATATATTCAGGAAGTAAGTAGTATTTTTCCTTATGCATATTACATTAAGTGGCAATCGCTCTTATTGGCACTTATCTCATTACCTTATCGACAATTCTTCCTTTTTTGAAATCCCTCAAATGACGGGGCATGTTTCAAATAACTAATTTTCGCGTTCAATGACAACCCTACCTACAAACGAAAAAACTGTAAAATGCTGCATGAAGAAAAGAGAGTCATGAAAGATGGAAGAGCAAATCATGGAAAGATGGGAAAGCTATCTTCAGAAACTCTTACAAGCCGAGACTGATAAACTCACCAATAGAACAAAAGACAGCGAGGAAAAAGACAAGGTAGGGCGAAAAAGCAAAAATGACGAGAGTATAGAGGTAAGGCATAACTGCAGAAATGATAAAATATGCTAGAGAAGAAGCCTATAAGAAGTGAGTAACTGTACGCTAGAAGATTTAGACAAGGCTGCATATTGAGTCCGCTTGTATTTACAGTAGTTCTAGTCGACATGGTAAAAGAATATAAGATGAAAGCAAAACTGTATACAATAGGTAACTGGAGATTGTAAAGAATACAGGTAACGGAACTAATATTCGCAGACGATATGGCGGTACTACGAGCAACTGAACGGGACTAACAACATAATATGAAGGTATACGATACAGAGTTGATCAAAAAGAGTATGATAATCAACTGCAAAAAAAGGAAAACGATGATAACAAGCTCGGAAGAAACGAAATACAGTACAAAACTAGCAGAAGCAAAACTGGGACATGTAAAAGAATTCAGATACCTTGGGTTGGAACTAGTTAGATGGAGAAAGCAACCAAAGGATAGGGGCTCTTCAACGCATCCGAAAAGAAACAAAAGCGGTATACAGAAAGTGGGGCTACCGGTACTTAAACACACTCCAGTGAGTCGTGGGAAATATCGGATTTAGTATAATGGAAATGAAATTCCTCAGGAAAATAGAAAGAAAACGAAGGATATAATATGGAATGAGAGACATTAAAAGTCCAACCAATAGAATATAAAATCCAAGAAAGTCAACTAAGGTGGTTACGACACGCAAACCGAATGAGAGAAGAAAGATAACCCAGACACATGTACAAAGCAAGAGCGAGAGGAAAGAGAAAAAGCGGCAGTCCTAGAAAGACGTGGGAAGACGAAGTAAAGAAAGCAGCAGAAATAAAGGGAGCAGAGGGGTTTGACGTCTAACCCTCCTCAAGAAGGATAGGCCCATGCCCCTGCATTGGGGATGTTAACAACAAGGCTAAAAACAACAATAAATGTATTAATATTACCGCAAAATAAAATAAATTAAAATTGAACGTCGTGGTAATTTCATAGGTGAAAGCAGTATTAAATGTTCAGTCATTTTATACTAACATTTAACATTACTCTAAAAATACAATGGTATATTAAAGCTAAAGTATAAAATAGTATAGCAACACTATTTCAGTATTTAAAAAAGTTTTTTCGAAGTACGAAACGTTTTGTAAAATAGTAGTATCAACTGACATAGCAAAGGATGAGCAATATTTATATAAACAAATAATTTTCATTAAAATCTAGTTTCCAATATTCTGTTACTGAAAACGTATTCTCCAAAGTTAAGTGGTGGAAAACTTTTGCCGAGAGTAGCAAAAAACTTACCTTGGTGACCAAATGTTTTGTATACACGTGTCCCACTCACTGTTTCTACAGGTGAACTTCGTCATATAAAGATATTAAGCTAAATAAACATGTTACATCGTTAAACGTCGTTAAACGACTTGATACCTTTCTGTCAGAGTCAATATAGCAAAATTATGTAGTTTACTATAGCCGAATATAAACCATACTTATACGTTTACACGTACGTATCAATGCTTCTCTACGGCCAACGCCAAGTGTTATTTTTCAAATAAGATCATGCACATTTATTTTGAATTTATATCCGAAAAACGATCGACCACAAAACAAATCTCGACTTTCGCAGCGAAACCTATCAAGTATTTAATTTCAGGCGACACCGCAATTTTTCATGTAATAATTGGGTAAGCGGAGAGGTAGTTAAGTTGTAATAATCTAGTCCGATATTTGCTTCACTGCAACTTGCATATTAAGGATTGATCCAACCAAAATTAGTGCATGAGTCAATTGATATAGTAGTAAAATTCCTTCGTAATACTAGATTAATAGTATAATTATGTCCTTTATTTCCTGACTTGTTAAAATGAAGTGACAAAAAGATGTATGTTGCCCTAGAAAAAAATTGAGTTACACGACAGGGTTGATAATATTTTTAGCTGGGATTAAATTTGAAATTCACGTCTTGACACTCTTGTTTTATTCAAAATAAATTTGAGATTGTCAAATATCGATTTCACATAACAAAGAGCAAGAAACAACAAATTGTAATTTAAAATTGTCACGAATGTGAAAATGAAGTTGACTTAAAATCTAATTAATCGTCTAAGGACGTGTATCATGGAATTTTTAAGCGAAGAAGTGGTTCGGAAACGTTAAAAAGTTTAGACAATTTCCAGTTTTCACACGCAAGCTATTACGAATTTACATCACATTATAATGAAGTGACTATGGCGTACTACATGACGTTAATGGAATATCGCGTTAATTATAAAACGTTCAACTAACATGAAACTGGGGATTTAATACGAACAGTTTCCCACGTTATTGATACATATTATTCTTTGGACAAGGTTTTAGTATCTTTCCTGCAACAAAAAACCTGAGCAACTTACAAAAACTTCCAAGATCCTTGGGGCATCGACTTCTATGTTAAGTAAACACTCTAGGTTATTGACTAATTAGTGACTTTTTAAAGAACTACATTTTGTTTGTTAATTTAAATATTAACACAAACTTAGTCGACGGAAAGCGCAATATAAATATAACTACATTCTATATATACCATGTGCAGAGTGTATTGCAATATCTCTATAGCAGCATTTAACAACAAATAAACATTAACATATTTCACAGTAGAGTGTTTGTTTCAAAGACTAATTTTTTGTAGCTTTAGTTGTTTATATATATATGCTGCTTTATACACAACTATCAAGCCGGTTTAACTGGTATAACGTACTATATTATAAAGCTTGGAGATTTTTTGTCGGTTCTCGTTTTTATTGATTAACCGCTTCTAATGTATAATAGCACAACGGAAGTCTGAAACACAATACTTGAATACAATTAGCGAGCTCTAGAAATGAATTAACCCCAATTCACGATTTAATCCTTGAAAGTAAATCTAATTTAGTTTTTTAGCGCTGATTGTAGATTGGAACTTTATAATTTTTTCGTCGATGTAATCTAACATATTTATGAAAAGGCTAGCAAATTTGTATGTGAATTATTAGTAATTAGTGCTTTACAAAATTGTAGGTATTTTCGTGACTTGTGAATACAGCAGATGCGCAGAACCAAGGCTACTTTATCAATTAATGCATACCTCCAAAAATGCCAATAGTACAAATTATATCCTTGTCGTTTGCAAGATTAAAATATTTTTTAAAGCGAAAAGAGTACATTAGTTGGAGACCTTTCGCTTATCGCATATCAATGTGAAAGTATAAAAATTGCTTGATGGAGATCACGAACTTCATCATTCAAAGTTCGTGCTTGCAATTATCATGTTTTTTGCTCTTTTACTGTTATAATCAGGTTGCGTTATAGGTATTTCAAGATCCCTATCGTAGTAAAAAGAACAAAAGTTATTTAACCGATCTTTCTTTATCATGTATTAAATAATATTAAATGTTTTTTTAAATATCTAAGTCACTACGTAAAACTATTAGAAATATTTGATTTGGTATAATTTTCATTCAAAAATGCTAGACAAATAATTAATGCATAAGAAGCTTATAGAAAATACAAACATGAGCTTCAGGATTTTCCATCACAAGGTTTTTCCGGAATGCTCTTCGACTTAGCTTTGTAAAAGAATCATATAGGTGTTTGTTTAAAGGAAAACTAATTTGTGAACACGCGTACCTTGCAGGCATTTCATACTCGCTGTAGAGCTATAAAAAGGAGAAAAACGATTTCAGGAACACGTATAAGTAAACATGTTGCGCGATATAAAAGCTCATTTCCAAAATTGAAACACAGAGCGCATAAGTGAGTATTTTATAAGAAAGTGTGCTATAAAATATATTCCATCGCTCTGAAAAACTATTTAGAAGCAGTACGCGCTTTCGCCGCCGAAACAGTTTTCCATTTCCTCTAATGTATTGAATCCTGGAAAATTCTAATTTACGCAAGGGAGCAACGATTGGAAAATCTTTGAACTGCTTTCAATTGTGTGTGTAATTCTGCGCAAATGAATTACTGTTATCTCTTAAACTGACTATTGCATGCGTATATCAAATGACGCAATTTAACCAATACAACAAATGAAGTTTCAAATTTTAGACCAATCCAATGGTGTTAATTTAATAAGTGTAACCATTACACGTATCAATTTAGTGTTATCATTTGCCAAACATCATTTACTAATATTGACAGTAAGTTGTCATATATTTTTTTACTTCTGCAACATAGCCACGCAAAATGCATTCGTGCATAAAGTAGGGACAAGAAATCAGACGACGTGCGCCACCAAGCAAATTTTAGTTTAGCTTAAATTGTTAATTTTCCATTGATAATTGATTAAGCTTAAACCAAACGCATGATTTTAAATGAGCTGTAAAGAAGAAAATAAATATCGGTTTTGTAAATCTAATGGTGGTATTTATGATGTCACTAAAATTTGTTTGGTGGCGCACGTCGTCTGATTTCTTGTCCCTACTTTAGTTCTTTTGCATCCAAAATACTGACTGGGGATGCGCTCTCGCTTATTGCTCCTGAAAATAGACACTCAACCTACGGTGTCGTGCCTATTTTCATCGCAACAAGCAGTCATGCATCACTATAGCCAGTAATACATCACTATTGACAATACAACAACGATAATTTGCACATGTAAGCTTCGCAATCAGTGCTATTCCATGACATCATGTATCAGGCAGAAAATTTCCTATCAGTAATGTGCATAATTTATATTTAATTGTAAAACCAGACACTAAGGATATAACATAAAAATGCTATGCAATTAGTTCAAATAGGTGTTACCTAGAAAATAATGTTCCTTTCAAATGCATTAATATGTATTCTTTCTATTAATAAACAATACAACATTAGCTAATCCATTTATATAATTTTATTTAGTACGTTATATAAACAAATACGAGCTCAGTATAGATTTGTTAATATTTTACAGTTGGAAAGCATAATTACAGGTTCATAATTATTATATGCGCGTGTGTATTTACATCGTTATTGATAATTGCTTAGGCAATTTTGCAAGCCTGGATAAAATAGCATCCTGGTTTAATAATTCTGCCGTACGATCTGTTAAAAGAATACTACTAAATATCCTTGGTCCCATGACAACTGCTTCCTGCAGTAATTATTTTCACATACAATATCTATTAGTAACCACTAAGTAGAGATCCTGACACTATTTCTCTGCACCGATTCGGCTAAAATAAAAGCGTTAGAGAAATATTTAAAAATTTTCTAGTTTTCACTGCTAGGGTATCAGATAAATTACTGCGATAGTCGTATTTTAAATCACATACAAAAATAGTTGTATATGACTCACCTGAAATAAGTTTTCATTGAAGTAAAATTTCTAATTTCTGTTTTGGTAGATACACTACGTGAATGAAGAATGCCACATTCACTTTTCCCACAATTCATTATTTATGTTGCTATTTAAATCAATTTGTTTTCGTATTGTTTTTTAATAGCAAACATGCAATACTAAACATACCTTTGATCATTTCCGCTGCTATTCTAATTCAAAGCAGATTTCTTTCGTGTGACCTTCAATCAACAATAAACATTTTTTTCCGTATTCTTTCACTAGCGCATTTCAAAATTTGGCAGTGAATGAGCACGTGCGGAAATAAATCCTGTAAACTAAAATTATGAAAAAATACTGGAAAAGGTAATTTCAGATGAGAGATAATTTGTAAATAAACAATAACACAAACCAAAAACTAATTTCATGTCGCAACTGGTTTTCCCATTCATGAAAGAAGACATTCTTACATAATTATCCTGTTTTCGTTTATGTTATGCCACGTACTTCCCAAACATTTATTCTATTATAATAGAACTAAGATTAGTAGTTATTTAAATATGTTCTTAAAGAGTGCTGTGTTAGGAGTTCTTGTGGTATTTGAACTTATTTACTAAAGCAAACAAAATAGAATTTCAATAACTGTTAAAAAACATCCTATACACCACTGCATACCCAACAATTTAAAATTAATGGCAAATAACGTTATAATATTCTGAGTACATACGTCGTAATTCCACAAATAATGTAACAGTGTTATTTTTAAACTTTAGGAATTTGCTATCATGTTTGGCTGTGTTTTGGAAAATTGGAATATTTTTATCCTCGAGTAGAATCCGCTATTCTAAACCATTCTCCCCATTAAGGAATTTTCCGTGGACGACACTGTTGTAAATATTCGTAATTACACTTTTGGAAGCAAATATAAACTTTAAGTGAAACTAGTAAAGCAATAAGGACGTTAATATAAAAATCAATATTCATTTCTAAATTACGGCCAGATATTTTTGAACTCTTTAAAATTTGGATAACATAGTCTTCTATGTAAAATATGCATACTATGAATGAAAAACATGATTTTTTAATACTAGACAGTAAAACATATCATAAAAGCCAGTGAAGCTGCGTTAGTTCATACACTGCTAAATTACCGGACGGACTTACTGAGTCTTCGATCGGGCTGGCTTCAGTATAGTAGACGCAAAGATACTTCAGACAGAGCGAGCTTTAAAAGTTAAACCGCAAATGAGTTTACTATTGTTAGTCCGCTTAAGTCGTGCCAGGTATACGCAAAGGTGGGAATATTTCCAAGGTGGTATTTATTTCGTTTTGTAGTGAAGTTTCTACTTAATTTATATTTAATTATCTAATAATATTGAATGACAAAATTAATTTTACTAGGTAAATAAACACATTATGCGATTATGCCCTGATTGAGGAATAAATTATTTTTGCTCAAATGACATTCCTAGATAAGAGAAATCGACATTTAATGTTTCGTCGCGCCATATTGGCATTAAAGTATGTATTTACAACTACATCCCTTCCAGTAATTAGAATGAAAGATAAATTATATAAATCACTTGACTTGTCTTTACTTCCCAAATTTAATAATAACGTCGCTGTTATACTTTGACGCACGTTAATTATCATCTAGTATTTGTGTTGTGTTGTATTTTGTGGAATATGTGGAGACCATGGGATACTAATGAAATTGAGGATGAAGTTGAAGAAGTCGCTGCTCCATGTGATGAGTTAGAAGAAGTTGATGATGCGGGAGAGAGACCAAGCCAGCGATCAATGCATTTTTTATCCGACGATGCGAAAAAACATAGTCTTGAATGTATACAACGCACTAATTTCTGAAGGAGAAAGCAATGTTGTGAGAAGAACTGCGTTTTTAACTAAAGTGCCAAAAAGTACGGTTTTTCAAATTGCGAAAAATCAAGCGCTGCCACGTAAACGGCGTTCTGATTATGGGTGTCACAAAATATTAACAAAGCCTAATGAACATGCAATACGCGGCGTAGTTTATGACATGTATAAAACTAATGTGGTGCCAACAATTAAAACTATTCATGATACGATCATTGGTGACATGGGTATAAATTGTTCAATGACGACATTAAGGACATCGCTAAAAAATATGGGATTTCGCTATAAGAAGATAGATAAAAGACAACAAATAATGGAATCTCCGCGGTTAGAAAATGGCGATGCGAATACTTACAACAGATAAAAAAGTTTCGGGAAGAACAGAGACCGATATTTTACTTGGATGAAACTTGGTATGACACACATGATGTGGTTCAAAAAGGATGGACAGATAATTCTCGGAAATGCCAATTAGACATTCCACCTTCAAGAGGAAAACGTATTATAATTTTACATGTAGGCTCTGAGATGGGATGGGTGAACGATGGTCTCCTATTATCTGCGAAAAATATAAGAGACTGTCGATTGGACTACCATGAAGACATGAATTCAGATGTGTTTGAGTCGTGGTTTTCAAATAAGCTGTTACCAAATTTGCCACCTAATAGTGTGATCGTTATGGACAACGCCAGTTATCACTCAAGGCTTGCTGAAAAAGTGCCAAATAGTAATTCTACTAAAGCAGAAATTACAGATTTTCTTTACAAGAACAACATGTATTTTCAAGAAACTTACAATAAGAATCAATTACTGGAAGTGTTGTCCATTAAGAAGTTCTCTAAAAAATATGTAGTAGACACCATAGCTACAGAACTAGGCCATAGAGTTTTAAGATTGCCACCATATCATTGTTGTATGAATCCTATAGAAATGATATGGGCAGAATTAAAAACACACATTCGAAAACGTAACCAATGCCCCAAGTTTAGTGAGAAAATGATAGAAATAATTAAAGAAGAAGTTAATAAAATTCATGTAAATAGCTGGAAAAACTGTGTTCGGCATGTGATTGGCATTGAAGACCAATTTTTTAAATTTATTGATATTCCAGAATTAATTATTAATTTAAGAGACAGCGATAGTGACGATTGGCCATGTGATAGCGATAACGAAAATTAATTTATATATTGTACTCATAATTGTTGTTTTTTGTATATATCAATCAATAAACTGTAGTTATTTGTTGCATATACATATTTTCTATAATTTTTTGTCTTTCTTGATTGTATCTTTTTTTATTAACAATGTTGTTAAATAAAAATAATAAGTTTTTAAACACTAACAAACATTGCGTTTCCGTAGCCGCATTTCGATTTTAAAGATATGGATTTGCTTGTGAACTATTACAAAGGGATTGTCGTGTGTACAACATAATCCCACCTGCCATGCTCATTAACCTTTAAGTAGTAGCCTGAGGCGTCCGAAATATCTTTGCTCCAACTATACCACCTAACGCCAATAGTACAAACTTTACTGCTACAAGATGATGTCTGCAACTTTTGGTCTTCATGCGTATATAAGTGATTTAATGTCACAAATTCTGCAATTATAAAACGACTGCTTTAATACAGAACCTGATCCAAATACTCAATAAAGACACACTGAAGATTTGGTCTAGGATAGATGGTGCAGAGGGGGAACTGAAAACATTACCGGAAAAGATACATCGCCCAGTCTAGAACAGCGGCTCACAGTGGCAGTGAAAGAAAGGCTAAAAATAGTAGAAAAAGAAAGGTTAAAGGAAAAAAACCCTTGAAATTGTAATAGTTGAAGATGAACCCTTCCTTCCCGTCTTATGACTAGCACGTTAAGCTAGTAAAATATAAAAATCTAGTATCAATTGGCACAATAGGTTTTATTTTTACTTTATTTTATTTTCATGGAAAACTTTGGAGCCGTTTACAATAATCATTAAACAAGTATCAGTGACATCCCTGCGTATTGAGAAAGGTAGAATATGATCTCGCTTACACCTTGACAAATAATCAGAATCTCTAACTCGAGTTTTGAATTCGATAAAGCGTAAAAACCTCTTTTGGATGTTTTCAATGCGGTAAATATAGATTTCGTATCGAGGATTCCATATTTGCGTAATATAAAAGGGAAAACAAATATAACAGAAAATAGTATATTGTGTATCTAGGACGAAAAGCGTAACATTCCCGGACAACTGTGAATATTGTTGGGCGAGAGAAATTCCGAGCCCAACAACACAGGAGTCTGGGAATGTTACTTTTTGCCCAAAATACACATGCTATTTTTCCGCCGATCTATACGAGTAATTAAAAAAATCGGAAAACGTGTCTTTTTTCGAAAAATATTCCCGACCTGGGCCAGGAATATTATTCCTGTACAGTTTTATTGTGAATTACCTAGCAACGGCTGATTTAATGGAATGTTTGACTTTGCTCAATAAAATTTTATCAATAATGTGTCAATTCCAGTACGATTGGCGGAAAAATCATTTCTATTAACATAATCAGTAGAAGTTTTTCTTGTGTATATTTCTATTCATGACGTTTATATTTTTTGCTGTTCCTGTTATAAACAGTGTAAACGAAACACAAATACTATACTATTAAACCACGAGAAAAATGCTATAATAGATGTAAAACAGAGGTTAAATATCTGAAAAATAGATGCAACCAATATACGAACACATAAGACCGAATAATGTTAAAACAACAATATCAAAATATGAAGTTACTGTCAGCATAATACATAGTATTTATAGTATCATATAGTTTTAGAATAATAAAGATATTGACATTGACATGGTGCCGCAACCCTTACAAAAAATTTGCAAAAATAGGGAAAGAAAGCGTTAGGATGCCAAATGAAACGAATGACGGAGTAACATTAAGACCGCCTAAAAATTTGGTAGTAAGTAGCGAGTTGGACATGGCCTCGTCTTGGAAGGTTTGGAAGCAACAGTTTGATTGGTATGCAGTAGCCACTAGTCTAGGAAAGAAACCTAAAGATGTCCAGGTAGCAATTTTTATGACAATAAATTGGCCCCGAAGCCGCCGTAATTTACAACACTTTATCTGGGCATAGAACGACTTGGCTAATATACAAAACAAATTTGAAAAACACTTTGTACCTCAAATAAATGTCAGATATGAACGTTACATTTTCAATAAAGCACAACACGGTCCAGAGGAAGCGTTTGCTGACTTCTTAACATCACTACGCAGAAAAATAAAGAATTGCAGTTACGGTGCACTTGAAGACAGCCTGCTCTGTGACAGAATTGTCTGTGGTATATATAGCAATAGCCTAAGAACAAGACTCCCAGAAGAAGCTAAATTAGAGCTAACTAAAGCAATAAGCATCTGCAGGATAAATGAATAGGCAAAAAAGCAATTTAAGTACCATCAACGAAAGCGCGGAACCGCAAATGGATGCAGTGAAACTAAAAAGCAAAGGTAAGAAGAAAGTCATGAAACAGAAAGAAGAATTCGATTGCAGAAGATGCGGAAGAAGATATGGAAAAAAGTCTTGCCTAGCATATCAGAAAAAATGTGAACGCTGTTATAGACGAGGTCACTTTAAGAAGATGTGCAGAGCAAAGGAAGTAAAAACAGTTTAAACAAACCACAGCGACGATGAGGATAAGAATGAACAGGTACTCTACGTTTCAGCACTTGAATCAATTGAAGAAGGAAGTAATGATTGGTTCGAAACTGTAACACTCCCAAAGGGGTGCAAGGTAAAATTCAAAGTCGATTTCGGAGCTCAATGCAATGTAATCACCAAATGCATAGCTGAAGCAGCAGACCTAAAACTAAAATCATCTAAGGTAAAACAACTGTTAACATAATTAAAATCATGCAATCAATGTTGTAGGCGAGGGCTTGGTAAAAATCCAAACCAGACATAACTACAGAACAGTCAAGTTTTTAATAGTAGATAAAAAGGTTCAACCAATACTAGGAAAGGACACATGCGTAAATTTAGGTCTAGTAAAAAGATTAGATTCAACGTAAACCCCGCCATCGGAAATATTCAAAGGTATAGGATGCCTGAAAAGATACGAGTGTGAAATAGATTTAATCGATGATCCAAAACTGAAAAGATGTCCGGCACGTAGAACACTATATGCAATCAGAGACGAAGTAAAAGACAAATTGAATAGAATGACGGAAATAGGAATAATAGAGCCCATAAATGAGCCCACGCCACGAGTATCGTCAATGGTGATAGTCAAACAAAACAAAAAGATACGCATTCGTATCGATCCATCGCAGCTCAACAAAAATCTTAAAAGGAGACATTATCCCTTAGAAACATTAGAAGAGATATCAACCCATATTCATGGGTCTAAGTGGTTCACCTTACTAGATTGCAGAAAAGGTTTCTGGCAAGTTAAGGTAACGGAGAGGACAGCCAAGTCCTTAACGTTTGCAACACCCTGGGGAAGGTACAAGTGTTGTCGACTTCCATTTGGTCTTGCTTCAGCAAATAATGTGCAGCATACTAAACGAAATAAAAGGGGTTGAGTATTCGATGGATGACGTACTAATACACGCAGCGTTCAAACCTGAGCTAGAGCAAATAACAAGGCTAGTAATACAGCGATTCAAGCAAAATGTAAATTTACCAAAGAAAAGATAAAATTCCTAGGTCATTTACTAACAGCCAACAACTAAGACGCTATTAAGCCCTGAAGTAATAAAAGGAGTCAAAGAAAAGTTAAACAAAATTAGATACACAGAAAAAATGTATGCCGACATAGGTTCTAGACAGCGCAATTACTTTGAAAAAGGAGAGAAAATACTATACAGAAACAAGAAGAAGGAATGGTTGCCAGCAAAAGTCACAGAAGGAATACCAGAAACTCGATCATTCAAAATCAAAACACCCGAAGGCAGAACCTACAGAAGAAATTCCTGGTTTCTAAGAAAGACGAGCAGCCAAAGACCACCCCTACAGAAGTGCTACTCTCAGGACAACGACCACCAATACGAACGGGAGATGTCAGCATAATACATAGTATCATGTAGGCATGTAAAACAGTAGTTTTAAAATAGTAAAGATATTGACATTGACAGTTACAAAAGATATAGAGCTAATAAAACCAGATTAGATAATGTATTAAAGGAAATTCTAAAATTATTACAAAAGATCAGTACATGAATACTTTATTATATATTTTTCAATATAGTATTTACATGTTATTGTACTATATCAGTACTGTCTGCTTGATCGAAATGTCACCCATAACAGCCAAGGACATAAAAATTTAACACTCAAGCCGTTATTTAATTTATCTTCATCGGTGTTGTTATAGACTATTAACCAAATTAATTTTAGTATCTGTAAGAGCTTCATTACCCCACTGAGTGCGTAATGGATATTGCAGCACTTTTTTCTTCTTCTTCTTCTTCGTATGTTAGGCCTTAAGGCCTGTAGTTAACGATTTGTCACTCCCGAGATTTCGACTGCCAACTGTCCTTCCATCGTT
The DNA here is from genome assembly GCA_940337035.1 of Agriotes lineatus. NCBI lineage: Eukaryota > Metazoa > Arthropoda > Insecta > Coleoptera > Elateridae > Agriotes > Agriotes lineatus. The sequence goes on from OW679194.1 coordinate 88,945,710, forward strand.
TTGGCGGTCTTCCTGGCGGTCTTTCTCCTCTTGGTTTTCCGTTCCTGGCGATGCGTACTAGCCTGTTTATGTGCATCCTATCAACGTGCGCGTTTCATTCCCTCTTCCTCCACCTCACTACATCCTGTGTTTTACACATTTCCCTCATATTGTCGTTCCTAATCCGCTCCTAGAGTTTTACCTGCTATCGCTCTGAGAACTCTCTTGTCCGCAACGTTCGCTTTGTTTGCGATGTATCACAGGTCTTACGCAGGTTTTATAAATTCTGACTGCTTTCAATGTCCATGTTTTTATTGTTCCAAATTAGATCTCGTAGACATCCCGATATTTGGGCTGCCTTAGTTGTTTGTTTCTGTCCTTCGTTCTGTAGGTTAATGACAGCTGATATTTCCACCCCAAGGTATGTGAATGACATTACCTAATCTATGCTTTGGTCATTCACCGAGAGTTTGCATCTGGTTGGTTCTCTAGCAACCACCACGCATTTTGTCTTACTTATTGAGATTTGCATGTTATATATTTCTGAGGTTTCCTTAAAAGTCAGCATAATACGCTGTAGGTCGTCTTCTGATTCCGCGATTAGGCATACATCGTCCGCATCCTTTATCTAATAGACGTGTCTATCCGGGACGCTGTTTTGTCTGTCTGGGACGCAGTTTTGTCTGTCTGGGACGCCGTTTTGTCTGTTCGGGACGCTGTTTCAGCAGCCAAACCGTAAGAGATAGAGAAAAAAGTTATTAAAGTTATACGTTTGGAATGGTCATGTCAAGTCAAGAACCGAATTTCAGTCACGTGACACTTCCGGTTTTCGAGAAATTACAAAAAAGACCGTTTTTCAAATAGAACGCGTATTAAATAAAAACTAGCAACCAGTGAGACAAATGTCTCATTTAATAAAACAAAAAAGACCGTTTTTCAAATAGAACGCGTATTAAATAAAAACGTGATTTCTCGAAAACCGGAAGTGTCACGTGACTGAAATTCGGTTCCTGACCTGACATGACCATTCCAAACATATAACTTTAATAACGTTTTTTCTATCTCTTACGGTTTGGTTGCTGAAACAGCGTCCCGGACAGACAAGTCTATCAGATAAAGGATGTTTCAGCAGCCAAACGGAGCTGCGACCCTCTGCGCCTTAAAACGTCGATCGGTTAGGCAACCACTTTGACACCTTCCAGGTCTGGGTACAGTTTTTTTTAATACGCGTTCTATTTGCAAAACGGTCTTTTTTGTTTTATTAAATGAGACATTTGTCTCACTTGACTGCTAGTAACATATAATTTTGATCTCTCCCGCTCCTAATCTAAATCCTCTTCCTGTGGTTCGTACTTTTTCAATAATTCTATCCATCGTACTGAATAACAATAGGCTTAGGCTATCGCCTTGTCGTATACCAGATGTTAACGGTATACTCTGCCCTGCTTTGTTATTCAGTTTCAGTTGTGCCGTGTTGTTATTGTATATATCTTTTATTAGGTGTACTATTTTGTCCGGTATATTCTCTTTACTTAATATCTTTAGAACGTCATTTAGTCTAATTCGGTCGAAACCTTTGGTAAGGTCAATGAAGCACATATATGCTGGTCTGCAGAATTCTAGTGATTTTTCGGTTATCTGTCTTAATATGAATATCGCGTCAGTTGTGGAGCGGTTATTTCTAAATCCCTGCTGTTCTTCGCTGATTTTGTATATCGTTGATATCTTCTGTGCCACAATTTATGTTAGCAACTTCATCAGTGTGCATAACAAGGTTATTGTTCTGTAGTTGCTGGGGTCGTTTTTGTCTCCCTTTTTCAGAATAGGTATAATGATATTTTTCGCCTACCATATATGAAAATGAATCATATTGACCCTAAAAATGTGACCGAAAGTAATGTTTATCGTCCCTTGGGCCGCTAAACTTATAACAACACCATTTTGAAGTTTTTCACAATCTAGACACCTTTGGACACCTTTGACTGTCATTTGCGTGCTTTGATAATTTTTCATTAAATGTCAGTTTAAATCAAAGTTTGGAATCAAAACAGACAATAAAAGTGTAAAATAACAGTAAGTTCTGAAAAATTGTAATTCAGTAAGTGAAAATGAATGGCAATCCAGACAATGACGAAGAATTTACGAATACTTGCAAGAGGAAGCTAGCAAAATTTCTCTGAATTTGTTACCTACAAAGTCAAGAGAACGGTACGAAAAGTACTATGAATTATTCAATAACTGGAAAACGAATAAAAAAGCAAAATACTTAACAGAAAATGTATTACTTGCTTATCTATCGGAAAGATCAAAGATTGTAAATGCAGGTACAGTCGTGTGCAAATAAATCTGGGACAATGGTTTTTTTCATATGCACATTGAGTTAAGATTTGAAGCATATCTCCATGAATTTCCTGCTATCAGGAAGAGTTACATTAAACTTTGACAAGTAAATGAAAATGTAGCCCTTTCTGGTAGCAGAAAATCCATGGAGATATTCTTCAATTCTCAATCAACCTACATATGAAAAAACCATTGTCCCAGATTTATTTGCACACGACTGTACACTATGGTCTGAATTTTCAATGTTGAAAAGCACTTTTAAAGTCAAGGAAAATATAAATTTTGATAATTTTCATAAAGTTCGAGCATTTTTGAAACAAAATTCTGTAAATTACCTGCCCAAAAAGTCTAAAACTTTGACTCAAGAACAATGCATTCAATTTTTTAAGGAAGCAGATGATTCAGAATATCTTATGATAAAGGTAAACAAATAAATTAAGATAAATTAATTTTATTTTTTATTAACATTGCATTGTAGGTTTCTCTTATTATGGGACTATACGGGGCTTGTCGTCGAAATGAGTTGTTGAATATGAAACTTGACCACATAGATAATAGAGGAGACGTATTGATTGTTAAAGTTCCGGAAACAAAAAATAATATTACAAGAACGTTTACAGTCACAAACAAAACAGTTGATGGTTTGAATCTACTTACAATATACAACAAATATGTTTCGCTTAGACTTACCCACACTCCACACAATCGCCTATTTATTTATTACAAAAACAATAAATGTACAGTACAACCGATCGGAAAAAATGTATTTAGCAAAATTCCAAGCAAAATAGCCACTTTTTTGAAACTATCTGAACCTAGTACATACACAGGACATTGTTTCCGCCGTAGTTCTGCAACCCTACTAGCTAACTCTGGGATTGATTTGCTTACACTTAAAAAACATGGAGGTTGGCGTTCTTCTGCAGTTGCAGAAGGATATATCGATGACTGCTTATCGAATAAGATTAATATTTCTCAAAAAATCTTGAAAAACCAAGAACAGCAGCCTAGTACTAGCAAAAATAACAGCATTGAAGTTTTAAATATTTCCGACCAAATAAATGAAATACCAGTTAATCTAGATAATTCCAATGAACCCACTTCATCTATAGAAATAAGTCACCATGCTACTAGCACTTCGAACACTTACCAAATGCCTACAAATTCTGGTATTACTATACATAATTGTGCTCAAGGGATAATTAACAGTAATTATTATAATAAATAAATTCGTAAATTGTTAGTACTTAAGTTTCTTATTAAATTGTTTGTATTTATAAAATCAAAGATTTTTGTTATATTTTTTTCTATTTTTTTAATGCTAGGCGAAAAACAGTTGTGTGTCACACATGCAGAAAATGCATTAGCAGCCCTTAGTTTTCAGCTGCCCTCGCTTCGCTTCGCTCGCTCATGCAGCTAATACCCGCGGGCTGCTAATGCTTGTTTTCTGCCCTTGTGACACAATATACTATTGTTCTCCATTCGTTTGGGACTGTAGAGTTTTCTAATATTTTAGCATAGAGCTTTGCGATCTCTTTGGTTAGGCATTCGCCGCCGTATTTCACTAGTTCATCGTTGATATTGTCCGTACCCGGGGAATTTCTATTTTTTAACTTTTTGATAGTGCATTCTATTTCGTGTTCGGTTATATATATATTGCGTCTGGGTTTCCGTTATATGTAACTTCGTCATTGTCTGTGTTGTTAGTATTATATAACTGTTCGAGGTATGTTGTCCACTGCTTACTGTCAATAGGGTTCGTTGTTACATATTCATTTTTTGGCTTTTTTCTGGATTTTAACAGTTTCCATATCTTCCTTTGTGATCCGTAGAGATCATGCTCCATATTCTTTGTAAATTTACTCCAGTATCCCCTTTTGAGTTCTCTTATTTTCCCGCACTCTATTCATATAACAAAATACATTAAACCAGAATTTATTAATGAAGATAAAATACTGAACAATACACGTTTGCTTATGGAACTTAACGAGACTCGTTTGATTGCCGCAAAACTAGGCGCACCGTACCGCCTTTGACAATCAAACTCGTGTCGTTAAGATGCTCATAATCAAACTTGTATCGTTAATATCTATAAGAACCTTTACTAAGCTACCTAATTACTTGCATTGTTTTATTTTTTTGAAAATAAATTTGTAAACAACCGTTGCTACATTTCCAATAGCAAGTTTTATTTATATTACCTGCATTAAAATTACACTTCTTAATAAAATTGGCCACTTTTAGCAGATCCTACGAAAACTATTTAACAGCATACTGCCGATATTACAAATAATTGACTTAGATAGTTTATTAGCCTAGGCCCAATCGGCCTCCGCACAAAATTATACTCGTCCGTTACATGCTCTATATATCGGCCTAATACCGGCAATACTATTAACAAGATATGAACGTAGAAACTATATTTGAAGAATGGCTGGTTTTTTATTACAACCTCAAAATATACAATCCATGCGATAGAAAAATCTGCAATAATTATATAAGAATTGGTGTAATACTTCACTTAGCTATTTCTCCTAACCATATAGTCAAAAATCTGGTGTGATACACGCACACAACTTCATTTTATAGTGATCTTATAATTAGCCAAAAAATTGATTTTAAATTTTTAAGCATTTATCAAGAATTTAAAAAAATTACAAATTCTACAAAAACGGTACAAAATAGAGCGTTAGTTCAAGACACAAATTTTCTCTAGAATTCCAAGCTGAATTCAAAAATGTAATAATATACCGGATGTTCTATTTAAAATAGGAGTTAATAAAAAAAAATAAAAAAAACAAAAGAAACCCATTTTAGAAGTATTCAACTGGAAAATCACCTATTTATCTCACATCAATACAATTTAAAAATGTAATAAAAATGTAAAGTTAAAAAAATCGTTAGAGCCGTTTTTGAAACAATCGAAAAAAACTGAAAAATCACAAGAGTAAACACCTACTTCCGATTAGCGATTTTCTTCAAAAGCTAGCTGTCGCATGTACATAGTACACAAAACTTATATATGAAGTTTCAATGCCATACCTCTTTTCGTTTTTGAGATATTCTGTTCACAGACACACAGACAGACAGATACACAGACACATAGACAGACCAATGAAAAAAAATGTTTTTTGGGTTCAGGAGACTCTAAAACGTGAACATCTGCTGAAAACTCAATTTCTAATTTTTGGGGTGAATCCAATACTTCCTTTATTGTAAAAGAAAGTAAAAATACATTATCGTGCACTCACTTCGGCTTGAAAAAACCTAGAAACACAAGAAAAAATGTTTCAAATTCGTCAGCATCCTCCATTATATTAGCCTAGATAACAAAAACATCCTTCTACTTCATAATCGTGTCCGGACGTTTAATCCACTGATAATTCATCCAGGAAGATTCATCCCCGAACGATTCATTCAAGAACTATTCACCAAACGGATGATTCATTTAGAGGACTGTTTATCCATGGGCGGTTCATCAAAAAACACTTCATCCAATGCGTTAGGATTGTGTTAGGTTAGGGTAGGTTAGGTTAGGTTAGGTTAACAAGATTAACAATAATTTTTTGCCATTACTTTAATTTAATATTATTTTGGATGAAGTGTCATTTGATGAACCTCCCATGAATGAACAGTCCTCTAGATGAGCAGTCCGTTGAATGAATCGTTCTGGGATGAATCGTCCGGGGACGAATCGTCCTGGATGAATTATCCGTGGATGAACAGTCCTAGATTCTTCATAATTTATATTGGTATCAAAAGGCTGTAGTTAGAAGCCCAACTGACGAAATAGAACAATAAAAACAGGTATGCCTCTAGGATGAGTAATATGACCACTTCTTTTTACTGCGTACTCAGAAGTAATAATCAATAAAGCTATATATGACGCCAAACGATGAATAAAAATAAAATGTAGGAAATCAAATAATGTCCTAATGTACGAATACTGATAAATAGAGTGGTAGACCTGTTACCGCACAAACACGACTTTACGACACAATCGGGAAATATACGTAAAATACACGGCCCTAACTCCGTTACGATGGCGGTAACAAAAGGTATGCCGGCTAGGAGAACTCAGTCGACAGGGCAGGTTCTTTACGATCTTGATAAACAAGATTTAGAATAAAAATAACAACACCGACATGGGTTATTGAGGGTTAGGTTAAATTGCGTAACATCTTAACTTAGTTACCAGCGGTAAACTTGACTGCAAATGAACGGCATGACTCACAATGGCTACTACACATTCTACTACTCATAACCTAAAATACTGACTCCATAGCAAAGATGCTTGACAGCGGCTCAAAAACGGAACTGCCACAACCTTAAGTTAAACAGTAACAAGAAAATATGATGGCAATTCATTAAATTTGGAAAATTAGCGACTAACAGTTCTAACAATAAATGCAGTAAATGCAACATTACGCAAAATTGTTCAACACTGTAGGCTATGTACAATAAATCTAATACAATAAAAATTGGTACCTGAAGGAGTTTAGTTGACTGCGTTCGACGTGCGGCAGAGCTGTAGGTGGTGGTCTCTTAAACAAACTGCTCCAAAATGTCTGAAAAAAGAACGACCAGGAGACCACAGGATGTTGGCCGAATGCGAGAACAAAGCCTCGATGATGTTTACCCCAGCCAGGGGTTGGCAGACGATATCCCCAGAACGGGTGAAGACGTACGGAACTCCCAATACCGGAACACGGGACGAACCCTCAACGTGCAAGATATAACATGACGTGTTAGTTGAGCTAATGCTGGTACCTTTAAGAGTCGGGTAACCACCCATGGTAATGAACTCTCGATCACACTAACTTGCTTGCTTTACTTGAACCCCAAACAGCTAATCCACACATCCCGACGAACCCCCAAGGGTTGCCACGAAAACGAAACAGTTCAATTTCTTAGGAGGGCACCCAAAAATTGACTAAAGCACACATAATTCGGAAAGCGAACGCAAGAATGTAACTTCTTCAGAAAGCAACCCTCGGCCGCGGTAATTGAATGGCTTAAGCCGCGATCCTAAAATCTAACTGAGGCCACGCAAGCGCAACTTAACTCGTTTTCTCTTTAGCTTATTCCAAACCAAGAGCCGAACGGAAAATTCCAACAAACTGATGCATTATCTGACTAAGCAATTCGCACGAACTCGGGGGAAGTTTTAGGCCTGTTTGAACAACAATAAATTCTGAGAATGTTATCGCTCTGCATGCGGGAATAGCTTACGCCACCCCAAACAGGAATAAAGCTTGAATTTATAATCGAATTTCGACGAATATAAAGAACTGCAAAGCGTTAACCTATGAAATACGCTGAAATAAGTCTCGTGCAGAGTAAAAGTTTGAGTCTTCACCACTGAACTATGAATTTAACTTAAATGACTCGGGAAAAGGCTAACAATTGGGCTCAAAATACGGAAAGTACTAGCTTCGAGAAATTGTTCTAAGATACCGCAGTCATAACTAGTCAATATAAACTAAGAATAGCCATTAAGAGGATTAATGTCATGCTGGTTGTTAAAGTTTTTAGAGCTAAATATCGCAAGTTAGAAATGCATTTAATGAAATGCAGAAATCGCTATCTAACAGAGGACTGAAATTAGAAGTAATACTTAGAATGATGTAATGTTACCATTTCCTATTCTTACTAGGAGTGTTAAAAAATAATAAGTATTAAGATCGAATCTAGTTAGCAACTTGTGCCTCATAGAAAATAACTTATGGTGCAATGTATAAAGGAAGGAGAAATGATAAGCAGTAGGAAAATAGTACCAAAAAATTATTATTATTATTATATCTGATACAGAGCAGAGAGTAAATCTATCATATTCATCACATCTCAAAGATTAATACGAAGTATGTGATGAAAAACATGGAAATTGAACTTAACTTCTACAGTAATAAAATTGATATTAAGTACTTAATAAGTCGTCAATAAGCGACTTGAACACTGGAAGCAGCTAGTTCATCGGGTAAGGAATACCAAGAGTGAAACACTCTTTAAGGAAGAATTTCCGCAGGGTTGTTCTGAAGGGCTCTCTTCTTAGCTTCCTCTCGTGACCACGTTGGTGTGTATATAATGAAAGTTGGAAAAGATGACAAATTGGAGATTCGTCGTTGTGAAACGCCTTGTAGATGGTCATTAAATCGCCCTGCTGTTGACGAAATGGTAGCGTTAGAAGGTGCAGGATACCAAGTCTTTCTTCGCACGAGGTTGTATTTCGGGCAGTAGGTAATCTTGTAGCACGTCCCTGTACATTTTCTAGTCGATCACGATCCCGCACTAATACAGGGCACCACACAGCGTTTGCAAATTCTAAGATACGTATGTATAATTTGTAGAGTCTATTAAATGTAGTACAGTCAAGATGTTCAAATGTCGTGGAAAGCAGAAATAATATAGTGTTTGATTTCTTGACTATCTGACAAATATGATCACTTCACGATAAGTCCGCGGTTATTACAACACCGAGATCACTATGACTGTCTTTGCTGCTTAGCACGTTGTTATTTAGTTTACGCCTGGGGTTATTTTTTCTTAAATGCATAGCTACACATTTAGAAACGTTAAGAGGGAGAAGCCATTCTTCCGTCCAATCAAAAATGCTATTGAGGTCTTGTTGAATAGTGTGAAAGTGGTTATGGGGTTGTTGTATATTTTAGTATAGTCAGCGTAGAAAGATCGTGGTGACTTTATGTAATAAGCAATGTCCGATGAGTAAATAATGAAAAGAAGGGGTCCTAGAACAGATTCCTGAGGTACACCACACTCAACTGGTTTCACGATACTAGTCGAAGTACTGACTTTAACAGCGAATTCACATCCAGTCAAAAAAAAATTAATTGGGGTTGCTCTATATTTTTTAGTACCTACCTTCAGCGTAGAAAGATCGTGGTGACTTTATTTATTTATTTATACCGCACTCAGCTAACAGCCGTTAGGCCAATTATAGACGTCGCTGTGCATTTATGGAGACTTCCAACCCTACTAACGACGGTCATGATGTTGTTATGACCGCCGGGACCAACTATTTTCGTGACAGCCCTATCACGAGACGCCGAGAGATGCAGCCGTGGAACTCTCATCCAAGTTCTGACCAGAGAGAGAGTTGCTTAACTCTGCTGATCGAACATGGATGCTTGTTCAAGCTACACCACCCGGGACCAGTAAGTAATAAGAAATGTTCGATGAGTAAATAATGAAAAGAAGGGGTCCTAGAACAGATCCCTGAAATACACCACACTCAACTGCTTTCATAATACTAGTCGAAGTACTGACTTTAACAGTAAATTCACATCCAGTCAGAAATAATTTAATCTACTTTAACAATTGTCCACGTATGTCAACATTATTTAATTTTTGGTCGCAACAAATTTTTTGACACTTTATCAAAAGCACGACTAAAGTTGATTTGGTAAGGAAATGGTTGCACTTGTCGTTGCATTTGCCGTCACTGTAAATATCGTTGCATATGCGGTCTATGAAAAACATCTTTAAAACATTCTAAAATCTACTGTTACAGGAGCATCAGTTGCGGTTAATTGTTTTTTTAATGTTAAAACTTTCCCTCGGACTTTTTCTAGACTTGAGACAGGCAGTGTCAGTATTAACATTGGCCTGTTTAAAAGTTTGTAAGGTGTTGTGTGCTATGAATAATGCAGTTTATTCAATGCCCCTATTACATGTCACATGAACTACTAGTATTAATCTAATTTACTACAACATCTTTCCCTTTATAATAACTACATAATTCTTAAACAATAAACAAAACATAAGTATCCAATAAACAACATATAAGTATCCTAATCTAAATATCGAGCCGGCCTCTTCACCACTCGTCCGCTTCTTGACGTCATGCTGGTTGAATCTATTTCGACTGTCTTTCGAGGATCTGGCGATTGGTATCTGGGACTTCTTTCTTCTTCCATGTCGTTTGTTTTTGTTATGTCTTCTCCCTCGTCCACTATTGTACGTTGTCGTCCTATTTGTGTGTTTTGTATGTCTATCATCTGGCTTTCTTTTTGAGCATTATCTCCATCTATTTTTTCTTTTAAATGTTCTCTATTCCGTCGATATGTTGTACCACTTTTTTCTACTTCATATGATCTCGAACTTAATTTGTTTTTCACTCTTGCTTCTTGCCATACTTCTCCTGTTGGTAGGGGTTGCATGTAAACTTCTTCACCAACCTCTAAATCTGGTAGAGCTCTAGCTTTTTTATCATATTCGTTTTTATACTGTTGTTTTTTGTATTTGATTTTGTCGGTTACCTTTTCTTCAATTTTTGGTTTCAGTAATTCTGGTGCACTTGGAATAGAATTTCTTGATCTTCTCTTCTGTTCATTAGCCGTTGTACTGGACTGGCATCCATGTGATGTGATGGAGTGTTTCGCCAATCTAAAATGGCTAACCACATATCGGTTTCTTCTTTTTGCGTCTTTTTAATGATTTTCTTGGCAATCTTTACAGTTGCTTCTATTTTTCCATTTGATTTACTGTTATATGGAGATATAGTTGTATGATTTATTTCCCATTCTCGAGTAAACTTTCTGAATTGTTTACTAACAAATGAAGTCTGATTATCGGTCACTAAGATTTGTGGTATTCCATGCCTACTAAAATGTTTCTTTAATTTTCTTATTATGGTTTCCGATGTTGAATCCTTTAATTTGTTTAGTTCCCAAAAATCTGAATAATAATCTGCTGTTACCAGATACTCTTGATTCTTTATTGTAAATATATCTGCACAAACTCTTTGCCAAGGAAGCTCTGGTGTCTTATGTGTTTGCATGGGCATTGCTTGTTGTTTTGTCGAGTATTGTTGGCAAATTTTACATTGCTGAACAGTATTTTTTATTTCTTCTGACATATGTGGCCAGTATAATGTATCCTTAGCTTTATTTTTGCTTGCTTCAATTCCCAGATGACTTCTGTGCGTTTTTTTCAATAACTCTGCTCGCATACTTTTCGGAATCACTAACCTTTGTCCTTTAAGAATTATTCCATTTTGTATTGTCAGTTCATCTCTTACCTTCCAATATTCTCTGGTATTAAAAGGAGTTTGTTCTTTGTTAGCTGGCCATCCTTGTTTTATAATTGTTCCTAAAGCTTGTAGGTCTGGATCGCTATTGGTTTCTTTTTGTATTTGTATAAGTCTTGTATCCGTTACGTTTAAATTTGCTAGTTGGTTTATATTCTCAAATTCTTCCGAGATTTTATAGATTATAGTGTCCTTGTCCTCATGTTTCTTGTTCCACTTGGTTTTGTCTACAGTTCTTGATAAAAGATCAGCTATTTTCATTCCTTTGCCTCTTTTATATACTAACTTGATGTTATATTTTTGTAACCGAAGCAACATTCTTTGTAGTCTTTTCGGAGCCTGAAGAATCGATTTATTAAATATTGATAATAGTGGCTGATGGTCAGTTTCTACTGTAATTAAGTTCTTTCCACATATATATTTTTCGAATTTTAAACAGGTGTAGACGATAGAAAGACATTCCTTCTCAATTTGAGCATAATTTCGTTCCGTTGGTGTTAACGTCCTTGAGGTGAATGCTACAGGTCGTCCTTCTTGGATTAATGCTCCTCCCACACCATATTCACTCGCGCCACATTGTAATGTTATATCTTGAAGTACATCATAGTACTTCAAAATTGGTGTTTTTGTTACTCTCTCTTTTAGAGTGTTAAAACTTGTGTCTTGTTCATGTGTCCATAGCCATATTGACTCTTGTCTCAATAATTGTCTTAACGGTTCACATATTGTAGCTAAATCAGGCATAAATTTCATTAAATAATTAATGAATCCTAAGAAGCGCTGTAACTCCTCTTTATTTGTAGGTTTTGGCATGTTCAAGATTGCTTTAATCTTTTCGTCATCTGCTTTAACACCTCCTTCTGTTTGAATATGTCCTATATATTTAACTTCTTTTTGTTTATATCTGATTTTTTGTTTGCTTAACTTTAAATTTATGTTCCGAGCTCTTTCCATTAGCCTTTTAATGTTTTCATCATGGTTGCGTTCTGCCGTTTCATATGTATTTCCTTCACCATATATTAAGATATCATCAGCTATTACAATTACTCCTGGTAAATCTTGGGTGTGTTCATGTAAGCGCCTTTGGAATTCCTCAGGTGCCGGTGCAATACCAAACGGAAGCCGGTTCCATCGATATCTACCGAACGGTGTATTGAATGTCGTCATCTTGCTACTTACTTCATCCAATTCGATTTGCCAAAATCCATGTTTAGCATCAACTACTGTGAATATTTTTGCATTGGTTAACTTGGGAAGCATTTCTTCAATTGTCGGCATTGGATAAACTGAGCGTTTTAATGCTCTATTTAAATTTCTTGGATCCAAACAGATGCGCATTTTATTGTTCTTGTTAACTACTACCATGCTATTCACCCAGTCGGTGGGTTCCGTTTCTTTTGTAATTATCTTTTGTTTTTCTAATTCGTCCAATTTGTTTTTCACTTTCTCTGTGATAGGTATTGGTAATCTTCGTGGCGGATCTTTCATTGGTTCTACTTTTTTGTTTACTTCTAAATGATACTTTTTTGGTATCTTTCCTAGACCTTCAAATACATCTGGATACTGTTCTGTCAAATTATTTTTTGTTAAGATATTTATTTGATCTATTTTACACAAGTTTGCATTTATCGTAATTAAACCCAACTGTCTACAAGTTTCAGCCGATAATAATGGAGCTTGTTTGTTTTCAGTATCTATGATTTGAAACTGAATTTTACATTCTTTACCTTGAAATTTAGCATATGCATGCGACTGACCTATTGGTTCAATTAATTAACCACCAAAACATCTCAGTTTAATAGTTGACTTCTTTAAATTTTCTTTTGTTTTCTTAGTCAGTTTTTTATTACTTTCCCATTCCCTAACATTGCAGGTTGCACCAGTGTCTATTTGGAATTTAAAAGTTTTTTCTGTAGCACCTCTTCGCAGTACTAGTTTTGTGAATAGTTCTTTCTTTTTGTCGTTTTTATTTGTAATGGCATACACGCTTTGGGTTTCTGAATCAGTAGAACTATCTTCTGTACTCGCTTCTTCCGTATCTTCTAGTTGACGTACTTTTTCTTTCTTGCTAGTGCTTTTGCACACTTCCATAAAATGGTTCCTTTTCTTGCATTTTTTACACTTTTTTCCAAATGCTGGGCAGAGTGTTGCTGTTTTACCATGTTTTGTACCACAATATTTGCACTTTGCTTTATTGTATTTACTTTCCTGGTTAATTTTATTGGTCGCTTCCCCAAATTTGTTCCGTTGCATGTCTTTTAGTTGAGTTTCTGTTTGTTCGCTGATTCGACACATTGTCATAGCTGTTTCCAATGTTAGTTTTGTATCCAGTAATAGTTTTTTGCGTACACTATTGTCCTGTATGCCTAACACTAGTCTATCTCGTATGAGTTCTTCGGTTAAAGATCCATATTCACAAGATTTGGCTGCTTCCCTCAGTCGATTTATATATGAATCTACCTGTTCGTCTTCCTCTTGTTTCAATAAATTAAACACGTACCTATTGTATATTATATTGTTTTGAGGCTGAAACTGTTTTTCCAACGCATCCAATATTTTTTTTGTCGTATCCAAAACTTCAGTGCTTCGTAGCGGCAGGTTTTCATAGATTTTATATGCTTCTTGCCCTAGTAACGTTAACAAAGTAGCAACTTGTACGTGTGGTGGTTTACTCACCAAGTCTGTGGCTATGGCATAATTTTCGTAAGAAAGCCGAAAATATTTCCAATTTTCGTTCATTTCAGGTCCATTTTTCACCTTCAGTGCTTGCGGGCACGGTAATGTTGACATTTTTCCATATGATTTATTTGAACTACTCGCTGTTTAGGTCGTATGTATTTGTGCGATTTCGTCTTGCATTTACGCCTAACTTCGTCCCTAAAACTGTCGCGTAGCTTGCATTAATTTTCGTACCTGGTTCTGCTTCGATCAGGGTTTTGCTTCTGCTGCTTTCCTTCTCCTTGAGCGGTTCTCTTGGTTCAGGTGGTTTCCTCTAGTTTAATTCACTTTTGTCCAGTCCTTTGAATTAAAAAAGCACCACCGCTGTCACCATGTTGTGTGCTATGAATAATGCAGTTTATTCAATGCCCCTATTACATGTCACATGAACTACTAGTATTTATCTAATTTACTACAACATAAGGTTACAAGAAAGTTTTTTTTCAATATTTTTTTTTCTATTTCTTCATGTATACAAGTGACCTTAAACATTTTTTAATATCACGTGTGTGTTCATAGCTAAATAATACATTGCTGATCTAAACCATCTCTACTTAAACTTTTAACGATTATTCCAACTGTTTGCAGAATTGTTGGTTCTGTGTTTGCTACTTTTACTTTCTAATTTTAAATGCACGTATGTATTATTTAATGTTTTATAATTATATACAGAGTGATCCAAGCAAGATATTAAATTTGATAGATGCCAAAATTATATCATAATTATATAAATACTAATCTTCGATCTACAGTAATTTTGTTTTCATAGTCAAACGCCATGAATTAAGTTTTTTTAAATTAAAATAATTTAGAAGTATTTAACTGGAAATTGCTCAATCAAAACATAATAATACAAAATATGAGTAATAAATGAAGTAGGTATAAAATTGGACTATGCGGGACAATAACGTTAAAAGCAGCTGACCACAAATGAGACTTCTGTAAGAGTAAATTCTAAGATATACTTAAAATATTTAGCGTTGACCGCATATGCAACGATAACCACCACAACCGCAAATGCAACGACCGCATCTAAGACGCACATTCAGTAGGAGAAACGCCAACAAATTTTATTGATGTATTGACTTATGTAGATTGCTTACGTTATTGCACGCAATACTTTAAAAACTGACAAGGACCTTGATTACTATACTATATTTAATATAATAAGCCACAAAATTCATGATGTTTGTGCAGGAAAGACATAGCAATCCATTATGTGCACAGTCGTCCCCAGTCATAATTGATGACAACTGTAATCGTACCTTACAATTTAGATTAAGATCGGGTAAAGTGAAATTCCTTTGGGAACAACCGTCAGGTTAGATGTCCATTATTTCAACCGGCGATTTACTTTCCAACTCAAGCTGTGAGAAAGAAATTTAATTTCACTTCACCTTGTTTGACTGTAAGCTGCTGCGAAATATGAAATGAAATATTAATGTTTAATTAAAAAGTTGTACACAACATTCGAAAGAGGCTAATGTATATTTAAGTAAAACTCTAAAATCGTCTTGATGTTTCAAACGTTACTTTAACGTGTAACAATGGATTACGTGTAATCTATACCGTACTAAAGGTACAAATAAACCGAAAATAACTCAAAGTAATATTAAGGTAAACAACTTTAACTACTGCGAAAACGTAGTACGACATTTTATGAGTGCGTAATTACCCATAAATTTGTACGTGTGCTACATTTATGAATCACAAACTAGGAGCAAGTTACGAGTTTCCCTTTGAGAGAGCAGTAAAAACTCCCACCATTAAATGGCTATCTCTTACCACGTTATCGCTTCTACAAATCGAGAAAAAGCTATAGACTTGAAATTCCACTAACTTCCATGCTTCTCACTACATTTTAGTATAAAAAAATTCTTTCTGATGATAACTTTTTGTCGAAGAGATGAATAATAAATCTTAATTACTATCGTAATGAAGTCTTAAGGCATAACATAATAACTACACACTTCCAAGATTTTACTTAATTTTGAATGACAAATTCTCATTTTCCTAGTTCTGACTTTCCTTTCTTTACCTTCGCCTTTTGAAAGCTTAGCTAAGAGGGGAAAGCTTCCGGTAGAATGGTGCGGTGAAAGATACAATTCCGAAGTGCCATCGACATCAACGCAAAGGCTTCTTCGAGACAGAAATAAATACGTTTCCAGGGCATAGGGATAAGTGCATTTCGGAGGACGAAAGTAGGTATCTTAAGAAGTGACTCACCTGCGCTGCCTGAGAACATTTACTGTAAACAAATTCTGAACGAAATGGGAATTTCAGATTATCTAAAAAGCTGCTTTTTGTCACATGTAGTCGACTCTAGCAAACGGAGAAGCTATACAAAGATCCTTTTATTTTGTCGCCGGCAAGTGCTTTGAGTTCCTTTGTTCAAAACTTAAGAAAAAAACTAAACACAATACATCCTCTCCTTTCACTTTTCTAACAAGTTATGGAATTTCCTAGAATCTTCTAGAGAAATGTTTATACGAGGGCCAAGCTATAATTATTGAGCATAAGACAATCTACTAGGCTGTGAAAGACAAAACATACAGTATTGTTTAGAGTTACGTTAGTTAGAATCCGAGTTGTTATTTTTTTTAAATGGCATTAAAAGTCAAAAAATGGAATTAACCAAAGATCATTTTCGATTCATGATTTATTATGACTTTAAAAGATGTTTTAGCGTTTATGAGTGCAAAGACAATTTAGACTAGGATTTTAGTGAATACGCATCTTCTATTGTTACAATTTACCATGGTGTAAAGAATTTTAACTCGAAAGGAATTTTGATCAACATCAAAAAGAAGCAGAGCATGCTACTACGACCGTTACTGAAAAAAAACATTGCTGCTGTTAAGAAAATAATTGAGAGAGCGATAAAGCCACTTATGCGGTAATAGAGCATCAACTCAAGATTAGATCCGCAGCATACACTATCATCAACATTTTAAAAATATATCAATCGTTTTGTGCCGCATTGGCTTTCTGATTCCTAAAAAACTGAGCGTTTCAGAATTGGCCATGAAACTTTATATCTTCTAAGTAATGGCAAACAAACATTATTTTTCCAATATTCTGATGAGTGACGCAACTTATATTCCCATTTTCGACATACCTACCCGCCAAGAGTCGTGTATGAATTCAAGAAGATGATGAACCTCCAGCAATGACCAAGAAGCAGCGAGCTATGAAAAACGTTATACATGGGGTATTCTTTAAAAGTACGGGTCTAGTCAATGCAATTAAGATAGATGGACAAAAGACAATTATAGCTACATGATACACTGAAAAATGTTTGCCTGAAATGTTCAATTGACTTCCAGAGAAGGAACTTATGCTGCATTATGAAAATGCATCATCGCATGAAACTGCTTTAACACTGCAGGTTTTGACTGGAAAAAATATAAAAGAAATAGAACACCCGCCGTGCTCCCCTGGTTTTGAGCAATGTACTACTTTTGGCTATTTTATGGGCTTAAAAGACATTTGCAGAGTAGAAGGTTTTCGTCTGAGGAAGAGATTAATACCGCAGTTCATGATTATTTGGAAGGTGTTCCTAAAGAAGATGATTGGCAGCTTTTAAGCAATTAAATGAAAGAATTCTCAAGTGTATTAATGCTGAAGGGACTTACTTTGAGCATATTTAAAATAAAATCCTAAAAAAATATTAACCATTTTCTGTATTCTCAATAATTGTAGCTTGGCCCTCTTATAATTATTACTGTCGTTGGTCTATGCATTACTCCAATAATTCTGTTTGTTTCACATATCGTTCATTCAGTACGTCTAGGATATCAGATTACATTTACCACTAAACTTTTTATGAGCTTAAAGTGAGTAGTTTTAAAGCATTAATTCGTACTCCATGACCTACATATCCATGTCTGAAGTCAAATACTTAACATACAGGAAATTAATAAACATTAACGTAACCAAGGTGTAATTTTACCATTCTTATATTACGATACATCAGTTGTGTAATATACAGTATTACAATGTATGGCTTTTCAAGCCAACACACGTTTCCATTCATTTTGTTTGTAAATATTCCGGGAAGCCTGCTTCCTCACCTTCCGGTACATTATTTCCGGCTCATCATTCAACATTCAGCTTATGTTTGGGCAGAATTGATGTAAACAGCTCTCGGAAACATATGATTTGCCGCTACTGTAAGTAATAAATTACGAATATATTTTGACAATTTATCTGCTTCTAACGGTCACCGCAATATGAAAAAATATTAAAGCAGTGGTTTAAACTTGTGGAATTAATATTGTGTTCGCGTGTCTGTCGTTTAACGACAAAGGAATTATAATTTAGTTTCTACTTGTTCGAGCAACAAGTGGGAACCTACAAGAAAATAGGGGCAGACTGCCAAAAACTTTTCCGAGCTGTTTCACATCATTTGCCACTTTATATCATTGTTATGAGCATTCGACATAATACAGTAATGTTCCAAGTGTTTTGTTGAATTTTGACAGTTAACAGTATTTTTTGGAGTAATTTAATATATTAACTTAAACGTTCAGTTTAATTTTCTACATTAAAATTATTAATAAATGGCGCTTTTCGTAATACTTAGATATTATGTGCATAACAACGTAGATAAAATATTAATTTTTAGGCTTTTATTTGCAAATACGTACAGAAAACATTACAAAAATACATAGTAAATAGTTTAAGGAGAATTGTACGGCTGATTGTTAAGGTTAGAAATGTTTGGTTAGGAAAACTGCCAATTAATTTAATAAACTAACCTAAATATTTTAATTCGGTAATGTTTCGTTTGCCTTGGCAAACTTCTTCAGATTCATATTTACATATTAGGTCATATTAATTAAATAAATAAGTTTTATAGATATGAGAGAAATAGGTTAGAATTTTTATCAAGCATGTGGTTTTGATAACAAAATCTTACCTTCGATAAGTTAAACATTTAGAAAGAATAAAAACATCGAATATACATGCTTTTTAAAGGAAGGAATTTAACACTCCCTTACCTAGGTTTTAAATAGCACATATTTTGCAAAACAATAATAATGTTTGCTTGGTCACGTCAAAATTAAATACCGTTTGATGTCAAGTTATCTGGAAAAGAATCCCGTTGGTTCAAATTGTTGATATATGAAAATATTTCCAACAATGGACCAAATATAAAATTTGAGATTAAAATAAATTAAAAAAATTAAGAATCTAAAAGACAAAATGTTATTATGACTTAACTAATATAAAAATATTAATAAAAGGTTAATTTAGAAAAGATTATAATAAAATTGAATGTAGGTTTTCAATATCGGTTTATAATTTATTGATTTTGAATTTTGTTTTATTGCTATCAATTCATAAAAAATGCGTTTACATTAAGTTCTTTTTGTAATGCCTTAGGAGAAATTAAAATTTAAATAGTGGTTCAAAATATTGAACATGAAAATATTTCCAAAATGGGCTATTATTATGAAATAACAAATATAAAAAATATTAATAAATGGTTAATTTAGAGAAGATTATAATAAATTGAATGTAGGTTTTATTATCTGTTTTATAATTTATTGATGTTGAATTTTGTTTTATTGCTATCATTTCATAAAAAATCGCTTACCGAAATTTGATTCTCTTTGTAATACCTTGGGGGAATTAAAATTGAAATTGTTGTAATTATCGACAGCGTGATCTGATAAAGCAGTATTAGGTTTATTCGGGGTTAACGTTTTTTTTATAGATGTTATATGTTGTGATATTCTATTCTTAAGCTACTGCTTAGTTTGACCAATATAATTAGCATCACAATCGTTACAATTGATTTAATAGACGATATTTGATACTGATTGAATTTCAGTTTTATCTTTTAAATTATTAAAGAAAAGTTTACCAATGGTGTTATTATTATTGAAAGAAACATTAAAGTTGAAAGTTCTCAAAAGTTTACTTAATTGTTGCGACAATTTGGGTATTTAAGGAAGATATATGTAATTTGAATTTTCTATATATTAAATAATTTTCCTAAGCAATTAGGGTATAAGTCAAATAACAAAAATTATTCTATGTATGGTACAAGTGAATAAAGAGACTTTTATCCATGAGGGAAATACTAATTTCCCCGAACGTATAATAGTATATTTATACCAGTTTAATAAGAGAGCTCATTATAGCACGAGCCCAATGGAACGAGGGTAATATACTATTTTATCTACTTTGCATAAAAATAATCAAAAACTTTGAATTTTTACAATTCATAAATATGATTATGTATCAGTTGCCTGAACCTGTAGAAACTTTTGTCTATTTTGCATTGTGCGCAGGGCTGATTTTAAGTAACAATTTGTAAATTATAACTGCACTGTTCAGTTCATGTATTTTCTGTAATATACGTTTTTCTTCAAACGGCAGTAAAATATGGCATTATACTGCTGGATTGATGATGCTAAACTGTCACTTTATTGCCAAGCGGCAAATAATATTATCTGCCGCTGACGACTATATCTGCCGCTCGTCAGCGGCAGATAAAGTTATTATCTGCCGCTCACAACTTTATCTGCCGCTCGTCAGCGGCAGATAATATTATCTGCCGCTGACGAGATCAAGTAATTTTCTTCGAATTTTGTTCACAAAATTGTAAATAATTCGTTATAAAAACGTTAGAAGAAAAAATACTATATGTTATTCGGAGCAAAAGTATCTTTATGTGGCTCGGCTGTACTTATCTGCCTCGCAAGCTCGGCAGATAACCCGTCCAGCCTCGCCACATAAAGTATAACTTTTGCTCCTAATAACATAATATACTATTATTTACTTCAACCGTTTTATTATATTTGATAGAAACAAAGTAGGCTGTTTCAACGTGTATCATTTGAAAATGACAATCATAAACCATGCTATATTGGACTCCATTGTAGCACTGTTTTCGGTGTTATAATAACCATATAGTGACATCAATATAGATAATAGTATATTATTTAACGAACATATAATGGTGTCTATTATTCATCAAGACGTAGTTTAAAAAACGAGCGGAACGCGAGCTTCGTCATCATCTGAGTGAATAGGTAATAGACATTATATGCGAATAGAATACTATATTTTGTCCACGACTATGAAATATCTTGCCCATGTTATAAGGTATTTATCATCAGAAGCTTTAGTAAGGAAATTACTGTTATTCTCAGGAGAAATTGTGCTAGGTTTCTTAGGTTGAAAACCTTCAAATTTTCGTATTAGTAATGATCGCAATTTCATATGATTTTCTATATTGATAAGTACCTTAATGTATATTGATCGTTCTTCTAAGCATTGGATAATAGGACTAAAGTGGGTTGGTTACGGTGTTTGTTAGAAATTACACACACGAATAACTCCACCACTTTTAATATTCTTTATTTACGCAACGGATTACAGACATAAATTAACCGGTTACGAATTTGCTACTATACTATTACAAGTGTGGATCGAATAGGTCTTTTTAATCAGCATACATGTGAACGTTTGTGGATCTGACACTTAGCTCCTGAAACATCCCAAAATGAATGCTTCAGTATGTATGAGATTAATATTAAACATGTGGGAATCTGACCCGACATGTGCCAGACGACCAGAGTGGTTGTTGGGCTAAGACCTAGTACGCAATGATTTTCTTCAACCCCATCGCTCTGGTTTATATACCCATGTTACACAATTTACACAATATACAAAAAGGATTTTCTATTCTAGTGACAACAATGGTATTGTATTCACAAAACGGAGGATGCGTTCACTTTCACTTGGGACGCAACGGTTGGGTTTTATGAGTTTATGACACACTTGAAATTCACTAGATTTTTACAGCTGCAGTTTCGTATTGTGACTTCACTTTCGCTTCTGATTTAGGAAAGTGTATTTTAAGAAACCCTTTTAGTTCGAGGGACGTTGAATAATTTCTCTCCATTGAATTCCGCGCACAAATCACCTTTTTAACTGCGTGCATCCGTTTGCTAGAAAGTTTTCTAATGGTACTTAAGCTAACTGCTTGCATTTCACAAATATTCATTTCGGACAGGCACTGTTTATTTTATAGTCGAGCTTCCTTTCTTTGGAATTCTTACGCTAACTGTTGACAACGAGTTATTGCGCTTTATGGCTCCACTACAGGACCATAGTGTCGAGGGTTTATATTTTCTGGATACTTCTGTAAAATACAGCAACAAAATAGATCTCCAATGTAGAAAGATTCATACGTCGTCGTATATAATTTTCTTGATTTTTCAGGCAATAAGTTTATGAGGCTATTTCTGCAGCTTCTTTTATTTTTGGTGGTGTTAAAGAAATCGTGTTTTCACTGTCTGGAACCATTTATCTTCTTTTTTGAATATACAACATGAAATCTTGAATGTAAACTATGTCGACGTTTCAATTTAATATGAAAATGTCACATTGCGGTCTACTAGATAAAATTTAAAAAAGTAGATCAATGATTAATCACTGCTAGCAGTGATTAATGTATATCAATGTAATTGAACAAATACAAGTATCGTGTGTTAAAAACACTCATTTAGGGTAGGCCTTGGAAAGAAAGATAGAAAATCTTAGCATGTCTTAACTTAAGTCTCTAGATGAATGTCAGATTGCATTGTGTTTATGAAAACATCTGTCACTGTGACAGGCAAAAGTTTACTTGTATTAAGCAAAAATGAAAATAAGATGGCATTTACACAACAAGGAGTGTATTAATCATAACAGTCAATAAAAATTGTTTTTATTTTGTGATTTGTATATTTTTAGGAAAATAGTTCAAGATAAAGATGTAATTTAGTTCCCTCTGACTTATAGTAGTTCATTTGCTTCAATGGGTAACTATCAAGTTATGGAAAACTTCAATTTAATCATGGCTTACTGCGAATGAGTTTTTTTTTAACACACGATATAATGACTATATATTATAAGATAGTCGTGGACAAAAGTACTTTATTCACGTGTGCTATTTAAATATTTTTCAATCTGTTTCTGTCTTACCCGTTTTCTATCATATTGATATAAGCGTCTTCCATATTATTCATATGACTGTTCTGGGCCGTTTGGTACCGATTTAGACCAGTTGTTCCTTTTAGGTAGTCGTACCAACGTTGTTCTTTTACCCGTCTCCATCTGGTACAAACGCCGCGACGCTCTAGTTTTCCGGGTGTCTAATTGCATGGCCTGCCCAATTCGATTATAGCTATTCTTCTCGCTTCTAGTAATTTTATTTTGATGAACCTCTGGTGTAGAGAGGGGCGCGTGAGTGAATTTTCGGTCACGTCACGCACGTTTCATGCTTGCATTAAACACTCACGTTCACGCACACGCACACGCCACTCACGACGTGACACGCAGCTTTTATTTCAAAATTTAAATTCAGATAGAACAGAATGTTCAAATTTAAAACCAATAAAAAAACCCTAAAGAGAAGTAAAAATATGTTTTACACCTGACATAATTTACGTGATATGTTTCAATCAGATCAGCTGACATAAAAAGAAAAAAATGAAAATTGACTACAATAACTTCGACATGGGATAAATACTGATTTCTCGCAAATATATTTCTTGCAGCTGTCTTCAAAGACATTACTTTTAATACCAAAAGCTGTCATTGGAATTGACGTTTCCCTTATTGGTATGAGTACAGAAGGTATATGTTGTTAGGAAATACTTTTACTTCGTAGGTTTGAAAGTACTTTTACGTACAAGGATCAACATTTTCAGCGTTAAGGCGAGTATACAAAAAAAACATTACTTTTATTAGAATAATAAGTTAATCTACACAAGTACACAATAAATTGGTTTAAAAATAAAACGTAATCAACATTTTCAGTGTTAAGTCGAGTATAAACACAAAACATTAGGTACTTTTCTAAAAATAGGTTCATCTACACATCTACACAATACATTTTTGGTTTAATAATAAAACGTAATTAACATTTTCAGCGTTAGCTGAGTATAAAAAACAACCATTACTTTTATTAGGATAATAAGCTCATCTACACATCTACACATTAAAATGTTGATTTAAAAATAATATGTAATCAACATTTTCAGCGTTAAGTCGAATTCTGCGCTCTTCTAAAATTCGCCCAGCTGTAGAAAATACTCTTTCGCTTGTAACGGAACTTGCCGGTATGTTTAAAATTTCTCAAGTTCTTTTAACAGTGGCGTATTTACACTGTTTTTCCAAAATCCTAAAATGCCATCTACATTTCCGAATTTTAATTTAACATACTAATTTAGTTCTGTTTCGACATCATCCTAATTACATGTGTCATCGTCAGAGCTATCTCTAAGTGTAAAAAGATAAGAATCAGATGCTGATGTACCAGTTTTGAGTCGTTTGCTATGTATTTCATTATTATCATCTACAGTTTTAT
This sequence comes from Agriotes lineatus, assembly GCA_940337035.1. Taxonomy (NCBI): domain Eukaryota; kingdom Metazoa; phylum Arthropoda; class Insecta; order Coleoptera; family Elateridae; genus Agriotes; species Agriotes lineatus. The sequence continues at coordinate 88,970,165 of OW679194.1, forward strand.
TTGCATTATAATCTTCTCTTTTATGTGAAGGTATGAACTTTAAGGATTTATAATTAGGGTCCAAAAATAAAGCCACATAATGTAACTTGTTTGGCACAATTTGTGATTTAATGAATTTAAAAGTTGCTGCACGCTGCAGTTTTTTATTCGTTACTAAATATTTAACGTGAAATTAACGTGAAACGTGGATCACGCAATTGGAAATTTTCACTCACGTTCACTCACGTTCACGTCACGATTTTCAAATATTAGTCACGTTCACGACGTGACACTCCGTGACACGACGTGACACGACTGTTTTCACGTCACGCGCCCATCCCTACTCTGGTGTACTTGTAGTTTATGGTTTTTCTGTTCATCAACCAAGTATCTGTACCATAACACTTTGCGTTCATTGAATATTTTTTATTTCAATTTTAATGTGCCCAGCCAAGTTTGAGCCTGCGTTTTCATTCGCTTTCTTTATTTAAATTTCGCATGGTCAATGCTTGCCCCAGATTTCCACTTTTTCGATGTTTCGTCCTTGCACACTTATCGTCTCTTGGCTGTTCTCTAGACTTGTCATAAAATTTGATGTTGTACATATTTCTTCTTAAGCCCACCTTTTCAGATTCTTGCTGTAGCTCTTCTAACATTTCTTTTAGTTTAGTAACATTTGCGAATAGAATTATATCATCCGAAAATCTGAAGTTAGTAAGCCTTTGTTATTGAATTTTTAGTCCCTTGTTCTCCCATTTTAGTTCGTTGAAATCATCTTCAAGGGCTAGAGTGAACAACTTGGGAGACATTATATCCCCCTGTCGCACCTCTCTTCTACTGTTGACATTATCGGTTGTTTCATAGATTCTAACTTTTTAGGTTGCATTATCGCTGAGTCTCTTTATTAGGTTGATGAAGCTGGCCAATTCTCGCATTTCTCAGTTCCTTTGTAATCGCATCGAGTGTGTGTCGATGCCTTCCTGAAGTCTACGAAAGTTGTCCACAGAGGGATATTACACTCCATTTCCTTCTCCATGATTTGGATCACCGTTTGTAGTTGTTCTGCTGTGCTGTAATTCTTTTTAAATCCTCTCTGCTTTTTTTGATAGATACAATTCGAACTTTTTTCTGGTTTGTTCTAGTAGCATCAAAAGTTTATGTAATTGAAAGAGGAGGCATAAGCGGTCGGTAATTTTCAGGATCTCCTTGCTCAGAGTTACTAACGCGTTTTCCCAATCGTCCGGAATTTGGTCCCCATCAGGCATTTGTTAAAAAGTTTTGTTGTAGACTCCTTCGCATCTTCAAAGCATTCTGTCAACATCTCTGGTAGGATGTCGTCTTCACCAGCTGCCTTTCTTTTAGTTGTTTTAGGGCTAGGTTTATTTCATCTATTTCGATATCCAGGAGCTCTTCCGAATTTACATTAAAAATTTTGTTTTGCTTATCTCTGGAATCCCTGATTGTAGATAAAACTTCTTTTCTGGATTTGTATAGTTCTTCATAGAAGGATTCGGTCACTTTCAATATTACTATTTTGCTCTCTACTAAGTTTCCTTGTTGATCTTTAAGTTTGCTAATGTTTCCTTTTAGTATAGTTTGCTTACTGCTTACTGCTCGTAATTTGGTATTATATTCGTTTATGTCTCGTTTCGCCATTTGCTTTATGGGTATATTCAGTTCTATAAATTCTATTGTATATAAAATATCTTTTTCCAGTACCTACTTGTATAGTTATATTTTATCTATCAAGATATCGGTGGTAAAGCAACATTTTAATGATGAGGGTGGATAAAATGTTACTTTATTCACTATAGTGAATAAAACAGTCCATACTCCATAGCAACTAACAAAAACATACCTGTATCTTGAAACTAGCACACAACCAAATAATATGATTAGTTACTTAAAATTATTTATTCATTTTTAAAACTTATTTATACAATTAAATGGAGGTATCGGAAAAACATTGATATGCCACACATAAATAAAAAGATATTATCCATTCGGGGAAATTGGCTCACTCGTGAGATAAAGTGGATAAAATGTATTTTTATTCACTTGTACCATGCAGAACTACCTATTATTTAAAATATCAAGGGCGCATTTAAAGATAAATTTACGTTTGAATAGTGCCACAAATTTCTCTAGTAATATTAAGCAGTGTTATGGAAACTACAGTATTGCGACTCTGAAACGATTTTTGTCTTTTCCTCGGCGTTTTCTACTAACACAGAACAATACTTCAAACTTCGGAGAAACAGTATACATTACAGCTTGAACGCTTTATTGCACTATGCTGTATGAAATTTAATATTTGAAATGTCAATACAAATTGTGTCGTTTTTTTAAGTACTTCAACGAAGATAATTTACCTCCGCCCTGCTCCTTGAATTGCTCCAAATATGAAATTAACAATAAACGTTAGATATAAAGAGCTAAGATATTAAACAAACTAAGATACAGTAGCATTGGAATTACTATAAAAAAAACTTCGGAATTATACTATTCAAGCTATTAGAAATGAAAAAAGGCAGTTTTGAGTATGAACTTCAAAACTTGGAAATCACTTTCGAAAAAAATAAATAAATTCAGTACACGTTCTAAATCTAAATCGAATGTTCTACCAGTACTGAATGATCCAAATAAAATTAACTTTTTCGTTAATTCTATTGCAAAAGTAGGGTCAACTATATATTTTTATGTTGAACAATAGGTTTACAGATTTTAATAATTTGGATGCGGCAACTATGCTTAGTGTTATTAATACTATTAAAACTAACGCTAGCGATGTCGGTGCGAATGGATTAAATATATATAATTCTGCTTTATATTATTATTTTTTGCTTAAAGAGGGTGCATTTCCAGACACTCGGTAACACCTTTACCGAAACTTAATAATTTCAGTGAATAGGGGCATTTACGGCTTGTTAACATTTTACCAGTTCTTTTCAAACTATTAGAAAATATATTTAGTATTCAAATCATAACTCATCTGAATTAATATAATATACTCCCTAATATACAATCAGGTTTACGCTCAATTTATAGTTGTGAATCGGCTCTTTTGAATATCACTAGTGATATCGTGTTGGAAACTGATCAAAATAAAGTAACTCTTTTGACCTTGCTTGATTACAACAAATTGATACGCTAATTCATGAAACGCTCAAATTCGAGACTAGCAGGTTAGGTTTTCCGTCAGTCTGTGTCAAAACTGACGCAAAACCTAACCTGCTAACCTCGAATTTGACAGACTTGCAGTGGCACCAACATAAAACACCTTATTTTTTCAATATTTTATTAAATCATGGGAGCCATGAAAAAATGATTAACTTTTTTCGCTGTTGCTCTACTCTCACTAAAGTATTATACAAGTACACTAGTAGGATTTAGCGGTGCACCCGTCAGTTTAACGAAATTATCTATTTAACAGAAAGCAAGTTGGTAAGATTGACCAATCCGTGTCTGGTGCTTTAAACCTAAGCTTGAGAGAGCACGAAGATTCAATATTGGGACATCTATTGTACACTTGAAATTTCGTATCTCACATCAGTCTACTGGTATATAATCTTTGAGTGCAATTGCTTTCGACTTAGCCTGTTCTCGTATTCATCAATTGAACATTTTTGTATACGTGAAGACATTATTGGTCAACTATAGCTAATATTCTTTTGTACAAATCTTTAGTTTTTTCACATCTTATGTAATTTTGAGGATATAATTGATCGACAGTGCCAGGCCCATGTTAGCAAGAATGACAGCCTTTCGTATGAACTCAAAGACATGGGCTAATTGATCACGCGTAACATGCGATTGCTACCAATTTGTATCTTAAAATGATTAATTAAAATCGTTCGTATTATTTTTTAACATTACTGTTCAGATGATAATTCTCCTACTAACAACGTTAAGTTAATTAATATTATATCAAAATGTAAGACTGAACAATGTAAATCGTCATTTTCATATCATGTTCCCATTGTAATTAATAATAAACACCAAAGCTGAGATCTATAACTTTTCCGAATTTCAAAAAGAATACAAAAGATGTTTATTATCGTTGCAGATATAAGATGCTATTTTCTCCTACACAATATTGTTGTTTACTGCATTACACTTATATTTATTAGTTGTATAGCTGGAGTAAATTACTTGTATTATTCTGTCGTCTACAATTATGTTAAAAAAGTTATCTGGAAGAACAGCTTTGCTGAATCTGGCCTAAAGTTAATTATTTAAAAAAAATAATAAATAAAAGCCTATTATTATTATTGTTATTATTATTATTATTTTGGTAGTTAAACTCGCCTGTTTGGAGGTGAGTTCCATACATTACGGACTAATTAGTCAAGTAATGTACTGTGACACTAGAACTTAAGAAACTGACATAAATTATGCCAAGTATCAATTACCTAGTCCAGATGTTTGGATATTAGAATCATTTAATATCTGTGCTTATCTCTCGACCCCAGTATTCCCAGTTAATTTTGTATGGCTCGTTTTCTAGGACATCCATTTATACTATGGTTGAATGGAATTGTGCTCAGCGATTTATTACTAGCTAATTGTTAGTGAACTATTTTTGCAACATTGTTGTGGCTACGTCAATATTGTGTGTTTGCTAGTGATGTGCAAGATTGTGTTACGTGCTCAATTGTTTCTGTTGAATGATCGCACCTTCTGCATTTGTCATTTTCGAAACATATCTTTATAATATACTAGGTGAGTTTTTAAAAATGTTACAAGGCAATATCTCGAAAACGGTTTCAAATATTTTTATTAAATTTTGTTGAAGTAATAAGGAGATATATTTAAACGTATGTTGTTTAATTACCCCTCTCTCTATTTTGAGATTTAGGGGGTAACTTTGGAATTTTAAATAGGACGATGTACTTTTGTTTATAAAATTCGAATCTACGTAGAAAACTACGGTTACGGAATTATGATTAACCAAATTTTTATTAAATTTAAAAAAAATGAAGTTCACTTATTTCAGAATTATAATTCGATTTCATGGAAATGGGTTACTTTTACTGAATTCAGATGAAAATTTTGACGTTTTGACTATTATTATTCTTTTCTATTTTATAACCTAATAAATCATAATTCCGTCATAGAAAAAGCAAATCAAAAAATGTATGTACACATATGTAGTTTTTTACATAAATTCTAATTTTTTAAACAAAAGTACATCATTCTATTTAAAATTCCAAGGTTACCCCCCCCCCTCAAAATAGAGAGAGAAGGTAAATGTCAAAAATTTGTTTAAATATGTCTCCCCATCTCCCTATTACCTCACCAAAATTTCATCAAATTATTTTATACCATTTTCAAGATATCGCCTTGTAACACTTGAAAAAACTCACCTAGTACAGTAATCGCCAAAAAGTTGACATCAAATGTGAAATTTTTTTATTTCGATTATTTTGAAAGGATGTTTGTAACAGTAATCCATTAACAGTGCTAGATTAGTTTTTAGAAGCCCTTTAAGTAGATATTATCATTGAAAGGTATTTCTTCTAAAAAGTGCCTTGCATCAAAAACCTAAAAGTTATGCGAACTTTTCCATAAATAATTAAAAAATAGAATTTCTATTTTCTATTGGTTTTTCCAATTACAAATCTTTAGTTTTCACCTAAAACAATTTGAATTATAAAACTGAGTCTTGATATGTTAAATTTTTAAAAATATTTAAAAAACTGAAAAATTAAATTTTTGCAAGTTAAAGAAAAAAGGTTGTTTTCTGGCATTGAGATTGTTTAGTTACTTAAAACCAACATACGCTATAAAAATCTCATTAAAATCTTACTGAATTTCAAGAAAATAGTACTTTTCAGATTTTGACAATTTCGAAAAACGGCATTTTCTACAAGTAGAAATCATTCGATATATCTGATATACGGACTAAATAGGTTTTCAGACAAGCACACATTATTACCGTAAAAAATCAAAAATGATAATCTCATTTGACGCTGACTTTCTCGCCGTCCGTCAGTGTATTTTTGATAGTTCTTAGTTGCAATAACTTTATCCTGAATAGCCATAATAAATTCTGTTGTCTTTCCATAAAAAAAAGGTTGATGATTATTATTTATATAATATATGGTCTTGTTCGAGATGGTATGCGTGATGTCGTTCTTTTTGTTTCCATTTCTGGATTTCATTCTCTGTTGAACGCATGTTTAGTAGATACTAAGTATTAAAATCTTAAAAGGCATAAGTATAGCTACAGTCTTTATACCTTTTCAGTCTCTTTGAATAAAGACTTAATTTTTGTACTTTGATATTTCTAATTTCGACTAGCCTGTTTTACTCTAGAGTTTCGATGCTTGTTAGTTTTATGATCTCTGCAACTTTCTTTTCCACTTTTCTTGTTCAAGTTTTATGTCTGAATTGCGTCAATAGTCCAATTTCTGCTGTTAGACTTTCTGTTTGTCTCAAGCCTGTTCATCCATTTAGGTTTACTTCCAGGTTTATCAGGTTTGTATTATTCTGTATAAATATTAATTCCCATAGATTTAAGAGTGTTTATTGAGGAGCAGTATTTTCTAAAGTGTATGTCTACCTACTTATTGCATTGTACCTTTTAGGCAGTATTTTTTCATTTAAAGGTTTTATTGTATGCTGTAATTTTGTATTCACTGTTAATTTCGAAATACTGCTCGAGTGCTGTGGGCCACTCTTCATTTTTCTGTGTATTTGACTATTATTATTATTCACATACATGTGATCATAATTTTTGGCATAAAGGTGTGCACATAGACATTTGGAATCATAAAATGATATTTATAATGTTTTGATACACAATTCCAATTTTATAAGATTTAGAAATTATTTAAATACAACGAAAACTCCGTATTTGTCCACCTTGTTTAGAAATTTACTAATTCAAAAATTATTTTAAATCAAACAAAATCAGCAGAGTTACAACCACACTCAATTTCTATTTGTAGGTTGAACACTCCTTCAGCGAAAATGTTTACAGTAATACCCTTGAAAAGAACTTGATTGACATTCTTAAAAATCATCAATAAAAAACGAATTATTAAACTTCACTAGACATCGATTCGTTTAAATTTTGTCAATGCGAATAAATAGTAATATTGCTTCGTTAGGTCACTTTACGACATTCTCTATTCTATAGAGATATGGCGATTTAGTAAGCAAGGAAAGTATTAATAAAAACTCATATCTTGATTAATTTATTAAACTCCAAAAATAAATATCAAGAAATATATAAAGTATTAGTCATAAACTTTTCCCTTTTGAATTATGAAGGTTTATGGCAATATGTATTTTAGAAAATTTTGATATTTTCAAAAATACAGGTGTCACATTAACGTAATTTTAAAATATCGCTTAGAGAAGAATGTCTTAGAAGTAAAATACGCTCAAATAGTTTTACTTTCGTTTTGAATTTGAATTTTGAAATAAATTTTTGAAATACTATTATGTTTATTTTAAGGCGGTAACATATGTTTTCTGCTAACGTGTGTTTAATAGAACAGATAGATAGTCTTCTATAGGGTAATTCATAAGTATGGAAAAATACAGTAGGGTCTCGGCAAACTCTTGAGAACCGCTGACTAACACCAAAACCTTAATTAGGTAAATCCGATAAGAGTAACTTAACCGCTTTCCAAATGTGATTGAAATATCTAGACAACTGTCTTTTGCTTCTGAATGTTACCCAAATTTCGGCCTTATCGCAACCAGCTGTGCCTAAGGTTACAGAACTGTATCAAGTTATGTTGATACAAGTTCATTCCAGTAACCGTCAATCAAGTTAAGCAATACTTTTTATGGGATTGTTATTAATTTTTGAAGTATAGTTTATTATGCAAAGTTGTGTTTGATGTCCTCTAACTACCCTTAAATTTAATAACCATGCTTATGAGTCACTCTGTATATAGGACTATTAGAAGTTTGGACATGTTAATACACCTCAAGCATAAAATTTGATTGAATATTAAGAGTAGCCATTTAGAATAACATTTAAATAAATAATCTCTCCGAAAATAGTAGAATTAAATATATTCATTATCTTGTTGAACTGATTGAAATTGCAGTATTTGTGTCATAGGTGGAAAGGAAGTTTTTAAACCAACTCAGCTGTGGGATCTTATAAACTTTTACATGTGGTTGCTTTTATCGGCACCCATGATACAGTATTGTTTGTTTTGACAATAACACATTCCCTTTAGCTCAGCCTTGGCACTTACTATGCAGCTTTGGGAAAACGTTAAATTATTATTGTAAGCTATAAATTCACTACTTGTATAAATTTAAGTTAGAAAACAGTTCATTTGAGCGATTAATATAGAAATATTAGGCAAACTTACAATATTAGCAATGGACTTATCTTTTACGAATAAGTAGTTCTTTCTTATTTACTAACATCGAATTTGATGTGGTTCAACAATGTTCATAGTCACAATTTGCGACAACGTTGTAATCATTACCTATTTGTTTAATAGTTTGGGACTATATGAGTCATAGGTACATTTAGTCGCATTGTTCAATTGTAAACTGTACAAAAAAGATACGACTATGCAAATGCACATTTCATGTAATGCATAACTTAGCATAATGTTATGTCAAGTTACTCATCCATATAATTTCGGTGCCTTTAGTGCATAACTTCACATCTAATTATACTCGTACGTTTTTCTTGGACGATTTTGTTACGTGTTTGTGTTTGTAATACACACGTGCATATGGAATAATAATGCCTGTCGCCATAAATCATTCATTAATTTGGCAATGAAATAAGGTTACATAATCAAGTAATGCACATATAACCTTGTCAATCATTAAGGAATTACTGTATTAAACATGAGCCCAGTTTATAAAACCGAAAGTGTGTATATTCAATGCTGAAACTATGATGTTTTTGTCACCGATAGTTTGAATTTGTATTCTAAAGATGATTGGTTACTGTGTCAGTGTAAAGATCGTTATACTATGTATTGGTGTAATTTGTAATCTATTAATTGTAACACTTGTAAAAGTTAAGCTCCAGTCTGCTTGGTCAGTACTACGATGGGTGAACATCTGGAGAGCGGGTGTAGTGTTCTAGCTTAGACAGGCTCCACTACCTCAAGTACCCCCACCGAATTTAAAAATGCACATACCCTATAAACGGTATAAGGTTTATTAATTGTATAAATGTTTTTCAGAAAAGCTAGGCTAATAATGCATTTCAAGTAAATTTGTAAGAAGACTAGTGAGAAGACTAATGTTCATATTCCTACCGTGTTTATTTTATACTCCCCTCCTTAAGGTAAAGAGTCACCTATCACACGACCTTCTCCTAGAGCTGTGCACAGAAGCACAAGCTCTGTTAAATAAACACGGTAGGAATATGAACATTAGTCTTCTCACTAGTCTTCTTACAAATTTACTTCATTTACGGCGGAGACGCAGGTAGTTGTGTGTGACCTCATGCAATTGAGGTACCACAGCAGGTAGAGTAAATGTATACTCACCTACTATATGTCTCAGTGGACGTTATCCACAAAAACATACACATCAATGCATTTCAACTAAATGCAAACAAAATCAAAGCGGGAGAATCTGTCTTCGGCAAATTCTAACCATTCAGTTGAAAATACTCTCATCTATAACAAGGTCTTTGATAGCGATCGATTCTGCGTTTTTGCTTTATAAAGAAAGGTCTAAGCCTGAAAAAAAAACATTTTAGGCTATATTATTAGTGCTGCGCAGTAAAATATAACGTGGATTTCCTGCATATTATCCTAATAGCATACTTTGGAGAGAGCAAGTAGGACCATTAGAGATAATGGTCTGTTATAAATCACATCTCTGGTTCTAAGAAACTTAACTGCGTTTTTGTAATTAAACAACAATAAAAAAATTCTGATTTAAATGTAGTGCTAAGTCGAGTTAAGCCTGCTAACCTTTTCTGTTTCGTCACGGTCGTCAGGCTCTTTGTAACCATTTAATTTGGTACTTCATGCCGTGCATTTCCTTTGATTGTTACCAATTACGATTTAAAATAATGAAACGCAAGTAAAAAAGCAGCGAAATTAAAATTTAAGTTCCATCAGACCGGCATCTTAACAAAGCTTAGTTATATTTACCTTTGGTGCACAGAAAGCTTATTTTAGAAGGCGAAACCGCAGAGCTTTTGGCTTGCTGCGAGTTTTATTATTTATTTAACTGCATTCACCAGTCTGTGATATTGTAATGCAAAGTAAAGCTGCTGGGTATCCTCTTTTTACGACGTTCCCGCTTTTAATTAAGAAAAGATTTATCAATCCTAACCCCCTAATTTAATTTCTTCCCTTAGCTTAGATTTTAGAGCCCTTCAATGTTTTATTGTTCCAATTACGAACGAATTGAATTTTATTTCGGTTCAATATACGTTCAGAAACATGCCATATTGCCGGGAAGAGATTCGTCTTACAACCGTTTTATTGCAAGCGCAACACTTACTTTTTTATGTGCGTTTCCACTTTTTCTAAATGTGGCCTCTGAGTAAAATGTAAAACAATTCGAGATACAAGCCTTCGAGAAACTTTGCCATTGTATATTTTAGATCAATATGTAAATGTAGTGCGTTTCCATCGAGATATATCAACTTTTGAATCACTGTTGAGAAAGATACCTGGCATCTACGATCAGACATAAGCAAAGGCTCTATATTGAATCTTCTGACCATATTGCAAATGTTCAGTCAATTGATAAATTTATTTTAAAAGTATCAATATTAAATTTCCATTTCACATCGTTTTGGGGACTATTATTTTAAGATACTAATCAATCCAAAAATATTGTTATTACATTTTTTATACAGTGTGGAAATAAAGTAACGGATAAATTCCTTAACTTAGTTAATATTAATTTTTATGAAAAAATCTTGAAGGGGTATAGCGATTTTAATTATAGCACATACACTACAACCACCTTTACGTTGCCACGCCATTTTTTTTAAGTTATGACGCCATCGACTTTTTTTTAAATGACAACCTGTATTTTTTATTATTGATTTTGGTAGTACATTTTATGTTGTTTGCAATAATATAAAATTGTCAATGTTACATCTAAAAAAATTGAGAAAATGGTCTTCAAGTTTAAATATTAAAAACCAATGAAATGAGCAAAATAAATCTAGTTACCGGTGGATTAACTTTGAATGGAGTTCTAGTTGTATTTTTCAATTGTTTCAATAAAAACCAATGTGACGTCAATGACTTTCGGTCAAACATAGGTAACTACGTAGATTTATGTTGTTCAGTTCATTGGTTTTTAATATTTAAACTTTAAGACCATTTTTTCAGATGTAATATATTGAAAATTTTATATCATCAACATAAAAAGTACTACCAAAATAAATAATAAAAAATACAGGTTGTCATTTTAAAGAAAGTCGATGTCCTATAATTAAAATCGCTATACCCCTTCAAGATTTTTTTATAAAAATTAATAATAACTAAGTTAATGAATTTATCCGTTACTTTATTTCAACACTGTATATTGCTTCACTTGGAGCATTGTAATGCAATTGTATTCACCTAAATAATATAGTATAACTTTAACTACATCTGCAAACGAACATACAAAGTTGCGTAACTTTACCTAATACAATTACTCACATATATTTACCACTTTAAGTATTACGTTACGTGACGTTTATGAATAGAATTCCATTATATATTAAATTGCTGGAATACATAAAAAAGATTATTTGAGGCAACCTCGCAAAACAAATAGGCCTTATAAATGGTGGACATATTTAATTTGTTTTCCAGAAATTTCCATGAACGAAATGCTCATTATAAACTGTAGCGGCAATAAAAAAATATTTGTTTATGCCCACTTGCTCAGACATTAATTTTAATACTGCCGTTCATTTACTTCAGCTGAAATAAATTAAGTCTTTGTAATACAATTATTTCGTTTGGCAGGGTTCTTTATTAATTATGCTTAATCCGTAATTGCACTTTTAATTCGGCCTTAAAGCGCTTATTTGCATAAATAAAGTGTAAAGCTCTACTCCGTTCCTCTTTGAATTATTTCATATCCTCAGGGGCTGAATGCGTTAAAGCGTGCCGTAAATCCGCATACATAAACTGTTTATGTTTGCATTACGAGGAGTTATTCCAGGTTTGCTTCTAATCTTCATTTATAACATTTGTCATTTAGTTTGCCATATTGAATGCTTTTCGCTAGACACCGGGAATAAAAATACGGTTCGTAATGAAATTCAAGTCAATGGCAAATTAACCAGTACATTTTAGCGAGTAAACGAAGCTGCCACATTGTAAATGAATAAACTTATGCAACCTAACTGACAAATCTACTAATCTGGAAATGAATAACATAAGCGCACACCAAAAGAATGTGTTTGTTTCTGAGTCCGTTATTAATTAAGATTATAGATAGTACCTAAATATACAAACTCACAAAATAGCCGTAACGATATAACTTTATCTATTAATTTTTCTAAAATTGTTGAAAAAGTGTAGCTAAACCAACTATCAGGTCACAATAATTCAGTTGCTTAGAATGTTGATCCTTTAATGCACAAGATCGTTAATGAACTCTTTGAAAATTCAAGTCTTTGATGTCATTTCAGAATCTAACCGAAACAGCAGCCTACAGAAACGTCATGGAATATCAAAGGACAAAGACTGGCATCTTTCATTTATATCATTCTGCCTTTTATACAGATTTATTTGGTATATCAATTCCTCTCAAAGCTATCCATCAAAGAAATAATTAGAATGTATTGCTTAAATTTGCTCTGAAGTTCAAATCATTACTAATAATATTTACAGTTGCAGTTTGGAATCTGTCGGTGTATTTGAAGATGTCTTGCAGTATTACATTGTATTGGTAGTTTTTAAATCTCTCTCTAAACTATTGGTTGGAAATCTGGCCTAAAGTAATTTTTTAGTTTGCAGAATTAAGTTTTATTTCGTACATACATTAAACTTGATGGATATAGAATATTTACTCCGACTTTTGTTAGTATATTTAGAAGAATGGAAAGCGTTTGTGAAGCATGTAAAATTTCATTTCTGCGCGTTTTAATTTAATTTTTTAATAAAAGGTGTCTGCCGTGCACGTTTAACGTGTTAGAATAATTTATTGTAGAGCTATTAAAAGACGCCATTCTTTTAGCATGAAGGAATGTCCCTTACTAGAATAATTTTCTGTCCTCTGCAAAAAGTTTGATATTTGATCAAATTAGCTGGCATGTAATTACTGTTTAATTAAGAACAGGAAATCTAGAGAAAATGTGCAGCAAGTACTGCTACGATCCACATTCCAAGGTGTGTTATTAATTTTTCTACAGACTTAAAATCTGAAATATTCAGTGTTACCTTTTTTGTTATCACGGATTATTATCAAGGATAGCGCAAATCTGTTTTGACATTATTGAGACATTTTTACTCAGATTGTGAATTGAAGATTTTTACTTCACAATTTCAAGATTCAAACATTAACATATTGTTTGTTATTGAATTTCGGCTTAGACCGCGTCGTCTTACTGGAGAAACACACATCATTGTCTGGCTTAATGTGCCTTGCACCTTGTGAACTCGAGCAAGGATACACGCGATGACCATGCTCTTTGCTGGATCATGTTGTTTGGGTACCTTGAGAACAAGGATACTTATTCAGCTTTGGCCTTGTTGCTGTTCTATATCTATGTCAACAAGAATAATTGCGGTAAGCCTCAAACAGTATATAACATATTTTTTGTTAATGAGGTTAAAAGCGCCAGCGTGTCTCGGTGGTTAGAGCATTGGACTGCGGCGCGGAAGTCTGGAGTTCAAATCCCAGATCGATGCCTGGCGGGCGGCCTACCCAGTCGCTTTAAATTATTGGGAACCTGCGTTCGAAGGAACAAGGGGTAATAATGCGGTTGTCTAATGCGTGATGCTCACCACATCACCACGTGTCATGAATTTGACACGCGACAGCCGGGTGTGAAAGCGAGGATACGGAAGCTCTGACCTTCCGCCTTGCAGGCCAAGCTCCTTCATGGGGTGTTAGTGCCTCACCATTATTATTATAATGTTTCTTATGTATGATAGCGTAACAAGCAATAAATTAATTAAATGGGTTGAAGAGAATCACATAGTTGAGATAGTTCCACGATAGGTTTTTCTAGTAGTAACTACTTAGTGTTAGAATTAAATTATTATTAATTTCTCGAGGTGTATTTCCTATGCTTTTGTGTCAAATAACAATATAAATTTTAATGGTATGTAGTTATCAGTCGCTTTACATTTCTGAGTCAGTTCTAATATAATGTTTCCTAACCCACCGCCTACTTTAGGAAAATATGTATAAAATTATCATACGTATCTTACCTTAAAACATGTTTGTGTTTATACGTTAATATCTGTATACCTGCTACCATACATTATAGCTTTGGCCATATACAAACCTGACCCAGAAGAAACGAAAGTTCCTTCTCTAAATACACTTCAATAACATTCTCCTCAGAAATGGTGACTCTAGAATGCCCGGTACTGCGCTTTACCTCTATGTGAAAGGTTTCGTGAACAATCAGCTAAAAATGTAGGAGTTTCTTCAATACGGCGAAACTGGCGGAAGAGCCACCATGCCATGACATTGTATCATTTTTAGGGCATTTAGGGACGAAACCATGAAGGCAGAAGAACGATGTCTGTGTGAGATAAGGTAGGATTTCCGAGCACAGAGACGTGACCAAACAAGCGTCACGTGTGAAATGAGAAATGTACGACAAAAAGAGAACGTCTTCAATCACAAGCAACTATCATCTTGGCGACGTGGTGTGTCCAAATAACGAGGCGAACAAGGAAATTATATACCCTGAAAAACGAAGTCATTGGCCCATATATCGATGTACTATGCAAGACAAAAAAAACTGGAACAGTTAGTATGGTCTGTTGTGAATGTGACTGCCTTAATATGTACCGTTGCTAGGTATTTCTAAGTTGACCGTTTTAGCTAATCAAATTATGCTATAATCTCTATCAAGAGTTGTCCCAGTTTTTTTGTCTTGCATAACACATATATGGAATACCATAGAATCACTCTTCATATAGTAATTACAATGTATTATTATGTTCTTGTTTAAATAATGAATTTTAATAATCTCATAGGGTGTATATGATATTGTTATTAGATTTAAATTAATGACTCTTATCTCATATGGATCGGGTCTCTACATCCTAGCAAATATTATCTTGATTTGTATAAATTATTGGAAATACATTTGCTATCAACTTAATTATCGTGTTATATTTTTAATAATTTAAAATTGTAAACGCCTTGAACAATTCTTATTTTACCGCTATGACCGCTACAATACTGGATATTTTAACTAATGGGAACCAAATTCAAATATAGCGATCCAACCTCACAATTTCGTAAAAACAAATTCGCTCGACAAATATCAGTGATTACGTAATTAAAGCGTTGCCTAGGTGATAACAATAGCAGTAAGTAAATACACATCACAAACAAAAACACTCAGATGACGCTTTTATGTGAAGTGCACATATAAACCGGACGCCTCTTGGAAATCACTAAATTCAATCTTTTATGGCAAACTTTCCTGATATTTCTGTAGTTTTTGCTATAGAAACTAGGGCTTAACTCAAGGCCCCAGCAAGTCCCACGATGCATGGGCACATCTTTCTCCGTTAGCCTGCAGATACATGCCGCTGATGATTATACAATTTATTTATTCCGCAATATAATTAGCCGGTGCCCCACCTTGCGGTACTTGCAGAACGACTCTTGTAGTTTCACTGCTCCGAAAACGCCTCAAATTCAGCCGCTGTCTCACACCTAGGGCTCCAATTGCTTCCCACGAAGGTCGCTGCCTACATCTCGCTCACAGGGCTCTAATTGCACTGCTCAAACCTCAAACACAATCTCGACAAACCAGCTAACACTCGCTACGCAAATTAAACACCTTTTATAAACTTCTGCAGAGATACTACGAATTACTGCAACCTAATATAGCGTACTCAAAGAATATAGCATTAATTTCAAACAAACTGAATTGATTCTCCAGTTTGTTGTTCAAATCAAGGTTAACACTATTTTTAATACCATTTTACAAATTATTATCAAGGTCAATGCTATTTTATACAAGTTGCAAACATTAAAACTAGCAGACTAGCAGATTTTGTAAAATAATATTTGATATACTTGAATTATTATTAGTTGCTATTATAACCATAAAGGCTTAAAATGTGATCATAGCGGTATATTTCAGGATTTATCGCAAAGACGTTTCTGATGGACGACTGGATTATCGATGCGACGCCGGCGTAGCGTTTTACACCATAATAGATGTTTGGGATTTTTAATAATTTATGAGCAACGTCTAATGTCTCAATTGATTAACATTATTCTGGTCTTAAAATTAAATTACATAAATTAATGCTCCATCCGCGAGGAGGGTGAAAAGTGGGGGTGAGTGGTGGACCAATGGGAAACTGAAAAAAAAAATTTTGTTATTGTTTTTCTAAATATTCGCCCTTAAAGTATATACATTTAGGAATTTGATAAAACAAATTTTCAAAACATAAATTCCTCTCTTCTTGAGTCGCTTGAGAAACAAGATTTTTTAGGCTTTCCATAACATCCTCGGGAGTTCCAAGTCGCGCACCACGCAGTTTATCCTTTAATCGAGGAAATAGAAAGTAATAAATAATTGTAAGGTGCTAGGCCGGGACTGTTTGGAGGATGACTTAGCAATTTTAACACGGAAACCTCTAAAAATTGTTTTGTTTGATGCGCGGTATGACTTAAAGCATTGTCATGTTATCTCACTTCTTGGGTACCGTAAATGAGTTTTTTGCATAACGTCTGGCAGGCATTATATTTAATTTATCCAAAGGAAAGTAGTTGATGAGTGGAATTGTGGCATCTGAATTGGAAGAAAGCGGATCAGCAATCTATAAGATGCGCTGATAACACACTGGTAATTGCTACGAACGCAAGACGAATGGAAGCCATCAGAGGAAAACAGGCTGAGATAAACGGGGAATGTGTGCTAAAGAAGAATACCAACAAAAGTTATGAATTATTATCATCATGCTATTTTTTAGTATTTCGCCACACTACAAAATAAAAAATATTAGAACATGAACGTTTCGTAAAACAAATCATCTAGTTCCGTTTTCAACAATTAACTTATTAAATTAAAAATTAACAAGGAGAACACAGTTTGACATCATTTCGCATTACAATTTGAAAGCTATAAATGCGTTAAACGAACTAAATTATGGCTATTTCCCTTATCGATACTGATACTTTCCGGAAAGCGACCTCGATCCAGAATTTCCAGACTAGCTCGAAGACGCTGAAAATTGCGTGAACTGGGGTGATAGCTTCAATCTAAACAGCTCTTCCCATAGAATCACGAGTGAATTCAGCCGCTCAGGTTGCCTTTTGGAAGATCTTTATGAAAAGAACAAAATCCTGTATCGACAATGGGAAGAATCCTAACAAAAGTACAAATAGTATATTACTTTACAAGGGATGTAGGCAAAATTTACACTACTGAGGACCGTTTGATGCCTGAGTGAGAGCAGCGAACGAGGGCAGCAAGGTGCGAGGTAGTGTAAATCTTACCTACATTCTGTGTAAAGCACATAATTTTTTTCACTACCAATATTTCCTTATGTAAAAAAAAATGGTAATAGCGTAAAGTTATTACATTTTCTAAATTATAGTAGCCTGTTCCGGGAACTTGGGGCGTTGTTATAGTGCTGTGACGTTTTGTTTGACAGTTATAAACGCACTGTGAAAAATGCGTAAATACGATTGCGAGTAACGTTTTGTGAGCCTCGTGCTTGTATTCTGATTAAAAATGGATAATAGTACGAGCGATAACTATTTTCTTCAGGTTAATCAAATGGCAAACATGGCATCTCGTCAGTTATAGTAAATGCGGGATATAAGTAATTCACTTCTCTAGGGAAGTAAGTACATATTGTCATGGAAACTGTAACAATATTTGTAAATGTTTCTTACATCCCTCAAATCAGAGAGTGTAAGGATCACTTGCAAGGAAGGTAGAGAAAAAAACTTATTAGTCGACGGCCAAAAACTGAACATGCAATTATCAAATGAAAAACATAAACCAACAAATTTGTCAAATAACTCCAATACATTCAAGAAAACTACAAATTCTTCAACTGTCTAAAACAAACCTACCTCAACATGAAATATAGGCAAGTTACAGGCAAGTCTATTGTTGAGGTTAAAGAGAAATCGTGTAAAACCTGGCAATGATTATATGTGCATCGTATATAGAAACAGCTGAAGCAAAAAGACAAGTCGATCTGGGAAGACTACTTTACAGAAACCTAGCCTGAGATGATCACACTTAAAAGGTGCAGGAAACTGTACAAAAGTTGATGGAAAAATATGCGAAAGAGAACTTTCATGCAGTTACAATGAGGAGAGGGAAAATGAGAAAATAGATATAAGAACAAACTAGAGGAAATAGTACAGCTACTAACGAAAAGATATAAACATAGTCTGCAACACCAATTAAGAAAAAGTGTACGGGGCGATTCAAACGCGACTCTGACTTTCATACAAAAATTCCTGTTAGAGATGTCACAAACAAACCAAGTTGAAGCACGCGACAGCAACTTTATTTCAGAAAATGGAAGCGCAGAAGGCAGTACAACACTTTACACCTTTCCTCCTCAATCACTGCAGTCAGCAGGCGATTATACAGAGCAGGCAGAGAAATCTATGAGCCCAAAAAAGGAAGAAGCTTTATCGTCACAAACAGATTTAATCGATCTCTCTGATGTCGTTTAATTAAATCCAACTATGATGCTTTATTCTTCTAAAACTACGATTATATTTGCAAGAACCTGCACGAAAAAATTAAAAAATATGTTTTTATAAAAAAAAATTAGTTAATTGTTGAAAACGGAAGAAGATTTGCCTTCCGCAACGTTCATGTTCTAATATTTTTTATTTTGTATTCAAGCGAAATAACTAAAAAGTATAGCATGATTATTCAAGCACCACAAAGCAGTTTCCGAGGCTTATGATCGTCGATAGAACAAACAACAACTCTCCGCATGTTGGTGATGTTACTGGCTTTGAAGTGGTGGATAAATTCGTTTACCTTGAACTTCCTTTTAACCGACAATGTAGAAGGTACAGCTGAAGTAAAACGAAAATTACTCTATATTTTTTCGAGTATAGCTGAGTTTTGATTAGTTACTATTTACGAGATTCTCATACAATTATTCTAGACACTTGGTAAATATAATATTCGTCTTTGATTAGAATAAGCTATCCAAAAACAATGTCCTAAAAATGTCTTGATTAGCTGATGACTGACTACTTTCACAAAGTTGTACATGAAGCAATTCCTGCAACGACGACGTACGTGCGTCAGTGAAAATGACTGTATATACATTTTGCTAGCTACTGTAACTCCTAGCATAAAATATAATTATATGAAGGTCAAATAGCAAATACGCCAATACCCAAAGATTTGTTATGGATACTTATATAACGAACAATTACTTTATAGAAGCTGGGGATGCAGTGGTTATACCACTAATTGTCTGGTTACAATAAACCATCTATTTGCGGAGTGGTCGACTGTAGTTTAGTATCAACACACATACTCTACACGTTCACCCAATCACAAACTCTGCGAAAGACAACGAGAAATCATGGCAAGGAACACATCTACCAAGAGCATGAAGTGTATAAGATGTACGTCTCCATGTGCGATTAAAAATGTTGCTTTGATCCTCAGGTTATCATACAATATCAGATACCGCACACTAAAAAGAAGTGCAATATAATATCACTGACAGTGGCAGATTGACGACAGTTTATACATTTACATTATATTTTTTAATTGAACAAATTCACACTCTTTGCTAAACAATTCGATATTTAAATTTCTGTTTTGTTTCTTCTCATGATACTTAAAATATCGCAGTCGTGTTTTCCAAAGTAGCTCAGATATGTGCAATATAATAACATTGTCAACTGCTGCAAACCTCTTACAATTCAAATCAAGTTCACCATTTCATTGCACTCAAGCCTGCCGCTTTGCAGTACTACATACGGTGCTATGAATTTCTTCTTGCATCGATTTCCACGTCAATAAATATATTTCCTACATCCAGAAGACCGCAATATCCCTTTCATCTGTAACGAATCTGTACGCGAATTCACTTTTCAGATTTAAATCTGGAATTATTCGATTTTCAATTAATGATATTCCATTAGTTAACACCGAAAGAGGTGAGTGATTCCACAACCGTAAAATATAAATTGCTATGTGCAGTTAGATGTGAAATTAATGATAAACAACAGCAATATTGAAAACTTCAACAAATACAGTGTCTTCAGAAATGATCGAACGTTTTTGAATAGTTATTATAATGGCGCTAGTAATTTTAACTATTTGATGTTGGCTACTCGTGCAGTGTTATGTTTTGACGTTGAAATTTTTCCTTCTCGTTTGGTCGTTGTGCAAGGTGTTGTACGAAGTTTACAGCCGTTTCACTTATTCTCTGTGGTTTCAGCGTACTATTCTTTTGCAAAAATCCCTTCTCCAATTAACGTATTTGAGTTTGGTGTAAGTATACACACTAGTTAAATTTGAAGTTTTGAGGTTATATTCTTATTTTAGATTACAACTTATAAACATGCCGTTCACACCTGGATTAGATGCTTTTATTCCAATGGCTCACTTGCGCAGTGGAACTCAAAATCAGCATGGTTCATAGTCATATTCCATTCAGTTATTCATCAAAAATTTACTGAGGCGTTTCCAGGTTTGCAAATCACTTACGATGCTTTTGCTCACCATAAGCGGATTATTATTTACCGTTTCCAAGACAAATACTGCACCTGCAAAAGCAAATCAACAGGTAGACCTTTTGTTTTAAACGAAGAAGGTAGCTTATATTAATAATCGAATGCAACTAATCCAGCAGAACTCAGTTTCCACATTGGCTGTCCAAAGTGGTATGTAAACAATAAATTGCTCATTTACGCATATATTCCTTTATACTTAGGTAGTTCTGTTAGATCGTGTCATAAGGCTTTAAGAAAAAATCTGCACATGTATCCATACAAGATAACAATGGAACAAGAATTATTTGAAAATGATTGGAGATCACGAATGCAATATTGCCAGTGGTTTAATGAAAATTTTAGTTTCCACGTTACAAGGAGACACTTGAATAAATGTTGTATGAATAAAATCTTTATAGCAAAAAATGTATTGTATAAGATTATTCCGATTCACTTTAGTTTATTCCTTGCGAGGTAAAATTTTATGATTTTGAATAATTAAGACTGTTTTTATAAGATCTAGGTTGATTTGAGTGTTATTTATTGTCACTTAATGAGAAATTAATATATGGTAACATAATAAAGTGTTTATCCCCAGTACCCACTCGGACGCCACTGCCACGAAAACTAAAATGTTTACAGTAATACCAATTCCTGTTAAATGGGTTGCCTACATACGTCCTTAATCAGCGTTTGGTTATTTCTGAAACCACTGTACATCTACCGTTGTCACACCAGGACATTAGGCAAAGAAAATTAGCCAACAGAACTGACAAGAAGAATAAGATTGTCATGGGCAGCTTTTGGCAATCTCGGCTACATCCTCAAAAACAAAAATATTTCTATTAACTTAAAACGCAAAGTTTACGACACATGTATTTTGCCAATAGCTACTTACCGGTTTGAAACTATACTCAAACCGACTACGAGTGACACAGAGAGCCAAGGAATGTACAATGCTTGGTGTATCTATGAAACAGAATAAAGAATGAAGACATCAGGAAAAGAACAAAGATAGTGGATATTATTGAATGCATAGCAAAATCTAATTGGAAATGGGTGGAGCACGTAGCAAGAGAAGATAAGAACAAATAGACAACGAAAGTAACACAGTGAAGACGGAGAGAGACTAAGAGAGGTACAGGAAGATCAAAACGCAGATGGATAGACGACATAAAACAAACATAAAGCTCAAAATAAAGAAGAATGGAAAGAGTAGAAGAGATATATGTCCAAAAGCGGACTAATATGGGTTAAGCAATAATAATAATAAGAAGAAGAAATGAAAATATATTGGTTCGTAGGTAGAATAAGATGAGAGCTTGAAGGGGCTAAGACCACGAATGTCAAATTAGCCCTCCTAAATGTTGTCAAGTTTACTTCCCGCTTCCACAAGACGAAAGAAATAGTGTAATCGTGTGTCTCTCTGTATGCCTAGCACGAAACCGAATATACTTCCGGTCGCTTATATACAGGGCGATCTTAAAATATAAAATGCTGTCTATCTTTGCTTGAACCCAGGAATCGAACTAATAATTTGCATACAGCTCATACTTTTACTTTTGATGAAAATGGGACCCACCATATACAGGGTGAGAAAAGAAAAACGATCGCTGAGGACTGCAGCCAGCGCAACGGAAAATTGTAGTGATTCCCGCGCACTGCAATCAACGCAAGGAACAAAAATGTGCAACGATGGCCGCGTACCACAGAGTCGCAGATAGCTGCGAGCCGTACTCACGAGGGAAGTTCCGTGTAAAGCGCTTTACAGGTTTCTTATGTAAACTTTAGTTTTCCCTCTACTCGTTTATTTTTCATTAAAATTGTTATGCTATATTAAGGTTCAAGACCCCCTCCCCCCAAATCTCGAAAGCTAGTTCCACATATGCTTGTTTATATCTGGTTTACTAATATTACAATTTCGTATAAATTGTTAGCTATATTTATCTATATATTCCTTTACCTACCTTTAGGTCATCGCTATATCTCTTAGTTAACAATCGATCACTATAACAGTATATTTGAGGCCCGTCTCTAGCATCAGTGAAGACGTCGCGGATTCTAGTTTATGATGTTATAATTGGCGCCAACAAGTTAAACTCAAATATACTGATATAAGCCAAGAAACTTGTAACTTCACTTTCTATCAACTAATAACAATACGATTATTGAACTCCCTATCAAAATGAAAGAAAGCAATACTTGTAGCTGGTTTTATTACTACTCGAACATTACTACCATCGATCAGACAATTAGCATCTTTAATATTACTACCTCACGCAGGGTACCCCAAATAGCTTAACTT
Source organism: Agriotes lineatus (assembly GCA_940337035.1). Classification (NCBI taxonomy): domain Eukaryota; kingdom Metazoa; phylum Arthropoda; class Insecta; order Coleoptera; family Elateridae; genus Agriotes; species Agriotes lineatus. The sequence goes on from OW679194.1 coordinate 88,993,284, forward strand.
AAGCCGCTCGTAAGTTTAATGGTTACACAGTTTTTATATGCAAAAATATCATCAGATTCTAGCTACAACACTTATCTTTGTGCCGATATACTCGCAGACATTTAATACGTCCCGTTACTCCTATCACATGTCAGCTTGACAGGTTCCAACCTCGGCTGTCATTCGCTATACATCGACCCCCAATACTGCGGTAGATTAGCTTTCCAAGATTTTCCGCCTAATAGTTGTTGCTATAAATCGAATTTCCAGGTAACAAAAGGCAAATTCCACATTAAACTACATACCCTGTTCACAGGCAATAAACTTCGCAATCGTTGTATTCCTGTTTCCCAGATCGCTTCACAGCTTGAATATAAATATTCATTGGAAAAATGACATCTGCTTAATGATCTCCCTTACAGGAACGGCTGGCCAGTAACCCAATTCTTTACTATCACCAAACCATAATAAATGGCGAGATTGTCATTTACACCCCACGAAAACTCTTGCCTTTTTTAAAAGCTGATATACAAATTTTCTCTCAAACAAAACCAACCTTGTTTTTATATCTCCTCTAGCAACGAACAAAGCCAATCTGATATTAATTTTTATCGCGTCACTCTCACTAGATTCCTCATTCAACACTAGTATTAATATCAAATGCTTTTGACACGTAACAAACTCCCCCCTTACCAGAAAGGAAAAATTTCAACGAAATTTTTAACTAAATAAAACTTTATCCTAAAAGGATACATACATATACGCTAGAGAGTCATTAAACCGTCTGTCATAAGACGTCTCTAACAATTAACCTAAAAAAAAACCCAATACCCACACCACAAACAAGCAATTACACTGTAGAGACGGTGATGACTCCAGGAGGAACCCAGGACCAGATCAACCCCACGACAAGGATCAAGATTGTTCGTCGCTGCTGGATGTAAATGCTGCGCCGGTGAACAACCCTGTAACAACCTGTCGTGACGAAGCTCCACCCCCATGAACCCCCCAAAATCACTCCAAATCCCCACAGCGTACCCCCCCTGACAACTTCCAATAAACCCCCTAGGCGGAAGCACACCTCCACACAGTTGCAGGTACTGTCAGACCGAAAAGAGTTAAGCCAAAACGAAGAATAACCAGGATCTTTCTTTTGACAACCCTGGGGAGAAAGCAACCCCAGTGAAAGAGAGTTAAAGAAACCAGAAAAGTGAGAGGCAGAAGCCAACATCCACACAACTCTCATACGCTCCGACGGAGGGATCCTTCAGCGCCCCGAACGGCCTGAAGAAAATCCCCACCAATCTTTATCTCACATCCAACAATCACTCATCCCCAGAGATTTCATCCGCGCCAGATCAAAGAAAAATAAAAGAAAACAAATTGTCATTCATCTAAGTAAACAGTTCATTCAAAACAAAATCGACATCCACTACATTACAAGAGAGAAATATAGACAAAGCTTTAAGAAGAAAAGAAGGCGAAGAATGAAGGACTGGTCATCTTAAAAATTTTGTATTGTAGGGAAACACCCTATATCCCCAAACCCCAAGGGATACCTAAAAGAAACGAAGAAGTTGTACTTCTTTAACGATTAATCTCGTTACCCTTATGTCTCCTTAGGAAAAACAGGATAACGTAACGCTCTTCCAATACAATCAAAAAGAAAACCATCCATTAACATTTCCCAACAGGGAACTCCGTATACGTTATACCCAAAAGAGGGAAAAGAACAAGATATTAAAGTTTCCCAAATAGTGTCCTTCCCGACTGTGCCCTTCCAACCACCCTAAACCTTAAAATGGGGAAAGAACAAGATATTAAAAGTTCCCCAAAGAGTGACCTACCCTACTGTGCCCTTCCAACCACCCTAAACCTTAAAATGGGGAAAGAACAAGATATTAAAAGTTCCCCAAAGAGTGACCTACCCTACTGTGCCCTTCCAACCACCCTATACCTTACACGAAATTCAATAACAGCTGGAATAACCAATCACAGCAGCAGATCATACCAAAGACTTCATTCGGCAACAACGGCTCAAAAGGAAACTAAAGGACATTAACTCGGGGACAGAGGCAGGTCCCATAAATCCGGAACAAGCCGATACTCTAAATGAGTAAACGAAACCGTTCTCCAACTCCAAGCATGACCAAAAGCGAAACCAAAACAAGGATTCGAGACTCACTTGTGGATCTAAATCCGCGTAAGCGAAACGGATACCGAAAAAAAAAACTCACACAATACACATAGCTGAAGGTAACCATACAACAACAGCTACGCCACCAAAATCCCAAAAAGGTATCCAACAAAACCCAACAAGCTAACTCAAACCTACGCTAAAGCGAAAGATGAACTTCACTCGACCCGAATGCAAGTCAAACCACACAATGAACCCAACAGCTATCTGCAAGCTACTCCAATGTTATTATAGGAAGAACTAGATGAAATAGCTCCCTACAGTGACCTTCCCTGCAATTCCCAACCAACCACCCTATACTTTACAAGGGAAAAACAAGATGATAATGATCCCTTTCGTGACCTTCCCTGCGTGCCCAACCAACCACCCTATACTTTACAGGAGGGAAAGCAAGATAAAAATGCTCCCTAAAGTGACCTTCCCTACAGTGCCCATCCAACCACCCTATACTTTACAAGAGGGAAAGCAAGATAAAAATGCTCCCTAAAGTGACCTTCCCTACAGTGCCCATCCAACCACCCTATACACATCACACATCATTAATTCATCTCAGAGTTATCATAAGGTTTCAAATCCTTGGCATGCCAAGTCCCCTTTAATATTTTTCCGTCAGGATCTTTGAGTTCATAAACCCATCGTGAAAACTTTCGATTAATAATAAACGGTCCTATAAATTTTGCAGCAAGCTTGGAAGTAAACTGACGAGCAGCATCCGATAACACATAGTGTCTACGCAACACTGTTTGATCCGGAACGAACTCGAAAGGTCGTCGACGAAAGTCATAGCGAGTTTTTGACTTTTGATAAGCCTTATCCAAACGACGTTTAACATCAGCATACAGTTGCTTGAGTACTGTAGAACGATTATCTAAATCTCTATCCCGATTAAATTGAATTTCCGGATTTCCATCACCAACTACCGGTTCGTGATTTAATATGATTTCTCTGCCAAAATTAATGAAATATGGAGTTTTTCCCGTAACTTCATGAACTGAGGTACGTATAGCACAAACTACGTGAGACAAATATTTATCCCAGTCTCGATGACGGTCTGATACGTAAGCTGTCAACATAGTTTTCAGCACTCTGTTTATACGTTCCGTAGGATTAGCTTGAGGATGATAATTGGCAGTAAACGAAATCTTACAGCCATACTTCTGATTTAAAGTTTGAAACTCATAACTGCGAAACTGAACGCCATTATCACATATGATTCGCTTGGGAACCCCAAACATCAAAAATACGTCTTCCTCAACAATACGTGAGATAACCTTAGCTGATGCTGTACGGAGCGGAAACACTAATGGAAACTTACTAAAACAATCAGCCACTACGAATATATACGCGTATCCTCGTACTGAACGAGGTAAAGGACCTACAATATCACAACAGATTAGTTACCAAGGCTTCGAAATTAATGAATGTCCACCCATATACCCTGCAGGGGCTCTCTGTTCTGGTTTAATTCGTTGACACGTTTCGCAACGGCGAACATAAGCAGCCACATCATAACGTAGTTTAGGCCAGTAGTATCTTTGTGCAATACGATGAAAAGTTTTATTAACACCCGTATGACCAGCGGTCGGAATATCGTGATTTTGTTTGATAACTTCTTGGCGTTGAGTCTTTGGAACAACCAGTTTCCAATGATCTTCATCATCTGCCAAGTCTGGATAATCGGTTCGCACATATTTATACAATTGACCGTCACTAACTCTCCAATGGGGAAATTTTCGAGGATTGTTAATAACAAATCGACACATACGATGATACCATGGATTACCAGCAGGACCAAACTGAACGTTAATAGCATCAATAACAGGAACGGCACGAGACAAAGTGTCAGGCACAACATGTTCTTTACCTTTTCGATGAATAATGTCAAAATCATATTGTTGAAGGCGAACTGCCCATCGAGCGATACGACCAACAGGGTCTTTAATACTATTAAGCCATTTTAAGCTATAATGATCAGTTACTACCGTGAACTTAGTTCCCTCAATATATGGTCTAAGTTTTTCAATAGCAAAAAGGACAGCGAGGCATTCACGCTCTGTTGTGCTAAAATTTCGTTCGTTTCTAGTAAGCGACCGACTAATGTAACATATAACTTTCTCTCCATCAGCTTGATGTTGAGTAAGTACGGCACCAATACCATAACCAGAAGCATCCGTTTGAATAACAAAGGGTACAGAAAAATCAGGGCAAGCTAATATCGGAGCAGATATCAAATGTTCTTTAATATCACTGAAGGCTCGTTCACAATTACTATCCCAGAAAAATTTCGCATTCTTGCGGAGCAAGGATGTAAGAGGTCCGATAAGTGAAGAAAAATTCGGAACAAAGCGACGGTACCATGACGCCATACCAATTACACGACGTACTTCCTTCACTGACACAGGAGTAGGAATACGATTAATTGCATCTACTTTTTCTGGGTCTACTAATAAACCGCGTGAATTCACTACATAACCGAGATACTTAAGTTCTGGCTTACAAAAATGACATTTATTTTGGCTTAAAGTAAGACCAGCAGCTAATAACCGAGACACAACCTCACGAAGAGTAGAAAGATGTTTTTCGAAAGTTGGCGTACAAATTACAATATCGTCAAGATACGTAAAGACATATGGTTCCAAATCAGCACCAATAACCCTATCAATTAGGCGTTCCCACGTTGCCGGCGCCGTATGCAAACCAAACGGTAGGCGGCGAAATTGAAATAACCCCCTATTAGGCACAGTAAATGCTGTTAAAGGGCGTGAAGAAACAGCCACAGGTATCTGCCAATATGCGGATTTAATATCAAGAGTCGTAAGATAATGTGCGTCACGAAGTTTATCCAAAGTACTTGATACATATGGAATAGGATAAGCATCAGGTTGACTGACTTTATTAAGTTGGCGATAATCAACACAGAACCGATAACTACCATCTTTCTTTTTAATCATTACTATCGGAGATGACCAAGCAGAAGTCGAAGGTTCTACCACTCCCTCATCCAACATTTTCTTTAACTCAAGATCTACCTGTTTCTGCAGAGCAGGAGAAATAGGATAATATCGCTGCTTAATAGGCGACGAGGTGGTTTTAATCTCATGTTCAACAAGATGAGTGCATCCTAACTTATTTCCCATTTTACTAAAAACTTATTTGACAAAACAATCTAATTGTTCTCGCTGAACTTCAGATAAATGTTCTACCGCCTGTATTGCATTAACTTCCGGGATCAAGTGATCTTTCGAGAAGGTCCATTCGTTAATTCTAAGATCGGTTACAATACCCATTCTACGCAAAAAATCGCATCCCAAAATCAAGGTATGGGGTACGGAAGGCACAACTAATAACTCACAAGTACAAACTCTATCGCGAAGCATAAGTGGTACTGTAACTATACCTAATATTTGACATTCTGCACCGTCAGCAACATTACATGTCCTACCTTTACTTGGTGTAAGCCTACAATGACCTTTCAACAGCTCCCATCCCTTTCTGCCAACAACAGTATGCGAAGCACCCGAATCTAACAATCCAAGAATCTCATTACCAAAAATTGAAACTTTAAGATACGGTCTCTCATCAGGACCTGCGTGACTTAAAATATAATCTAAAACAGCTTTAAAACGAGTATCCGAATTATTTACAACATTAACCGAAGAATTCTCTTGACAATCAAAGCAATATTGTTTACTATTTGCTGAACAGTTACGCGCAAAATGATTCGGTTTATCACATTTCCAACATCTCAAATCAGAAGGCTTGGTTGAATTGATTACGTTCGGTGGGTTATTACTACGAGTTTGAACGTAACCCTCATTTGAGGATACATTCACTGTATGAATCCTAGCATTACATTTCGACTTTTGATAGGCTAGATCGGGTTCTAACATTCGATTTCCCTGAGTGGGAGGTCCACGGAACCGTTGTGCACGCACATGTGCATCTTCAACAGCTTTACACACTCGAAGTAATTGTGAAAAGGAACCTATGTTCTCTAAAGCCAGTTGGGTTTGGAAATGTGGTAATAAATTCCTACGTATTAGATTAAGGCGCTTTGTTTCAGAAGGCATCGATGGTAACCGATGGAATAAGTTTTCCATTATCGACACAAATACGGTCACGGGTTCATCGGCCCCCTGAGTACGATTGCGTATTTCATCCCATAAACAAGCTTCATAATCACAAGGAAGAAAAGCTGAACGTAACGCATTAACTAACTGGTCCCAATTATACAAAGTATTTTTAACCGATCGATACCAAATCAAAGCATAATCGGTGAAAAATTCAACAGCCGAAGTAAAAAGTTGTTCCTTATTAACTCCACGCGCCATTCGCAATTCTTCAACACGCTCTAGAAAACTAGAAAGTCCCGATTGACCATCACAACGAAGGTTCCATTTATTCATCGGAAGGTAATTGTTATAACGTGGAGTAGCATCAATGACTTTAGTGCTGTTAAAACCAATAGGTGTCGGTAACGTTTGAAACTGTTGACTATCAATCACATTTGAATAATTAAAATGGTTTGGTGATTGATTGGCTTGTAATGGCTCATCGTCAAGGTCCATCAAGTTAACTGTTTGTGAACTAGAAGGAACTACAGGTTCATTTTCAGATGTTAATCTGGACTCGAAATCGTCCATAGCCCCTAAACACCTATTATATAGCTCATCTTTATCATCTGCTGAAGACCCCTCAAAAACTAAACGTTCTAGTCGATTTGAAATATGTACCAAGCGGGTCTGAATACGTTTATAATCATTACCACCCCTAACAAATGACTCAGAAGCTAGTATCTCTTCCACAAGAATGTCAAGCTTCCTACTGCATATATCCAATTCTTCTACGTTATTCAATTCTACTTCCGGGAACGAAGCATTTCCCGTCTTCTCTAACCTAATACGCGCTCTAAGCAATTTACGCTTTTCCGGCATATTTCCCTTACAAACAACTCCCCGTATTCGTAATTCATAATCTATCTCGTCTACCAATAACCTATCAACATCCATTCTGATTCCTCAAAGTAAAACCCTTTTTACCACAAGTATACCGTTTTATGTATTATTCTCAAAGTAATTCTTTGGTTTGTCACGTTCTGACGATATTTTTCCACTTACATAAACGAGTACAGAAAGTTATGTATAACTATTGTCAGTATTGCTCCTTTCTATTATAGTACGACCTAAAGGTATATGTTTCAATCTTGTTAAGGCCCCACGTTGGGCGCCAAACTTGTTAGCTATATTTATCTATATATTCCTTTACCTACCTTTAGGTCATCGCTATATCTCTTAGTTAACAATCGATCACTATAACAGTATATTTGAGGCCCGTCTCTAGCATCAGTGAAGACGTCGCGGATTCTAGTTTATGATGTTATAATTGGCGCCAACAAGTTAAACTCAAATATACTGATATAAGCCAAGAAACTTGTAACTTCACTTTCTATCAACTAATAACAATACGATTATTGAACTCCCTATCAAAATGAAAGAAAGCAATACTTGTAGCTGGTTTTATTACTACTCGAACATTACTACCATCGATCAGACAATTAGCATCTTTAATATTACTACCTCACGCAGGGTACCCCAAATAGCTTAACTTAAGCCGCTCGTAAGTTTAATGGTTACACAGTTTTTATATGCAAAAATATCATCAGATTCTAGCTACAACACTTATCTTTGTGCCGATATACTCGCAGACATTTAATACGTCCCGTTACTCCTATCACATGTCAGCTTGACAGGTTCCAACCTCGGCTGTCATTCGCTATACATCGACCCCCAATACTGCGGTAGATTAGCTTTCCAAGATTTTCCGCCTAATAGTTGTTGCTATAAATCGAATTTCCAGGTAACAAAAGGCAAATTCCACATTAAACTACATACCCTGTTCACAGGCAATAAACTTCGCAATCGTTGTATTCGTGTTTCCCAGATCGCTTCACAGCTTGAATATAAATATTCATTGGAAAAATGACATCTGCTTAATGATCTCCCTTACAGGAACGGCTGGCCAGTAACTCAATTCTTTACTATCACCAAACCATAATAAATGGCGAGATTGTCATTTACACCCCACGAAAACTCTTGCCTTTTTTAAAAGCTGATATACAAATTTTCTCTCAAACAAAACCAACCTTGTTTTTATATCTCCTCTAGCAACGAACAAAGCCAATCTGATATTAATTTTTATCGCGTCACTCTCACTAGATTCCTCATTTAACACTAGTATTAATATCAAATGCTTTTGACACGTAACAAACTACGGGTGTCGAAACACAAGAAGGTTTTCCACTGGAGGACACCGAAGTTATACTCGTAATACCTCGGACGCTCGCTCTATTTACTTTTATTATTATATATTATTTACACATCAGACCTAAGCGTAGTTATTTTTTGGAGGGTAAACCACCTAAAAGAGTTAACTCCCTCATTCCCTCAATGTATTCCCAACCCTGTTGTATATTGATGTCTAATTAATTTATATTGGCCTACTAAATTTACAGAAAAAACTTAACAAACTGATTTATGTATATTTTTCAACGGATACTTCAATGCCATTTTATGGCTTTTTGGCGCGTACTTGTTTAGTCTACTTCTATTAGAATTATATTTAAGCAATAACAATGTAAAATAATTTTCACATAAATTAAGATAAGAAGAGTCTGTAAATAGCGTGAAACAGAGGAAGGGTCCTGCAGAAGACTGAAAATTTTCGATGTAAGAGAATATTTTTGTTATTACCCACTTCTCAAAAACGTTGATTTATTACAAAAGAATGAAATTTCTAAAATGTATGGTAACTTTTTTACTTTTGCTCTTATAATAACCGAGATATATTTTGTACTTGACAATAGGGTACATAGGACACGAAATAACACCATAGTCGACCTAGTAAAAGCACTACCTAGAAACTTTAGTGTTTGCTCACAAGGTTAAGCCAATACATTTCCCCACTGTTTAAACATGATTTTAAAAATCTCAACAAAGATTGGGTAACCCATAATTACACATAATAATGAGCAAATATTTCCCCTAGAATTATAAATACCTATTATTTACATCTGCCACTTATCGAATGTTTAATAATTTCGATGTAGGCCAATTTGTATTGCATCAATTTTGAGGGTCTGCATAGATCACTTATAATTGCATATTCATGAAATTGGAATTGTGGTCTAAACACATCTATCAATCTATTTTTAAAATAGCAACACGCAATCAATGCAATTTTGTTACAGGTTCTACTAACCTAGTGGGCAAGTTCACGCAAAGTGTAAGAAGGATCGTTCAGGATGTCAAAGATGAGGGCACAGCTAGTGGCTCGACCAAAGAAGAGGTTATAGAAACGAATGAGCGATTACGTGCTGTCAGGATTCGCCTGGACGAGTCATACGATACTGCCAAAAAGGCTCTTGTTACGCTGATGGGGAAATATAACGACAGCAAAAGTGTACATAACATTTTTCAGAGATATAATCTACTTAAAGCCATGATAAAGGTTGGTATTTGTACTGTTTTAGTAAATAATGTAAATTACAATCTTATGACAGGGAATATCGCTGTGGTGCTTATACAGGGAAGGAAAAATATGTAAATATTTCGGTATTACAAATCCTATAACACTAATTTAAAATTTTTGAAATAAATCGAATATAATAATTCATTTATAAATATGCATATCATAAAAAACACATCTTAAAGAACCTTTAATGTGACTTATTATTCTATTCTAGTTAAATGCTGACAACAAAAGAATTACCCGGCAAAACTTTCTCCTGTTTCCCACAGTTTATTCTTTTTCTCAGTAGCAGCCTAATACAAATAAAAATTTCTTAGTCGACCACGTGGTTGAGCATAACATTGGACTTGTTTGTTAAAGAATCATTTCTGTGGATATAATATACAAATATTCATTTATCCAATACATTCCTGTATTATGCAGGATGAAGAAGTGTAAATTGCAAGACAGTAAAAGATTCGGCTAAGTCAATGTTTCCAAATGCGGGAAGACAGGTGATTATGTATTGGTTTTTACTGTACTCAAACCATAAAAGACCGTAATATTGCTGGAAAAAGAAGTTTAATCGTAAACGTTGAATTGCCTTATCACAACTTATTATCTTCTCCAAATGCGTATTTCAACAGCAAACCTGTCATCTTCAATGGAATTCTAAATAATATATAATAACTTTGTACGCGTTTTACTGGTGACATCGTCGGCCTTTTTAAGTGCAATCCTATATTTTTTCTTCGATGACTTATTAGATCTATTAAATTATGTTTTCAGCAACATAAATCTTAAATATTTCTATCTGAAATTTTTTCAAGAAAATACGCTGCATAATTAAAAAATTTAAATCAGATGTCGTCATTATTAAAAAGCAGAGAAAAACAATGTACTGCGCAAAATTTAACCTAAATTTCAATGAACCCCATTCACTAAAGTATCTTGTGATAAAATGGCCAGTATAACCATTATTCTCTACTTTATACTCGTACCTTATAACAGTTATTTGTGGTGCAAGAGAGTAAAATGATACTCGTAATACTCGCAGATTTACGTCACTTACTGACGCTCGAGATGTAAACTTTTTACTCGATCAAAAAAAAGACTCTTTACTCACGTGTTACATATGAAGTTTTTTCTAAAGTAGTAAATATATGTACGATTTTAAAAATTAATGTAACAGTAGTCACTTGACTAATCGCGCATTGCAGCTGTTGCAGGATTTTTAGCAATAGATGTGAATAGCTGTAATAAGTAATAACTGTGTTATAAATTTACATGTTTAAAAAATAGTGCAATTTAATAAGCTACACATTGTGCTTGAGTTAATTCATTACCCACTTAGTTAGGCGAGATAATGATCATATAGCGAATAAAGTTCGACTTTACTCACGACATAGGAGTTACTTTACTCACTGTTGCAGATAATAGTTGTTTATAGTGCAACTGGGTCATAATAAAGTGTACCCGTGTAAAACATGTTTGCGCCACGTGCAATGGCCGTGTAACGGCAAGAGGGGTACATTTTTTAAGTGGACCATTTTCCGCATCTCTTATTATCCAATAAAATGAAATGATTATTCAAAATTTCAACAATTACGTGGCAATAAACCAAAATTTTTCCTTGGGATTTGATCAGTTTCTTTTACCACTTATATCCACGGCAACCACCAAATATGTTGTGTTAATCAAGGTTGTATTTCAGAAACGTCATTTAAACTATCATTGTGCATCAGTATAAATGTCAAAATGAACCGATATTTGGGAAATAGTCCACAAAATGTATTTCGGGCTCACGATTTTGCTCGGAAAATGTTTTACTCAAGATTTGTTGTTTTTTAGCAATGCCCCTCGACAAACTAACTTTGACAAATTCCCTCGCCTTCGGCTCGAGAATTTGATCAAGTTTGTTTGCCTTGTGACATTGCCAAAACAAAGAACTTTCATAAACCATTTTTAAAAATTCATTTGCCCTTAATACATTATTAGTATTATTACTGATAAATTCCAGTGACTTACGTATGTCATATAACATTTCATACAGTGCCTCAAAGTTCAAGGTAAACATTTACCATAATGACTAAGAATATTTTCCTCAAAATGGCATTTTTAATACGAGTTTCTTTAATAATTTTTGCTTTCTATGGTATTACATTGTTATGGTTAATAGTCGCACCTCAAGCGCCGTAAGACTCTATTTGATCTCTTGTTATTCCTGATTCCTCTACCCAACATTACTTCTTTAACAGAGAAACACCTATTTTACAAACAATTTCAGAAGAAAGCTGGGTGGAGCATTTCCAAAAACTGCTAAGACAATCGAGAACCAAATATGCAATCCAAGATTACCCACCGATACAAATAAACATAGAGGGTGAAGCAATACAGGTGGAAGAAAATACAGTACTGAAAGTCATAAATCTCTAAAATATGGAAGATCCTGCGGACCAGAGGGAATTTGCGCTGAACTCCTAAAATCTGGTACAACAAAATAGTTCACGATGCTAACACATATAATTAATCAATGTTTAAATGGGCAAGAGATCTCCGAAAACTGGAAAGTTGCTTACATTTCATCAGTACATAAAAAAGGAAATAAACAGAATTGCAATAACTACCGAGGGATATCAGTGACATGCGTCATGACCAGATTGTACGGACGTATATTGAGAGGTTTAATAGAGAAAGATTACCAGGATGAAGAAGAACAGAGTGGGTTTAGGGCCGGCAGATCCTGTTTAGACAACATAAAAAGTATAGCCGTTAACCAAGAAGTACATCTACTTTTTATAGATCTGACGGAAATCAAATGTAAACCATACATTAATTAACGCATTGCAAAATGTATATTCTGGATCAACTTCAAGAATAAAAAGTGGAAATACACTGTCATCGCCAATTCATATTAATAAAGGACTTCGACAAGGCTGTTGCGTCTCGCCCACACTTTTCAAGATATACATAAAGAGAACATTAAGACAATGGAAACGAAAATGTTTTGGTATGGGAATTCACCTAGAAAATACATGCGTCTATACACTACAGTTTGCCGATGATCAGGCAGTTCTAGCAACTGATAAAGAAGATCTAGAATACATGGCCCGCAAGCTAAAAGAAACTTATGAGGAGTGGGGTCTATCAATGAACTTGCAAAAAACAAAATATTTATGTGTTGGAGCGGATTCAAATAATTTAATATTAGAGGGAATGGATGAAATTGAAGTATGTAGTGAATACATCGTGTGTCTTTAAATGTGTTTCCTGTCTCTGTACTAAGTAACCAATTATAGATTTAAGTCCTTGCGTTGGTTGAGTCTATGTACACTTGTGGTCACCTCAATTTTGAAAATATCCATTTATTATTTTAAGGTCAAATCTATTACATACTTCTATCTTCGCCGAAGTTTTTTATAACTGGGTGGTTTTCTTCATGCACTGTTCTCGCATTTAGGTCACCTAGGAGTACAATTTCCTTTCTTCTTCCAATTTTTGTTATTAGTGCCATTAAGTCATTTTCAAATTCATCCTTTGTAATATTATTTGCGTTATCTGTAGGAGCATATGTCGCAATTATTGTAATGGCATATCCAAACATTTGCATTTCTAGTGATATGAAACTTTAATTTATCTCATCCCAATGTTTAATGCATCTTTTGTATTTCTTCGATATGACAATAGCTACCCCGGCTTTCACCCTCTTTTCTTTTGGAATTTCGCTGTAGAACCAAATTTATCTTTTGTCTTCTTCACTTCCTGTTTCTTTTTTCTTTGTAGCTGTGAGCGTCGCTATATCGATCTTATATTTGAAGAGTTGTCTAAAAGTTGAATCTTTTTTGTGTTTATACCCTGGACGTTCCATGCGTCAAAATTCATTATCGTTTTTTGTTTGCATCAAAATTTACATCCTGTTTACAAGTCTTGCGCTTTGATCTTTTAACAGTTTGCTTAGTTTTACGAGTTACGAGGAGTTAGCCGTCTCCTCAAGCCCTAATGTTGAAGGACCAGGAACTTTAATTTTGGAGTGTCTATTCCCTAGGTCTTGATCTCCTCTCAAAACCAAATTTGGTTTTTGTAACACTTGCAAAATTTGAGATTCTTCTCTGTAGGAGATATCTTTTTTTACTATTTTAAACATTTGTTGAGTAGAATTGCTTAAAACTTTTAAATACTGGACTTTAATTTCTCCATCATCTTCAAGATCTGACTGACAGATCACCGCGTATCTGTATTTATGCATATTTGAAGCAAGTTCAACCAACACGTAGGTTCCATTTTGTATTTTTGGACTGGGAATGGATGTACCTGCATCATCATGTTGTTCATTGGGCTGGTTAATGTTCTCTTCATCGCTGTATACATCGCTGACGGTAAGTCTAAGTCGTTCTTGGTTGCCTGGTAGATTCTTCAAAATTAGATCGTCTTCGGAGTCGGACAAGTCTTTGGCTATGGGATAATCAAGAACTCCAACCTGAAAATGTTTGCAGTTTTCTGAACACTCAAAACAAGAAAGTGACCTCATCCATCAGAGTTCTCAGTAGGTAAATCCGTTTTAACTATTTGGTGAACCTTCATAGTTCCACGAAACTGAATACAGAATTCGTCAATGATTTTCTTCGAAAAGATCTTAATATCTTCAGAGCGAATCTCAAAAAAATGAATTCCATTGCAATTCTCAAAGTATTTTTAGCAAAGTTTCAAAATCTGCTACATCTTTCCCTTGAGCAACTATGCGATCAGCAGTTCTTTTGTAGACTCCACCTATTCCATCTGGCGCCCCTTTACCATGACCTGCTTCTTGGTAGTTCCATGTGATTTTTTTATGTGTGCAAAGTACTCTTGTAAACAATTGGCCAAGAAATAAAACATTGTTTTATTCCTGTACTGTGTTGCCGGACTATCGCTCAAAAAATGGATAGTATTAATGTTACCTGACGTTAAACTTTCTTTTATAACAGGAAACAAATGTGCCCAAATAGCAGGTGGACCATGCAGGAGAGATTCAGAGAGTGTACAATAACTTTTGGTAAAAACGCAATTACTTGATTTTGCATAGACTACGACAGTATGTAGCAATATCTGCTTCCTAGAGCCCCCGAAATGAAATGATTGTATTTCCTGGGCATATTTTAAGTTGTAATTTTCACTAAAGTCGCAGTGAACGATGATTTCATTTTCTAACATGTTTTCTTTCAATTGTTTTATAGAATTATACTGGTGTAAAATACGGCCTTCATGTGCCATAAATGGAATTAAAGAATTCTCATATTTGGCAACGATATCTGTCAATTTTTTTACAAGACGTTGCTTTGTTACTTTTACTGTTTTCTTTATTTTCTTAGTTTTCTTATCCATATATTCTTCCTTTTGGTTAATCCATTGAAAATATGGAATTTTATCATTTCCCGTAATGTTGCTTTCACTATTGTAGGTGACAGTTAAATTTGAACACTCTATGCATTGTCTAAATAGACACATTTCATTTTTAAAATTGCAGCAAAGATATTTAACAACATCCTGTACCGATTTCGTGAATATTACACCATGAGAATATAAAGCCTGAATAATTAGCTCAATATTGGAGTGAGTCATACAATTACAAGTTTCTCTTTGTGATACTTTCATCGGAACAACCCAAAAGGGCCGAGAGCGGCAAAAAAATCTATAACCAATTTTTAAGTTTGGATAACTTTTCAAAAAAACGTTTATGAAGATTCTGCATCGTATCTGTAAGATATCGTTTTTGCTGTGTCAATTTATTGCGTGTTACGTAGTCCTTCTTTCCCGGGCAAATGCGGCTATTTATATCTTCTTGTAGAAAATGTTGTATCTTTTCTCTAAAATTTTTAGCGATCTTTTCTCTTTTTCCTTCTCTTTTATGTTTCCTTAAGATGCTGTGACTTATTTCATTAGAATCCGGTAATCTTCGTATCTTCATTTTCATTGAAGACCGACACTTTCCTTGTAGACGATACTTTTTTGTTACCCCGCCGCACAACATTTTTTTAAATACTAGCTTTTCATTGTTCGAGTTTAGATGGTTGTAAGTATCTTTCAACTGGTCTTTCATAACTTCAGCAAAAACAAGTTGTTTTCTCACTGTAGCTACATTTTTAAGCTGTTTACCTGAGACATTTAATAGATTCTTGACTCTTGTGTTGGGAGTTAAGTTGGCTTGCTTTAAAGATGCAAGCTTTTTTTGCACACGTTCATAACGTTTTTTATATTTTAGATATTTCTTCTTGTAACTGTCCATTTGCAAAGTCATTCTTTTTTTCTCTCTATATCATCTTACTTTGTTTGCTGCGGATCTTCTTGTTCCACAATCTTGTCTTGACTGAAAACTCGATGGTCTTGTTCTTGGTGTATCTTCTGTGTCAGATGCGGGAGGAGTTATCTCTTCCAGTAAAAGCTCTTCTCTAATTTTGTATTTTTGTCTTTCTCTGTAATTTTTAGAATTTGTTTTTCATTGTCGTCTTTGATTTCTCTGCGCCCTTGGTGTTAAATCCGTAATCACACGTTTAACTTTATTCTCTTTTTGTCGTAAATATTTTTGGCGCTCTTTTTCCTGCTGTTCTTCCCGTTTTACTGGATCTTCCCTTATTTTTCTTCGTCGTTCTCGTTCTTTTTCTCGTTTTCTTCGTAACTGATCTTCTTTACTGACTGGTGCACTTTTATTTCTAGCCATTGTACCAAGTGAATATAATATCTGAAATCCGAAACAAACAGTTCCTCATAAATCATTTCCGTGTAGGTAATAGCGTCATTCCCGTGCCTAATCAATGGCACGGGAATGATTACACGGGAATGACGTTATTGCAGGTTATGTTGAATTAATAAAGCTGATATCTATCCAATGACGCAATTATTGGAACGTTGGAATACGTGCATACTAACTAATGCTTAACGCCAATATCAAGTAATATTATTTGTAAATTAAAACTATAATACTTACCACGGAAAATGACGGGTACTAACGTTACAACCACCTAATTAGCAATTGCAATACAACTGCACTCTTTGCCAACGGTTTTTAAAACAAAATGACATGGCGTTTGTTTACAGCTTTTTTCGAATGATATTAAATATGTTTTTCTAATACCATTAAGAAATGTCAAACATTTCGAGTGTCGTTTTAATTATGAAAAGCACTTCTTTCCTTTGCTGGTGAAACGGGGTACTTTTCGTCACTAGTGGGTAACAACATGTTTGCCCAATTAGTTCCTTCTGATTGACCCAAGACAAAGATTAAAGCTTTACATCAATTTTGCATGAATATTACTTAAGTACTTAAATTCAAAATATGTAAATCATAGCAATATAGATTAACATATATAGTTTGCTGCACACATGATATGAATGTAGGTACTTGACATCAATTAGAAATTCGAAATGGTAAAAATAATGGGTTCTTCACAACGTATCAGAAATATTGTAGGAATCAATTGGGTAACTCGTTTAGAGTCAAAAAGTCAAGATAAACATATAGTTTGTAAATCGCTAAATAGCTCGTAACTTAATAATAAAGATATAAAAAACCTTTTTTTGTTTTAAATGCCAGTATGCAATCTAAAATTTGTTATAAGCCGATTTAAATCTTTGTGTAGTAACACACGCCTTTGGATTTTTTAAATGCAAAACGTCGTATATATTCGTAGCCCATATTCGGTCAATTTTTGGACATAGACCTCCCTCAGTTGATTCCAATTGTCTCTGTTCTGCGTTTCTCTCATCCATGATAGACCTGCAGCTCGCCACTATAGTAGTAGTTGAACCCATTATCCCCTTAAGGAGCATAGGGTATAGCTCACCACTATGGCACAATGCAACGACCTGTTTGTATCAACTATTTGCGTGCTTATTGTGCAATAGTGCTCGTGAAAACTCAGATGAAGAGCAGCAAGTACTAAGGAAGGCACTAAGTGTCTATTAAGCAAAGCTCGATTATAACTGATAATTTCAATAAACATGTACTACAACATGTACACACAGTACACGGCGGCAGCTACAACTGGCCTCATTCATCTGACGTCACAAGCCCGTGACGCGAGAGAACTTTCGTCTTGTAGTATTTAAGACTCTACTGCTCATGCTCGCCTCAGTCTCACACTCCTATAGAAAATGGCAACTAGGATTCCAATTCTCAGCTTAGCGCTTTATATTAGCGAAGACAACCTTTTATCTTTGTTTACATTGTGGTCGTACAACGACAAGAACAGAAACGTAAGCTCACCGGCGGTAAATCGTGTGCTCTAACACTACAACTAGCGCTAACACATTTTACGAGTAACCGCAATGCGGTGAAAAGTGACGACATTATTTCGTGTTGTTCAGCAAATGTACGTCACTGAACATAGTTTCGAGTACTAGAAATTCTCAAAATGTTATTATTATTTTATTATCATAAATACGTTTGTGGAAATATTTTAATTATTTCTTAACACTTTTTGTGCAGAATCATAACAGCCGTTGCATAAATAAAATATGAGCAACAAATATTTCCATCTAGTAAGGCTATGAAAGAACAAATTGTAGCCTTTAAAATTGGTTCGCATTGTTGATAACTGTCACATTTTGTGATTGTGGAGCAGGCTTATTTGTTGGCAAGTTATGTTACTCTCACGTGTAAATTGGTTTATTTCAATGTAATATATATTCCCTAAGTTGGCCAAAGGTATACTTAATATAATAAAATTTGACGGCTTGAAGTTAATATAATGTGAGCCAATTTTAAAGGTACCAATTTGTTCTTTCACGCCATAATAGATGGCAATAAATAATTTTTACTCATACTTTATTCAAAATAAACGAATGTTTTAAAGGAAATGCAAACAAATACGAATTAGGTATAATATTTATTATAAATAAATAATAATACTAAATAAATTATATTATAATATTATAAATAATATTTATTTTATCCTATGATAATACTATGATAATATGATAATAACTCCTTAGCAACGACTTGCGTTAAGATGCATTTAACAGCACTAGTGTGGTTAAGAAAAATAACATACCGATACTTTATTAGTATTTAATCACATGTTGACAGTACTGTCGTGTATTATTGGTGGCACTGTCAGTCTATGTCAAATTCGATGTTAGTAGGTTAGGTTTTGTTTGTTATTTGACACAGACTGACGCAAAACTTAACCGGCTACTCTCGAATTTAACATAACCTGACAGCGCTACCAACAATACAGTATTGAGTGACTTATGGTTTTTATCTTACTAATGATACTACCACAACCGTAGCAGATATATGTCTCGCTGTTGTGTCATTAATAACCATTTTTCCTATTTTTTTTGAAAAATATTAGTATTTTAGGATGAAATAAACCGTATTACGATATACGTAACGTTATCTGCATTCTACATTACTCGAGAATTTTAAAGAACTCGCTCCTAACGTCGGTCGTTCAACGATTCTCTCGTAATGTAATAAGCTTGATAACGTTACTTGTATCGTAAATTACATATAACATTATGCACGCACATATATTTACAATTATATATATTAGCTTTCTAAATAATCAATTCCTGATAAATCCGATTCCGAAGAAACTTCGCTTGGATTAAGTACGAGTATTAGATGATCGAATATAATATTTTCTCTATCCCACCGTTCTTTAATAAGATGTTCGGTTCTCACAATTGTGTTTTGCCAAAGTTGTGGTGTTATGTGTCGCCATATCCATCTCGCCCCATATGCCTATCATAATATTGTTTGCATAAACCCCAAATCTCAATGGCGTTAAACTGGCAGTGATATGGCGGAAGACGTAGTACCTTGTGACCACCCTCTTCAATAATACTATCTATAAAATATTTCTTCGGTTTTTTTGTAACATAATGCCAATTTCAGTAATTCTAGTTTTAGGGCATTTGTTGAAAATGGTATATCATTGCAGATTAGCCAGTCAACGATTTCTTTTTTTTTTCACAAAGACACAGGTTGCGTTTCTAGTAACACTGAATGATACGATGCATTATCCATTACTGTTAAGGAATTTTTGTTCAAATTGGGTAATAGTTTTTTTCTATACTATAGTACCTCCTAGTTCACAGGATTAAGTAAAACTAAGAAATATTATTAATCAAATTAAGTTAGGATACGTAATATGTTCATTTTAGTCACTAATTGCATACGTTTTGTGCTTTGGACAAAAATTTTCACTCATTAAATTACCCTCAAGCGACCTCAGGCATTTGCTAAATTATTTCCTCATTACTATATACTGTTTGAGGCTTTCGCAGTTACTCGAATTATTCTCCTTAACATAGAATTTCGGCTTAGACCGCGCAGTATTTGTATATGAACACCCATCATTGTCTGGCTTAATGTACCTTGCACCTTGTGAAGTCGAGCAAAAACCCGCGCGATGGTCATGCTCTTTGGTGGCTCGTGTTGTTTGAGTATCTTGAGAACGAGGATACTTAGGCAGATTTGGCCGTTTTGCTGTTTGTGCATCCATATTCACTAACGTTTCGCAAGACCTTGCAGCTTGCATCATCAGAGTGAAATTCAGGACGAGTCAAATAAAGTCTGATTATGTACGAATTGCATGCAAAGCTTTATGTTTGACTACACTGATCTTAGAGATTTTCTCTTACATACAAACAGTTATATTATCAATATCAAGAATAACTATTACCGTAAGGTATTAAGAATGAATTCCTCTTCGATACTTGTTTAAATTTTAAGTTTTCAGTTAATGTAATGTAATCCCTTCTGAATTTGAATAAAATGATTACATTTATTTTGATAATAGCTATTGACATTGACAGGCGGCCGTTTTACTTTACTTTATGGGCTCTAGATAATACTATAATGAAATATTTATAGAACAGTGGAGCATAATAGCTATTTATGCAGTGTCCGTAATGAATTTCCATTTGTGTCCAAATTTATGCAGGACACTGTGTATCTAGTACATACTGTGCGAGTATATTTTATGGCCAAGTGAGCTTCGCGAGCGAGGTCAGTAAAGAGAACGAGTCAATAAAGTCAGATTATGTACGAGTTGCATTCAAAGCTTTGTGTTCGACTGTTAAAATCGAAAAAGTCGTGTTTATAAATTTGCAATCTGTGACAGAAATGTTTACATTAGAGTGCGTTGATGGATATTGGCATATTTTTTATGATGAACATTTACTACAACAGAAAATGTGTTATAAATATTCATTACCATAATTATTAATTGCTGATTCTTCTTTTATAAACACTGTTTCCAGTTAATGTTCAAAATTATTCAAAAATGTTTTACTTGACAGCAACAGTTCCTTAGACTTTACATTAGCATTATTGTACTAGTACAGTAAAGTGGCACTTGGACTCCAAACAGTTTCCCAAACAAGGCCTTATGATGCAGTCGAACTAAATATATTTGCAGATGTTTTCAGCAGTTCATAGTAATAACTCAAATACGATATTAAATCTGTTTGGTAAATATAAAATCAATACGAAACGATATAAGGTACTTTTCCAGCTAAATGTGTTTTTGATAATACTGAAAATTTACTGTAATATGTTACGAAAGTATCATCGCAAATTTGTGCTCTTTTCATGCAGCGTGCGATACTTTCAACAATATTTTCAAAACTGTACCTACAAACTGGAACACATAATTTATGGATATCGATAGGTTTTAAAATCCTTTTGCGATTCATGAAATCAAATTGATCCCATTCTGTTTCCCAGAAGTCACGTCTTTGATAAGCAATTCAAATTGTGCCACGCAGCTTCTTGTGTAAGACTGTATTTTACGCGAAACACGACATGGAATGGCAACTTTCAGTATGAATAATGGAATCTGAATATAATCTATTGAAGTATGTGATGTATGGAGTCCTATAAACTCAGAAAATAAATAACAATTTTCCTCGGTTTTCCTTGTGATAATATGTTGATTTTCGTGTATTCTTTTACAGTAGCTGTATATGTTCTATCTAAATGGAAATACATGTAAGCTTTAATTGCAGGAAGTAATTCGTTTGGAAACCCAATACTGGACACTTGTCGATATTCCCAAGCAGGAAAAGCAAGAAACTGTACCCGCATTCGTTCTTAGAGCATGCACCATTATGGAGAAAGCTCAAAAATCCGGCGAGGGTGTAAAAACGTCAGCAAAGCTGGCCGAAGAAGCACAAGGACGCCGGGAGCGAATAGAACGACTCGAAAGTAAGCCTAAGAAATACGTTACTTATCTGTGTAGTAATATTTCCCTGCTACCATTGTTGTATTTTTCGTTTTGCCTAAAATGCGCTTTGCGGCGACTTCAATATTACGTGCAATGTAATATACTTGGGTCGTCGCCAAACGGTTATATTCGTGTTCACATGGTCGATAATAATATGTATTGAAAACCGTACTTAAACGTACTAAATCGGATGAATTCCAACAGTTTCATTAAAGAACTTTCATTTTAAGCGCTCATGTATTATATATTCTCATGAATGCATCCCTAGATTTATCGTCCCCTTTGTTTACAGTACACTTGGGAAAGTCGTGTTATAAATATTTAATAATCGTAAAGCACAGGACACTGTTTTAATAAGAGGAATAAGAATAAGATCGCAGTATCGCCTTTGATCGCCGCTTATTTCCAGCACAGACTGCAAACATTTTTCATTAAAATATAGATACGAGTATAAAATATAGATTAAAAAGACCAAATTCTGTTCTTTAATTATATCTTACAGCAGCGGCGGTCCGCTATAAGCAACCAGGAAACCATGGCCTACCATAACAAATCAGTCATTGAAGATTTTTTTTATTCTAAGAAAACATTTTTTGTTCTTATATTTCATTATCTTTCTCATTTTAAAACGTGTATAAAGCAAGAGTATTTTTATTTCATGAATATGAACTGTACACTCAGCGCTGCTTGCTTGCGCGGGCGCATTGGTGGCAGATCGGCTTTTCGACAGTTTATAAACTACAACGCGGGCTGGCGGCAAGAAGTGGGACAAAAGATAACGATATTTTAAAATTCAATGAAAACGACATACACGAAAGCATTCGAGCAATCCAGCAGCAGCTGATAGGAAGCAGCTTGAGTTACTGATAGGTCTCATATTTAGAACGTGCTCTAATTTTCCGAATACAGCCCAGCTAAGTTCTACTTGTTCCATGTCTTGTCTCTTCACAGTTTTCGTATTATGGGCGTTTTCTTGGTTCGACATAAATTTCATTTTGGACATCTGAGGTTAGTAAGCCTTTGTCCTTGAATGTTGAGTCCCTTGTTCTTCAATTTTAGTTCTTTGAATACATCTTCAAGGAGAGGCAGATGACATTATATACGCTTCTGATGTTGAACTTACCTCTTTTTTTTTCGTGAATTCTGACCCTTAAAGTTGCTTTCTCGCAGATTTCTCTTTATAAAGTTGATGGAACACTGGTCTCTTCTCACATTTCTCAGTGCCATTGTAATCGAATATATTTCAACTGTGTCGAATGATTTCCTGAAGTCTACGAAGGCCGTCCACAGAGAGATATTACATTCCGTTGTCGTTTACATGATTTGCTTCGCTGTTTATAGGTGTCCTACTAACTGTACTGTAATTTTTTGTAAATCCTGTCTGCTGCTTTGCTTGCATTAATTCGAGCGTTATCTCTAATATGTTGGTGATTACTTGCATGAAAAGTTTATATAATTGAGAGAAGAGGCTTATAGGTCTGTAATTTTTCAAGTTTTCAGGATCTCCTTTCTTATAAATCAGAATTACTAACGCGTTTTGTCAGTCGTCCGGAATTTCTCCCCCAATCAAGCATTTGTTAAAAAGTTTTCTTGTGGCTTCCTTCGCTTCCTCAGAGCATCTTTAACATCTCTGGTAAGATTTCGTCTTTACCACCTGCCTTATTGTGTTTTCGTTGTTTTAGGGCTAGGTTTAGTTCATCTATTTCCATATTCGGGAGCCCGTCTGAATTACATTCATAATTTTGGTTTTGTTTTCGCTAGACCGTGGTAGTAGATAAAAGTTCTTTTTTGGGTTTGGGCAGTTCTTTATAGAAGGATTGGTTCACTTTCAATATTCCTGCTCTGTTTTCTACTATGTTGATCAAGAAGCAGAGCAGGAATATTGAAAAGCATTATAGTAGATCGGAAATATTTATACTAAGTGTGTTCGTAATATTTAGCAGCCTTTGAATTGTTTTAGTGTAATACATATTGTAACAACAGACAAAATTAAGATAATCAGCTGTATATTGAAAACTTAAAGAACTCTACGCATACGAAATATTTCATTCAGATTCAAGATAGAGCAAAATCTGCAACCCAAGTTACAAATATCAGCTGTAACTAAACCACCATGAGGCCTCGATGGTCGAGCGGTCCTGCCGCTTGCAGTCAAGGTCACAGTGAAAACCCGGAACACCCATACCGGAGCGAGCGAGAGTTCGACTCCCGGCACGAAGGGTCTGGATTTTCATATAGTTAAGGTTAGATTTAAGTGACGCCCGAACCCCCTGAAGTAATGCGAAAGCGGTTCCGGCGGGGCAATGGTAATCCTTAGGGTTAAAAGAATAAACTAGATCACCAATACTACAGTCACGTATATAAAGCGACTGTAATCAATACGACACTTAGTAAAATTAGGCAAGGAAAATCAAACCGCCGAAATAGACAGACGAATCCGCATGACCTGGGCAGCGGTAGGAAAACTAGGGAACATACTAAAAGACCATGGCATCCCTATTAATTAACCTAAAAGGAAAAGTTTTTAATACTTGCGTACTCCCGGTGATGACCTACGGCATGGAGACAACCTCGTTAACAGTGAAGTCCGCCAACAAACTAAGAGTGACACAGCGAACAATCGAAAGAACCATGCTAGGGATAAGCCTTAGAGACCACATAGAAAACGATGAAATAAGAAGAAAAACCAAAGTAGAAGATGTGATAGCAACCATAGCAGGCTCAAAATGGAAATGGTCAGGGCACATCGCCAGGCAAGAGGACGAACGATGGACGAGACATGTAGTAATATGGAGGCCAAGACAACATCGACGAAGCGCAGGAAGACCGAAAAGGCGCTGGATAGATGACATAAAAGAGAAGGCGGGAAGTAGATGGTACCAAAAAGCTCAATGCAGATCGGAATGGAAGATACTAGGGGAGGCCTATGTCCAGGAGTGGACGGAAAAAGGCTGCTGAAGAGAGAGAGAGAGAGAGAGAGAGAGAGAACCAATACGACAGAAAAGTTGGATCAGAGAAACATGACCTTTTCGCTGTCTTTATGAATGTCATAATCAATGGGTCATGTCTTTAATATAAATCTTTGCTTAAGGAGTCCTGTTTATCATGTTCCTTAGGAGGCGAATTTATTCACAGATGGGAATCACGGAGTGCTAAATGTCGCACAATTTTAGAATTTTACGTTTTGTAGAAGCAGTTGTCAAACTTTACAGCTATATTATACAAACATACATCTTATGATCGAAATTTTAATGAAATCATATTGGTAATCAACTTTCTGTTCATATTTGGGCTGCAAATTTAAAATTAATGTAATCTTAAAATCATTCTACAAAACAATAGCAATTTTGATAATGGAATGTAAAAACGGAGATATCATTCCTTAGCAGGTGGCCTAGAGACTTAAAACACCCTGGGTTCGATTTCTAGGGACTCCAATGGTTACAAACAATTAGTGCCGACTCCACTGCGATTCCGAAATCCGGGTTGAGCAACCGTGGGGTCTTAATGTCTAAACCGCTTTAACGCAAAAATGCCGAAGTTGCTTCTGTAGTGGAAATGTAATAACAAGGACGAAGACAATGCTTCCTTAATACTTAAGAAACACCGGAAACATCTAAAACACAGTTACGATGGAGTTGGTAACAACCAACCTACTAAAAGCTACATGTAGCATTGTACATCAAAATATGCTTGTTTTAGTAGTTTATTTATCTAGAACGAAAAGTGGCATTTTAAAGACGAGAAAGTTGTTTACGTCCGAGGCGTCAGCCGAGGACGGAATTACTTGCGAGGACCTTTAAAAACACTTTTCGTTCGTGATGAATACAACGGTTTATTTCATACTGCAAGTTTAATGAATTTTAAATAAAAAGTTGTAAATCATTTCAAATTTCATGTCAACAACTGACGTATAATTTTAAAGTACTTGAACTTTAAAATTTTACTTTAAAGTACTAGGACTTTAATGTTCCATTTTTTGTACAATAAATAAGTTTTAAAGTACTAGAACTTTAAAATTCTATTTTAAAGTACTAGGACTTTAATGTTCCACTTTTTGTACCAAAAATAATCCGAAAAATGTCATTTTTGGCATCAGTATGAAATAAACAAAATTATAGGCTGTCTCTAATCGCACCAAAATGTTGGCCCAAGACACTGTGATGGAAAGCAACACCTTTCTTTTCCATTGTTATGTATATTCAGTCCAGTCAGAATTGAGAACATTGCCTTGGTGGAGACATTGATAGTATTGTTAGGGAGTATAGTGGTTTTCAAACCAAGCGATGGCGTAGAGTGAAGTTTTAGAAGTTTTCTTGCCTGGTTGACAGAAATCATTCTCTCCACTCATGGTCGATCTTCATCTGTAAACATAACATTATGTGACTAACATTTCCACATCTCAAGTTTAGCGCGGATATCTCGCGTAGATGCAGACCTAATACTAGGTAGGTCTACTTTTTTTTTATCTGTAAACTTAATGAATCATTTCACAAAGCCGAAACTAATAAGAGAATTTAAAACCGGACAAAGCTTGAAGGACGAAAAGCTTTTCTGTTACTAAAGGAGTAAAACAGGGTGTTGCGTTTCATCCACATTTCTTAAAATATATTTAGCAGTATCTTTATAACAATGCAATAAAAAGATGTGATCATAAAAGCATCTAAAATAAATTACAATCAAAAGTTCGTTGACCGTACATTTTACGGACGACCAAGTAATTAGAAGGAAATATATGTACAATATAGTTTAATACTATGAATATGTTATATGAAAAATTAAAAAATCAATATTCTGTTATAGAAATAGCTCACCTGCGACATATAGTAAATTATGATGCAGTGTACAAAGCGTGGCGCTATACGAAGTTGACCTGACACAAGCTAATAAAACAGTTCGTTGGTCTAGAAAATGATTAAAAGCGAATATCAATGAAGGATTCGTTTGCGAAAAGGGTCATATAGAGAAATAAATAACATATGCACAGCAAAAATATAATAGAAGAAAAAATCCGGAAATATGTTGACGTCAAGGTCCTACGAAAGAAGAAAGCGTGGAAATGCCAAAATGGTTTATAGAAATAAATGAAGCAATTGAAATAAAAGAGCCAGAGTTAGACAAGCGGTTAAGAACTGTTAGCTTGGAATTACTTGCTAATCAATATACATAATACAGCATTACCTTTATAACATTTAAAAAAATCTGTAAAGGGCTTTACTCAAAACTTTCATGGGAAGTGGATGTTACCACACTAAAAAATTTAAAAATCAAAACTATTTTCACGTTTTTATGAATACTGAAACAATAAAAAGACACACTTAGCAATGCGAATTACTTCAATTTTCAAATAAAAAAACATTATCTACGAAAGGATTCGAACTTCAGCTTCTGCGAATGCAATGTCAATGATCGGCGGTAGCCCGCAAGTGAAACGGCCGTTCGCTGCCGCGGTCATCGAGGATGCCTCCCGATAGGTTAATGGGACTACCTTAAATACAACGCATTTATTGTTGATCCCTTCTTTCTTCTTCTATGTGGAAATTATCGTTTTATCTATTTCTCAGTTGAAGCAAAAGTAAACATTTTATATCTTTAAGATGTTTACCCTGTATATGTTGGGTACAAAATATGTCCTTTTTCGTAAGCGTAAAAACCGAAGCTGTGTGCAAAATATCACTATTTCTTGAGTTAAAGCAAAAATAGGCAGAAGTTTATAGTTTTAAGGTGCTCACCCTGTATATATTTTATCGAAGTTTTCTCGGTCTCATGTCAGGATTGCATATAATATGCATATAAAACTTCCTACAACAACTAGTTTTTGAAGTTATATCGGCAACAAATAGAGAGGCCGACACGCAGACAGACTGATAAACAGACAGACAGACATACAGGCAGGCGGAACAGAGAAAACCTGTTTTTGATCTTTACCCTGAAAGTGAAGATCTGAAGATATCTTGGAAGGTGATGTTTTCGCAATTATAATACTCCCTTCGTCTTTTAGACGAGGAAAATAATAAATCTTTCTATGAGATAGCAACTATTGAAGAATGAAGTGAAAGTAATCTTTATATCACATTTTATTAAAAAAAAGTTCAAAATTAATCGTTCAATACCATATTTAATGCTTGTTCAAGAAACTACAATCAAGAAATATGTTGATATCAGTCTCATACGAAAGAAGAAACCATGGAAAGTCAGAATGGCTTATAGAAATAAATAAAGCAATGGAAATAAAAGAACCAGAGTGACAAGCGATTAGGAATAGTTAGCTTGGAATTAAAAAGTAAAAAAGAAGATTCGGGCACTTCATTCCATGTAGGAATATGGCCTGAGACAAGGCGAGTCAGGGTCGCTGAAATATCTCTTTCCGAAACCCAGTCAATCTGGCACGCCATTAACGACTGCCTTACTTTCCCTACTTCCACAACTGTGGTTTCGGTACCCAATTTTTAAAGCGACTAGGTGGGCCGCCCGCCAGTTGCCAGAGGTGGGGATTGAACCCTGTACCGTGGCACCGCAGCTTGACGCCCTAACCGCTCGGCCACGCTGGCGACGTTAGCTTGGAATTGCTTGGTGATAATATACAGTGCCTTCACAAATGATCGGACGTTTTTGAATGGTCATTATATTTGCGCCAAATATTTTAACTATTTGATGTGGGCTAATCGTACAGTGTGATGTTTTGACGTTGAAATATTTCATTGGCGTTCGTTCGTTGTGCTAGGTGTTGTACGAAGTTTACAGCCGGTTTCAGTTATTGTTCTGTGGTTTCAGCGTACTATTCTTTTGCAAAAATCATTTCTCTAATAAAAGTATTTGAGTTTGGTGTAAGTATATACACTAGTTAGTAGTTAACAAATTTGAAGTTTTGAGGTTATTTTCTTATTTTAGATTACAAATTATAATCATGCCGTTCACACCTGAACTAGATGTTTTTATTCTAATGGCTCACTGTCGCAGCGTAACCCGAAATCAGCATGGTCATATTCCGTTCAGTCATTCATCGAACAACTTACTGAAGCGTTTCCAGGTGTGCAAATCAGTTACAATTCTTTTGCTCACCATAAGGCTGCATTTGCAAAAGTAAATCAACAGGCAGACCTACCGTTTTAACCAAAGAAAAGGTAGCTGACGTTAATAATTGAATTTTACTAAGCCCGAACAAATCAGTTTCCACATTGGTTACCCAAAGTGGTATGTAAAAAATAAATTGCTCATTTACTTCGCAATTTACGCATATATTTCCTTATAATTAGGTATTTCTGTTAGATCGTGTCATAAGGATTTAAGAAAAATCTCTACATGTATCCATACAAGATAACAGTGGTAGAAGAATTATTTGAAAATGGTTGGAGATCACGAATGCAATATTACCAGTGGTTTAATGAAAATTTTCCTGATCGTTTTATTAGTCGTGGAAGGTGGCCTGCGCGTTCACCAAATTTGACACCAGTAGATTTTTATTTATTTGGACATTTAAAAACTAAAATATACAGAAACGGTTTACATACACTGGAAGAATTACAGCAAGCTATTCAATAGGAAATACAAAATATAAGTGAGGAAGTTTTGCGGAGAGTATTTGATAATATGAAACGACGGATTAATTTGTATTTACAAAATAATGGTCAACATTTCCAACAATTTTTATAGACAATCTCTGTATTCTTATTGTGTCGGCTGTCAGTTGGCTGTAGTGATCAACACAACATAACTACAGTACAATAAGAAGCAATAAAACGCAGTAGTCTTCTCCACGTACATGTACGTGGAGAAGACTACTGCGTTTTATTGCTTCTAATTAAGACACCTCCACTATCAGCATGATGGATCACCTCCCTGACAGTACAATAAGATAAGTGATTCTTGTTTTTCAGTTAATTTTTAAGTTGTTGTCGTTATTTGTTGATGAAGGGAGCAAGAGTAGTCCCTTAAACAGCATTTAGAGTGGAATAGGCTAATTACTTATCTTAAGTAAAATGTACTATTTTCCCCTAAAACTAAGTGAAAATTGAATTGATATAATTGAAATTGGAGTTCCACTTTACATGAAGACACTTGAATAAATTTTGTATCTATGAAATGTTTATAATAAAAAATGTATTGTGTAAGATTATTCCGATTTACTTTAGTTTATTTCTTGCGAGGTAAAATTTTATGATTTTGGATAATTAAGACTGTTTTTATAAAAGCTAGGTTGATTTGAGTGCTATTTATTTTCACTGAATGAGAAATTAATAAATTGGAACATAATAAAGTGTTTACCCCCAGTACCCACTCGGACGCCACTGTGACGAAAACTAAAATGTTTACAGTAATACCACCGCCTGTTAAATGGGTTGCCTACATACGTCCTTAATCAGCGTTCGGTAATTTCTGAAGGCACTGTACATCATACCTTTATAACATAAAAAAATAAATCTTTATATTTTTATTAAGTTAAGTTCAAAATTAATATAAGATTTGTTCAGGAAAAAACGTTGCAATTGGAAAATGTTTGGTTCATCGAATCGACAAAAGAACTTTTACTCTTCTCTGACACCGTCTGCACTGTCTGCAGTTGGAATAAATTATATTGTGCATTAATAAACGAAATATTTTTTAATAGCTAACTATGTTCCAGTTATTTAGTGACCGCAATATGAAATATGATTGTGTTTTACATAATTATGTACCTCTACCTAGAGATTATAGCAATAAATTCAAAAGGTAAAATGTTGCAGAAAATAAAAATTTTTGACGATCTATGCTTTGGTATAATTGTCTACGTCATATCTTTGTAAATATGTACAGCACCTATTTTTACAATTACAATGCCTTGAATTTAGCGCTTTATAGGTCACGGACAAGATGGATTTGAATTGCTAGGGTTGGGTTTGCATGCTGAACTTCATGCTATAGGCGCGTCTGACCTCAAACAATGGGTAAATTGCTAGAATGATGAGGAAGAGCCTAGCGATAATTCAAGAAAGTACAAAACTAATTTATTGTTCCATTCCTCAAACACGAACTGCAATCATATTTTACCAATCCCCCAATTGTTATAGTTTTGGGATAGTTAAGATAAACTTAATTGTTAATTTTTTTCTAATATTTTAAATATTATTAATAATTCTAATATATTTCAGATATGACGACTTCACAGATAGATGCTGAAAATACGCAAATGACAAATGATCTTTATCGGCTGTTGAAGAAATACACGGGCCTGAGAAATCTCATAAGGGAGCTAAAGGTACGAACAATTTATTAGTATTGTTTGTCGAGTTATCTAATTTTAACTCTAATGCGAAGCATGGGAAATCGTTCAGGGGATAAATGAGCATCTGAGGTAAGCTTTTATCAAAGCAAAAGAACTTGCAACTGAAATACTGTCTTCGAGATTATACTTAAAATAGTATTTATGTTGACTGGGAAAGCTGAATTTCGTTTATATTTAATATTGAAAAAATATGTTTTGTTGATATACGTATAAATACACTTATATTTTATTCTTGATATAGTTTAATAAAATCCTTTATCTAATAGACTTGTCTGTCCGGGACGCTGTTTTGTCTGTCCGGGACGCTGTTTCAGAAGCCAAACCGTAAGAGATATAGAAAAAAGTTATAAAAGTTATATGTTTGGAATGGTCCTTGTCAGGTCAGGAACCGAATTTCAGTCACGTGACACTTCCGGTTTTCGAGAAATCACGTGATTGAAATTCGGTCTTTTCTGTTTTATTAAATGAGACATTTGTCTCACTGGTTGCTAGTTGATCTATAATAATGTATTAACATATACATCACTGTTTTTACGACTTTAGCCATTCAAATCATTCAATGTAGTCAATTGCGGAAAATAAAATGTCCCCATAGATTATGTTCTAATAACAAGAATTGTACTTCTGTATTTGAAATGCAATTCAAACTATTGGTGTGGTGGAATTTTTATATTATACTTATGTGTAAATAAAATACTTATAACGGAAACAATGCAAGACAACACGTACAGTATCCCAAAATATATAAAATATTTCATAGTATTCATGAAAGTTACATTATCAAAGAAATTCTGAAGATGGTATTGATTTCAATCGTCCTTTATTTGCTAGGCTGTACAAAAACGCATCCTTTTTTTTGAAAGCTGGAAATTTGGATAGAATGTCGTAACAACACTCTAAGGGTTCAAAGCTATTTGAATACCCCACAATTCCTTGAATATTCAAACCATCTACAATAACGGAAATGTTGGTTATATTCCCTGAAAAGGGGAAAACAAGCTGAATGTCTGAAAGTGTCGATAATTTCGTATTTACGTGTTCGAAGAGTTAACTAGTTGATGCCCGAGGCGGAACGAACTTGAAAATCACGGTCTATGCCTGTGCCAAGGTGCAACCAGCCGCTGAGTTGTTGCAATTTAATATCACGCACGATCCTCGTTTCATTCACGGTTGTCATAAAATACACCAATTTGAGTTAAATAAGTGAAGCATAGGCGTATCTACTCACCCCCAAGCGCCCACAATGCTTGCGGCATACCCAAAAGGTATATTCAGCTGTATATTCCTGGAATTACGGAAAATTAACATTTTAAAAATTTCGCGTTTCTGAGAGCTATATATATCTACCTAATGATTTTTCAATAATCTAAAATGAATTAAATATTCTCTATTGTTTGAAGCGGTTATTCCCCTTATGATTCATAAATCTTACGTAGTTCTTGATTGAGTTCACAAAGTGCAACGCACACAAAGCTTACAATAAATGAGTGTTCAACTAATAAGACGACGCAGTCTAAGCCGGAATTCAATTGCAACTTTGACTCCATTTTGGCTGATTTTTATGCTTTCAAAATTAAGTTCATTTTTATAAGTTTTACATTAAATTAGCAGTTGTAATTATATACATATATTTTAACCTTGTTGATACGTATGCAGTGTCTTCAACGGCATACGGAAACGCCAGCAGTAAATTCTAATAATCAACGTTGCTTTCGGAAGATTCCGTATCATTGCCATTATGTAACTTACGATTTCCGGGTTTGGACCGTGTCATTATTGAGATTGAATAACTCAACTTTCCTCCTACTTTCGTAATGGATTCTTTTGCTTCCCTTCTGGTGAAGCCCCTTATGAAAGTAGGCGAAACTATTTTCTTCAATCTCAATAGTGCCTAACCTGTGTTCTGCGGCGGTGATTTGTTAGATCTGTCTCTTTGTGCATAACATGCATTCAGTTACATCGTTCTGCTTAAATTAGTTATCTTGGTAGATTATGAAATTTCCATTATAATTCACGATTCGTATTCGATTTGATTTTAATTATAACTCAAATTAATGAATTTCCATATGCTACCTATGCCGTAAGACATACTGTATAACCTATTGCTAATGTTTAAAATAAACAAACACTCTAGAGTTTGACTTGTTATTTTATGTTTTTCGTATTATGATTTTTTGGATTTTTGTATATTATGAATATTATTTATTTATTTACATTCTCTTTAAGGTTTGTATATAACCACTCATAACAGGTTATTTGCTTTGCGTCGATTATTCATCTACTGCACTGAAAAGCCAAGTTGTAACTGTTATTTCTAATATATTACTTGCTCCTTCTTTGAAAACGATGCTATACCTTTCCTAATTGTATTTAAATTTTTTAGTGTGGTGAAATACCTACACAAACAGCATGCGTAAAAAGTAGGTCTTGTTTCTTCTTCTTCTTCTTTTTCTTCTCCTTAGAGGTCTACTGGCCAAAGGCCTCCACTAATATACATCTCTCTCTCTCTGATTTCTGATAGGGGAAACCAGTTTCTTCCTGCTACTTTCTTCAAATCATTAGTCCACCTTTTTGATAGCTTTCCAACACTCTTCTTAGATGTTGAAAGCCGCCACTGTAACACGCATATTGTCCATTTCGCTAATGATTTCCTGGCACATGCCTGTCCCAACTCCACTTGAACTTGACTATTTTTATCAGTTACTCCAGCTTTTACTCTTCTAACTGTATTTCTTATTTTCTTTATTAGGCTTACACCACATTCCGCTGTGTTACTCTCAACATATCAACATTTTTCTCGGTAAGGATGATAATCTCCATACCATAGCTTGTCACCGACAAGAGGCAGAAATCAAAAACACCTTCCATTTGAAACAGACGGGTATGTTTCGATTGTTAAATATACATCCTATTTTCGAAAGGTTGCCCAACCGAGTCTTATTCTTCGATTTAGTTCTGTGGTTTAGTTTAATTTACACAGTGCTATCTGATAATAGAAATAGATATATTTTTTACTTAGATTTCTTCAATTTTGAATTATTGCTGGCTGTTTGATATTAGTTTTTTCCTAAGGTTCTTGTTGAGCCCTATCCTGCTAGCATTCAGTTCTAAGATCATTTCTTCTAGTTGATTTTTGTTCGCGCTGATCAGGATAATAAGTATAATCAACAAATCCGACGTGTGTGAGACACCTGCCATTAATATTGATACCATTCCAGTTCAGTTCCTTAAATACGACTACATTCTTCAAAGCAAATGTAAACAATTTAGGAGACACTGTGTTGCCTTGTCTCACTTCCCTACTTAAGCGTATTTTATTACAACAGTGGCTGGTAGAAAACTAGTTTATTTGTGAGACGTTTCGTGATTATTTTAGTAAGACACTTCTGTGAGTGAAATAACATGCTTATGGGTCTACAGTTCGATATATGTTGATTCCCTTCCTCATTGTACACCAGAATTACTTTTACTATGCAAAGTAGTTTTATTGCTGCGATCAGTGTTTGTCCTCCGAGCTTCAACTTGTTTTATTGTGATGTCGTCTTCTCAAGGTATACGGTTATTTTTCATATCTTTCAGGGCGTCTAAAATGTTATAAATTGTAATGTGTGGCCCTTTTTCTGAGTCTGCGTTGATAATTGTAATACTACGTATGCCTTCCAAATTCGGATGTGGCTTCCTTGAAAAGAGAAGTTTTTTTTTAATCTTCTTTAATTTTCTGATTTGTCATTTCTCAATGACTATGATCCTGTGCTGCCTTCAGGTTGTGCAGTATGCAGAGAGTAGGTCTCTCCTATTTTTCTGTTTTCTTAAGCTTACTAAAAAAACTTTCAGAAGCCCTGCGAAGTACTTTGTCAATAGCTTTAAAATCTAAAGAGTCGTAACATATGGAACAGAAACTCATAAACACAAAGAGCGATGTTAAAAGTCAGATTAAGAAAAAGAATATGAAATGGACCAATTAGAAATAAAATCAAAAGTCGGAGATATAATAAAGAAAATAGCGACGCTTAAATCGAATTGGGCAGGACACATCACAAGAATGTCACATGAAAAATTAACCCGAAAATTATTAGAATAGAGACCAAGGACAAAACCAACATGCTGAATGATATAAAAAGAAGTAGGGAAATAATTGGATGAATAAAGCCCAGATCAGAGAAGAGTGGAAGCAATTAAGGGAGGCCTATACCCTGCAGTGTATAACAATGGGATAAAATGATTATGATGATGATGAATAATGATGATACCTTAGTTTCTGATGTTTTCATGGTGGTGTGATGCCTGCTGCCTTTTCTGTCCCTATTGATCGTCTTACCAATATTATTATACTCAAGTATTCCTCTGTCTATTGTTCTTTTTTGTTCTAAAAGTTTCTTATCGGTGGGATGAATTTATTAATTTTCGAACTTTTAGTTTGCGTACAATTTTTTTCACTGCTGTTTTGATTATCATTTGTGATTTTGGTTGATAATACATTTAATAAGTGCTGTAAGTCTGTTCTTGGATAGAAGTTAGTTTTTTCTCATTGTTCGATTAGTTCTTCTTCTGCTAAGCTCGCAAGAGCGTAGCCGTGATATGTTATAAATCTCTGGGATAGCTGAATAACTACATATGCTACGTGATTTTATATTGCTTGAATTTTGTCTGTTTCGATTAATGAGAAATGCTACTCCACCGAATCCTGTTTGTTCTTCTATATTTCACAAAGACCCACTATGTTCGACTTTATATGTTCTCTTTGCCATCCCCAGAATCCATAGGGCTGATCGGTTATGATCAGCGTGGGCTTTTGTGTCTGTTACACCCTCCCACCGTGGGGTAGCTCAATTTTAAAAATTGACATCTTCATAGGAAATAGTTAGCCGATACTCTACCACGTTGGCTAATGCGGATTGATAGAGGGGAGTGAGATAGGTGATAAGCAGTAAGAAAGGGTAGGTAGGATCGACGCTACTCTCTGGACATAGGAGTCGAAAGAAAACCAAAAGCTTACGATGGCAGGGTTCACTAGGTGAACAAACATAGGTCTGTCCTCCACCAGAAGAGTAGAGAAGTACCATATGGGGGAAGGTGGTCCAGAGTGAGACACCTTTTCCTATTTTATTTCTGGTGCTTATACCGTTTTCATAAAAAAATCGTTTTTTGCTTATTACATAGCCTAGGGTATGTATTTCAAACCCACAGAACAAAACTGTTCATTTCTGTAAGCTGTTTGACATGATCATTGTTTTTTTTATGTTAATACTTTTGTCTCAGTGTGGACCATCATAGTCTACAATGAGACACAACGTGGGCCACAGTAAGACAACATATTGCATGCAGGTATTTCAAGTTAAAATTGAAGCATGATTTGCTAAATACGTAAAAATAAGATATTTTAGTTTCAAAAAGTTTATTAAGTAGTTACGTAAACAAGGTGTTACAATACAGAAATAAAAAGTACAAATATTATTTATTCAGCGAATATCTAGATTACCAAAATTTACCTCAAAAGAGAGGTATGCTTGCTGTCGCTTCGTTTTACCATGAGCAGTTGGTGGTGGCAATATCATTTTAATATCGCTTTCCGCTACTGCTGCTAAATCTGGTTCGTCTGGGAGGAAGAATGTTTCAGAAACTTTCAGGCTTTTTCTGAGATAGCTAACTTGATAGTCTCCGCTTCTATTTTTTTTGTCTTGCAAAATTGTGCCAACATAAAATATCGGTTTAATATTCTTACCTTTTACCTCAGGACGAAATTCAACCAAAACATAGTCGTCAACTTTTGGAGGTCTTAACAGCTCTTCAAAAGAAGAAGGATCTACTTCTGGAGTCCAGTTTTCTTCCGCTGAAGAACTTTCAACTGATGGTGAATTGCGATCACTTTCAGAAGAAGAACTAGATTCTTCAAACAACTTTCTTTTCAAGGATTTTCTTTGTTGAGCCGTTGGTTTTGGTAATTTATTTTTAATCAAACGAAGCGCCTCCTTTTCTGGTGTATCAGTAGCTATCATCGATTTTCCTTTTCTTCTAGTAGAATAATTTTTTCTTTCGCTTGCTTTTGGGTATCCTCGAAAATCTTGGGGACTTACAAAGGTGTTTGATGTTTGATTTTCAGGTGTATCGGAAATTTGTTCACAACATGGTGTGGATAAATTTGTAACTGAGCTTGAGCTAGGTGTTGCTGAAGGAACTACAGGATTAGGCCGATCAGTTACGCTACTTGGCAAGAAATCGTCATCTGAGAACACGTTTTTGTCAAAAGGGAATATACCAGTTACCGGAATCCGGATAAAATATTAGCAGGGGTCATAGCACGTTGTAATGCTATATTGACACACTGAGGAATGTCATAGATGGTCATAGGCACGCTGGGATGGTTCAAAAGCCATGAGTCAACGGCAGCGTTGTAATATGCTTTAAACGGAGAATAAATTGAAACATCAAGGGGTTGTAGCTTATTGCTACAATGAGGTGGAAAAGTCAAAATAGTTATCCCATTAGCTTTAGCTAATTCTAGGCATTCTACAGAGAGATGGCTTTCATGGTTATCATAGACCAACAGAACGGGATTTTCTTTGGACGATTTAGTATATCTTATAAAGTGTCTCATGACATCTATAAAAAGTGCAGCATTCATCCAGCCTGAGGGGTTGGCTAATCCAAGTGTTCCAGGATATGCACTCTGTAGCATATGAGGTTTAAAATACTTGCGTGGAAATACCATATCTGGAGGAATTGTGTTGCCAGAAGCATTTATAAAACAACAGGTAGTCACTAACGTACCTCTTTCACCACTAGTAACTTGGCTAACTTGCTTGACCCCTCTACCTGCAATCACTTTTTTTGGTTTCTGTACCGTTGTAGTTCCAGTTTCGTCGAGATTCCAAAGACGGGAACCGTCTGCAAAGGCTTCGTTTCTACTCAAAGCATCCTCTAGTTTGTTAAAAAAATTGGTAACATTGTAACGATTAAACGATGTAGAACGGGACAAGCTACAACCTTCAGGTTGGCGAATACTTAATGCAGAATGTCGTTTCAAGAAGCCTCTCATCCATTCTAAACCAGCACATTGTGTCTCTCGCCATTTTGCTGGTACGGCAATTTCATTTCTTATTGCTGTTTCATATGCTAGACGACGACAGTCGGTTGTATTTAGTGCATAATTCATCTTAGAACAGGTTAATAAATAATTTTCAAGAATAGACTCTTGATCATCAGTCATTATTTTACGACAAGCATAATTTGGACACATTTTAATTTGTAGACCAGGATTATTACGCATTTTTTTAACATATCTTGCCAATGTCTGGTAAGCAAGCCCTTTATAAATTGCAGCTTGTCTGATGCTGTATTGACCGTTGACCACTAACTCTACTGCTTCTCTCATATCGCCCTCTGAAAATGACCCTATGGCTGTCTTTCTTTTTCGGTTTCGTGCCATTGTCTAAGATGAAAAGAAAAACAATTACATTCAAAACAACTCAAAGAATGCATATAGAATTTGTAGTCATTTAACAATGGGGTACACTGAGACAATTATAATGTTAGTTGTCTCATACTGCCCCATGCAGATTTGTCTCACAGTGCCCCAACCCACCGTTTTATAAAAAATGACTCATTTCTAACCTCTAAGGTTGGATTTAAGGAATTTTAATTTTGTTAATTTAAACCTTATTTGATGCAGTTTTAATAACCATATGGTCTTTGTATTAAAAAATAACATGGTTTACATTAAGTCATTGGTAGTAAAATAAAAAAAGTAACTTTACTCACTTCAAAATTAACTTTCAGCTGCCATTAAAATACAAATGAATATTGTGCTATAGTCAAAATTATACCCATTCGGAGTCACGTGACTTTTGTCTGTCTCTGTTCATCTTTAGTAAAATAGATGAAATGGAAGAAATTTGAAAAAACGGCATGTCGATTCATAAAATTAATTTTAAAAATTTGACGTTTCTAATCTGTCAGATTATATTTTTCGTGTAAGTTATTGAGATAAGGGTAATAAAACCTAAAATTGTTGAGCCGAAAACTGGAAATTAAAAGAAACCATCGGACATGCGGTATAACGAGCAGTCACAACAATTAATTTGAATAGTATGCGTTTTTTTTTATGAAGAGTACAATATTAATAATAGTAAATCAACAGTTTCACCCTCCAACGCTGTTCGCCGTGCTTCTCTTGCGTTAAATATCTCGGAGAGCACCATTTACCGAAAATATGAGCCAGAAAGTGAAGAATGCAAAAACGGAAGTCGACGAAGCAGTCAAGACACTGTATACTCTATTCACTATAGTCCCAGATTGTCAATGTCAAAATCCAATTAAAAACAATCCTTTATATCATGGTTAATACTTTTAAGTCAAGCTATGGGTAACTAGAAACAATTAATTGAGCTACTAATGTCAAAACTATAAATTATAGGTTATATTTCGCACTGACTTAAGCCAAAATAATTAAAAGTTGCCAGGTAACAAAAACCAAATTTTCAAAATTACGCCTTTTGCGTTGTCCAACCTAGTAGTAACAAAAAAACCAATCGAAATTCAGCAGTGCTACCATAAAACGTCATTTTTGACAATCC
Organism: Agriotes lineatus; assembly: GCA_940337035.1. Classification (NCBI taxonomy): domain Eukaryota; kingdom Metazoa; phylum Arthropoda; class Insecta; order Coleoptera; family Elateridae; genus Agriotes; species Agriotes lineatus. The sequence continues at coordinate 89,033,010 of OW679194.1, forward strand.
GGGACCATAGTGAATGGAGTATATATAAAATGTATGTAGCTAAAGAATTTGTAACCATAAAAAATCTAAAAAATGCTTGGTTGAAGAATCTGGAGATTTTTCACATTCAGTTTCTTCCCTAAATAAATTGTGCAAGGAAATAGGCTTCAAATGGCAATGTTCTATAACAGAATATGCATTCACAGAAATTGACTTAAAATTTGCTATACGCAGCAGGTTTTTAATGTAGCAGCTGACATATCTTTATTATATTTACATTTTACGACATGTTATGTTTTCTTTAACCTGTAAATTCAGTTTGATTTCATATAAGAGAATAAACCCGTAGCAACCGTGTTTTAGAAATTGGCATATGTCAGGATATCCTACAAAACGGAATGTCATTTATTTCCCTAAAATTGCATTTTTAAGAATCGACATACGTAAAATTACTAGATTATCACGTGACTCCGAATGGGTATAAATTTGACTATAACTTCATACGATTGACAGCTGCATGGTTGCATTCCACGACTTAAAATGTCGATAGCCGCGTTCAACTACGCTACACTTTATTATAAACTGGCCTGTCTCACTGTGGAACCTGTCTCACTCTGGACCACCTTCCCTGATCGAATACTTTTATTCTCTGGAGAGTTGTGGATTTTCTTAAATTTATGTTGACAGTGGTTTGTTGTTGGCGGTAAAAGCGGCATCCGCATTGTACACCTGATAGTTTAAGGTTATATTAGTAATGTCATTTTAATAAATACAAACAGTTATGTTTAATTTATAACAATATTAAAAGTGACACCTATAACAAACGTTCAAAGTGATTTCCTTGATTTTCCATACACATTACCGCTTTATCTTCACTATTAAACACTCTGTAAACGTGAATTTTATCAAAACATAAATTTAAAAAAAAGGATTCCACTGCCCTCGAGAGGATAAAAGTATTCGATCACACCTACCCGCTACCTCGTTAGTTGTTCACTTAATTCTATTTCCATTTCTTTATGATCACATCGAGGGTTTTGAAGCTTCGGATTTCAAAAACGTTGATTATAAAGAATATCTGTACAGGGTGTCCCCAATTCGTGGCTGACCATTGGGATCTTGGAAACCGTAAGAGATACGAAAAAGTTTAAATTATGGCAAAGTTAAGCATTGTAGAGCTTATTAAAATGCCGTTTTGAAATCCGAAAAATTTCGAGTATTTCCGAAGATATTCGACAAAAACCGAAATTTTGAAAATTTGTTTTTTCTTGTTCCTGACTTTATTTAAAGAGATAATGCGAAACCAATTTAACATGTCCATGGTCACTTTTCCTGCACTATACGCTGGTGCTTTCAGATTTTATATTCAACGTTTCGTCTTCCAGCTACCATCATCAACTTAATTTTTTTAAATACGAACCTGGATTTTTTAATTTTAATTTTTGAAAAAACGCGTAATTTCAAGAATGAGCATCTATCATATTTTATAGTTTTTGAATATTTAGAGGCAAAAATTACGTCAAAAAACCATTTCACCATTATTTAAACTTTTTCGTATGTCTTACGGTTTCCAAGATCCCAATGGTCACCCACGAATTTGGGACACCCTTTACGTAGAATGCTGTATATAAATTGCAGCTTAACGGCTTGACCAATTTTGGTTAAGTGTTATATGTGGAATTTCTCCGAAACTAAATTATGGTTTTAATTACAGTATACTAAATTATGATCTAGGAGCTACTGAACATTTTGTTGTGATAGGTGTAATTTCAAAAATAAGAGAATTGCTAAAAAATTCAAATATTGAAATTGTTTACTAACAAAGCAATATAAATATTTTTTATTTCTTAACGTTATTAGATATCTTTTTGCGCGTAAAATTCAAAACTATAAATATTTGCAAAACGCTACTTCACTTTTTTAAATTGTAATATAAACCTAACGTAAAATTTTGTTTTATCTAATTGTAATAAGGCATTTGTCATTGTTTTTTAGGTTTACAAGTTGCTTTAGTACGTTTAGTATAAAATTATTGTTAATCGAAAACCTAAGTCAGTTATTAGTCAACGCCAGCAATTTTGAGTCTAGACATATTGAAATAAAAGAATATTATACAGAATGTTCCGAAAAGAATAGAGCGCCGCCTAAGGGCAGATAAAGCCAAATATGCAGTAAAAAATGCAAAAAAGCACATTCAAGAAGTTGAAAGTTTAGTTTTAGGATTTCTTCACATCTCAAAAACTACTTATCGGATCAAGTTCAAACATGATACAGCTTCATTGATTTTCTCAAATCTTCATTTAAATGGAATTAGATCAGTCTATACTTTCATTTGAAATTAATGGTGATCTTTCTTGTACCTCAGATATTATATTTTAATAAATATTTTAGTTTCACATAAAAAAGGTGTATTACTTGATTTAGTATAGCGAAAAATTCAATAATTACCAAGATAAAAATATTTGAAGTGGCGTTTAAGCTAATAAGTAAGAATGCATCACTTGAGATATCAGGGCAGTAATTCGCGAATTCATATGAAATATTGTTTGCCATAATTGCTAATGGTTAAGCAACGATAACGTTTCATATGATGTCAGGTTTGAATTTAACCCGTTACGTAGTTTTTGAGTCGCGAGGAAAATCCAAGAACAAAAATTCAACTTTTCCCTCTTGTAATTTCTCAAGTGTGCATTTTTCAATAAGTCATAATTGACTATATCTGTCATGTACAGTGTACATGTATGGAGACACTAAACGGCTATTTGCAATTGGGACAATCATGAAAATCTCTGTTCATCAAAAATATATTTTTGATTTTGCTTTTTCAAGAAAAAATTTGCAGTTTCGCGATAATTGCCTCGTGTAGTCATGTGTTTTTAATTAATAGTAATTAACGTATTTAGAGGGGTAACCCAGTTTTAAAATTCCAGCATATTTTTACCACTCGAGTGAGCGCAGCGGAGAGAGAGTGGTAATTTATGTGAGAAATCTTAAGACAGTTACCCCTCGAAATGCGTTCATTAGTTTATTTTTCATTGAGGCAATAATTGTAAATCAATAATAATTACTAAAACTGCTAAAATTCGAGAACGCGAGTGCATGCATGTTAAATGAATGGATGCATGTTAAATGTATCTTAACATTCGAGGACGCGATCATGTTAAACACTGTTGAACATTTCAATGAACAATAAATATTTTTTTTCTATAGCCCATGTTAAAGTGTGCTTTTATCAACTCAAAACAAAAGGTCAAGCGTTACTTTAACAGCAAGGGTAGATAAAGTAGCACTTTAACATCAAGGATAGATAAAGTAATTTAATTTTCTAACTTTTGTTTAAATTAAATATGACAGCTTCGTATTATCGTAGCAACCCAATCTAGCTACTGACATTTTGAAATGTGATTGACTGTCATTATTTTCTTTTGAAATTGTTAAAGTTCTTGCTATAGAAAAAAATATTGTATTATACACGACGATAAAGTTATTTCTATCCACTCTTGAATCATTAACGTCTCGACTTCGTCTCGACGTTAAACGATTCACTCGTGGATAAAATTTAACTTTATCGTCTTGTATAATAAATTACTATTATATTTTTAATTGCATACGGCTACTAATCGCTTTTTAAGGTGGTGCAGTTTAGACAAACCACTCAGCCAGTTTTTTCCATATAAAAGAATTAGATGTTCCTGTTGTAACACCAGGCCGAAATTTTTAGTTACAGTATCGATTAATTTACGACAAACTGAACGAAAATAGTTGCATATGAACTTAGATCAGCTTCTAATTTCTGCTTATTTTTTCAGTCTGACTACATGAACTCCAAATTATATCCAATAGTTCCTCGATACACCATGCTGAAGGATATGATAAAGGACATCATGCTTCACCCAGACTACATGGAGGTGTGCCATGAAGTGGATGCATAGCCCAGGTCTTTTTCTTAGGACAATTAGTTTTCAAACGGTGTATAATTAACAAGGTATCATGGTGATTATTCGTTTAATTGTGTGAAGGAAGTTGAAGTTTAGTCACCTATTGGCCTATGAACAAAGTCACGGCAAGAGCATGTTATGTTGGAGGGAAATCCGCTCCACAGACTGAAAACAACATCTGATTGTTAATAAAATTTGCGACCATAACCATGTAATTTTATATCTGTTTATTGTATTGGCTAATTTATTTGTTACAAGAATCTCTGACGTGTAGACCTCAGAGTAACATAGATTGTGCCAAGCATTGTATGTGGTATTTACAGTGTTAGATACTTCAACCTGAATCAAAGTTAATTCGTTGTGAAACGTAATTTTGATTGAGGCTGTGGGGTATTAATGTTAAATAATAGGAAATACACTGCCACACGTTTTTAAACTAGAATTGTAAGCCAAAGAAGCAGATCTTAAAAATACTGAATGGAGTTATTACATGTTGAAGAAAATGGGCACGATATTTTTGCAAATACGAGATATTTGAACCGACAAAATCTGCTTGTGCTTTGTGTTCCGCAAATTTACAACGTACGTGACTTAATGTAACAAATTCTTTGCGACGACACACGCAAGGGATTTCAAGTTGGAAATTGCCAGCACATTCTTCTATTTTTTCATATGCAAATCATTTCTATATATAAATTAGATACACATATTGCTGCTAAAAATGCATAGCATTGTCTTGGCTATCCTTAAAATTTTTTATATGACCATGTGCCCTCAATTGACCTCACCCGGTTCAGGTTTTATACGTCGCCTCTTTTACATGGATATGAAAATTGTGTAGGCCAGTCTACCTTACCTAATTTGAATACAGCCAAGTTATTCTCTTTGCTTACGTTTCAACATAGTAGCACAAAAACTACAGTCCGCTTAATTCAGTTTGACCACATGTTAGCTCCAAGAGGAACAGTAGTTATTGCAGATCTTGTATGAATGATTATATAATTTCTGTTATCGCATCCAATGGACATAATTCACTTTCAAAATTTTAAGCAATTAGAGACGACGTTTACGGGTATACTTTCGGTATATTTGATTTGGTATTTTACATTTCGTATTTTCAATTAAATCAAATAAAAGCAAAGTAGATGTGGAACTGACGGATAATACGGAACAACTGCCAACATCAGCAAAAGTGGTAAATATTGTTTATTGGGTGATCGAAGTGATATAATTTAATTGAATACCGTTCGACTGCCTTTGCGTATTTAAATACTTTCACACATTTTAAAGCAAGATTAGTGTTGCTTTCAGTACACATTAGTTTTGTTCTCAAAGTGTGAAAGTATTGTAGAATATACCAAGGGAGTCTTGTGATATTGTTACTGAAAATTGTTTAACATCATGATTAAATGGAAAAAAAATTATTTCTGACGTCTAAGCATTTTCTTACAGTATCGACGTTTTTATTTAGATATACAACTTTATAATATGATTTTCAGAAAAATTGCTATTACCATTAAGTACTGTTATAAATATCAAAATAACAAATCTCATCCTAGCATATCACTCATATCAGTTTTAGAGACCGTTTATAATGGCTAAGTCGTAATTCGCTAGATTCATTTTAAACAAATGATTAATTATCAAATTATAGTGAAAAGGCTTAATGTATCTATAGCTTTTAGCTACTTTATATACTCCATCAACTATACTAACGTATGAAAATACCTTGGTAAAATTTTATTGGAAAGCAGGGATTATCGGAATACATTCTTCACATTTCCCGTTTGGTGAAATTTACGGAAATATGAGACCCAAAGCAAACAAACAGTATTCGCCCACTTAACACACGTAGCTTAAATGAAAGCAGCTGAAATTGAAACAGTATTTACAGAGACAATCATATAAGCGCAACATCAAGTTGATTACCTAATTTGTTAACCATCAATGAAATGTTTCATGCTCATTCAAGCTTACAGCAGTATTACACTATGATAAAACTTATTTTGAAACGAAATTTAAATAGAAAGGCATAAATAAATCAGGTGTCTGTTAACAGACAGCAAGGGCAAAGAGGCCATTATGTATATAGTTTATGGTGTAAAGCAAGTCAA